>CAMQGK010000308.1:9055000-9555000 GCA_947000775.1 Pterois miles | reverse complement strand
GTCTGTTAAGGTAAAGGAATGCCGCAATTTTTAATTTTTCGTAATTACAGATGAGGGAAATTTATTTGTGGTTACAATAGTATTACCCAGATATTACGCCATTAATATAGTGAAATCACTAACATTACCATACATTAAGATATTCACTGGCTATTACCTCTAGTCTAGAATCAGCACCAACCTGCTGCTCTTTTTTTGAGATAAATCACAGATTTGCTGTACACAGGAACACTTGCCTTATGACCATTAACATGTCAGAAGTTAGACTTTTCAGAGGACATAGACCTCTCTTACTGGAATATTGCAGATGTTCCCAGATGTCTTGAGCGTCATTGACTTTCATCCTTCCAGAAACTCGAAAATCGGTTTTTAATCTGTCTGTGATCCCTGTGTGTGCTCAGACTATATGCGGTAAATCTCATGTAAGCGTACATCACATGGTGACGTAGAGCTGGCTTGACCTTTTCCCTCTTTTCATCCCTCAGCTTACTCTGAGAGGGAAACCTCGTCGCCATGCTGACATCTGTCTCCATTCAGACTGACTCCGCTCTCATTCAACCACCACTTCATCATCCTCTCTTCCTACTTCATGCCGAATTGAGTCTCCCATACATCTAGACCAGCCCTCATTAAATTCACCTCACATACAGTATGCATCCTTCAATTCCAGCTTTCAGACATTCATTTCCTTTATTTGATTCACTGTTTTCTTTGTTTGTTTTTAACATACAGCCCCACATCATTTTAAAAAAAACAACGAAAGATAACCAATGCAACTGTCATCTACTGGCTCAGAGGGCACTGAATACTGTGGAAATGTAATAGTTGCTCCCTTTATCAGCCAGGCTTCACACAGTGTTCTTTATGCCACTTGTTTCTCTCTCCTTCCTCTACTCTTCAGCTCTCCACAAGCTCTCTCCTGCATGTTAACACCATCGTTCATTCTCATTCTCTGGCATTATTTGGTCAGTCCTTGGTCTCCTGAAAACCATGCTACTCCGGGATTTCAGTCTTTTGTCGACAACACTGTCAAAGCAACACTTGCTTTTGCAGCAGGACGACTTTCACTTTTCTACTCTACAAGTATAGGAGCTGGGGACTGAGTCAACTGTATAATGCATCGACTAAGTGAGTTTCTGTCTTTGTGAATGAGCGTTACAGAAATCCCACTAGTTGCATTTACAGTACAGTCAATGAGAGACAGTGTTTGCTGACCCACGGTGTTCACCTCATGGGCTTGCAGTAAAGCTATCAGATATCAGTTTGAAAAAGTAAGGGTTGATCATGTTTAGAGCTGTCAATCGATTAAAATATCTAATCGCAATTAATCTAGAAAATCTCTCAAATTAGAAACAGCGTAACTTCTCTAAAGCTCACTAATCAACACACCGTATCTGGTTACCATAAGAATTAGTGCCAGAAGCTAACTCTCAAAATTAGGTAGCTTTAGAGGTGCTGGTAGTTGGATTTTTGGACAGAACCAGGCTAGCTGTTTCCAGTCTTTATGCTAAGCTAAGCTAACAATCTGCTGGCTCCAGCTTCATATTTAGCATACAGGTCAGGGCTGTCAATCGATTAAACTGTTAAATTGCATTTATTTTCATGATTGTCCATAGTTAAACATGATTAATCGTGAATTAAATCACATATTTATCTATTCAAAATGTACCTTAAAAGGGGAAAAAAATGGGTAAAAAATAAAAATGGGTACCCAGAGAGCCTATTTTCATTCACATCTCTAGAGGTCAGAGGTCAAGGAACCTCTCTGAAAATGGCCAGGAGCATTATTTAGCCTCCTTCTCAACAAGCTAGTATGACATGGTTGGTACCAATGGATTCTTTATGTGTTGCATATGGTACCAGTTTCTTCACTCAAGCATTAAAACAGAATACATAAAAAGTAAATAAATAAATCAGAAACTGTGTTAATGTATTAAAAAAATTAGTAGAATTAAAACATATTTGCATTAACGTGTTATCGTGTAAACCTCGACAGCCCTAGTGATGTTGAAAACATTGTTTGTTATATTTATTGAAATTCTCATTACATCCCGACAGTTATCAATGAATCAATTGCTATGACAAAAAATATATATATTTATCTGGTATCTGTGGCACTTGCAAGACTGTAATAAGCCCATCCAATCATTATATTTGTGCCGAATACCTGCCTGCGTGCACTCATTGTACGTCACCGGAATCTACAAGCTGCTAACTTGACAGATGTAAGTAGGAACAATAACTACTATGTTCATCGTTTACATTCATAATGATAACTTTGGTGGCCTGTATGAGCTCGAGCTGCAAGCTACTTTCACTGGAGATGAGTTGGTAATGCTGGGTTGGATCATTTTTAAAATCTAGCTTACTAGTTTCTCAGCGTTACTAGGAGCTCTTCACAGCATTATATGTCATGTAGCTTCAATTAGATGTGCATGACCACTGATGCTAGTCAACAGCTCATCCACAGTAATCAGTGAAAGTTTATCGGTCAGAGTCATAAAATGGTTATAAATTTCTTTTAAGATGTGAATCACGCGACATTTAAAAGACATCGTGCTGAGTGAGGTTGGCAGTTATTGCACAACCAAGCATGCAGATAGTTGTTTTCACATCTACAGAATATGATCATCTGGCAGGGGAAGGATTTGCCATGCATTGCTCTTTTACACTGCACTATAATGAGCCATGTAAATGGAAAAATGTCACCATTGGTTCAAAACTGTGGCTTAGATAAAACGAGCTCGTACAGAGAGCAAGTACTTTCGCAATTTAAAACAGTGTTAAATTAACAAAATCAGGGTTTTCATCCAGCCACTAAACAGAATCAAAATAATGTTGCACATTAACAGCGACATGTGCTGGAACTGGTTCAGTCAATTAATCTTAGAAACTGCTTTAATGTTGGCCAAATCACATAGGGCTGCATGATTATGGGCAAAATGATAAGTTATTTTGATATTGAGATCATGATCATTTATCATGACTCTTCATTGATTTTAAGGACAAACTTCATATAGCACTTTTATATTTAAATAAACAAAGGACTGCTTTCACTTCCATGTGGTGCTACATTCCTGCTCATGTACAAATCTTTGAATCAAAATAAAACTGGTTCTTATTCACAGCGCATCTCCTAGAAGTAAAATAAAAAAATTGCACCAAAACTTTTTACCCAAAATTAAATCAATGGAGCAATGCTTTCACTTTCATGTTGTTCTACATTCTTGCTATTTAACAAATCTTTGAATCAAAATCAAAATCAATATAGTTCACCAATCAAAAATATTCACCTGAATTCAGTGCATTTTTTGTGCATCTAAGTTTCTATTTCTGCTACTCTTTCTACTTTGGACTGCAGCTGCAACATTCAAGAAAGTTTTTCATGGGCTGCCGCTGTGGGCTGTGTTCACAGCGGCATGACAGCTCCCCTAAGTTGAAGCCAAAACATCTGGATTGCTGCCTGGTGGGTGGTCTCTTTAGGAAGCGCTTGATTTTATATACAGCAAAGTTTTCTATGAGTGGAGCATACATTTTAAACATCAATATCGCAGCCGATCATGTTGATTTAATTGTGAGAAGCCAAAATCGCTTTTGAAAATTTGATTTAATGTCACTAAATAACACAGCTTGTTAGAAAAGCTAGAATAAAGATACTGAGATATGAAACTAGAAAACCTGATGAATCCATTGGTACCAACTATGTCATGCTAGCTTCTCACAAAGGAGGCTAAAGAAAACACCAAACCAACATTAAATTTTGGCTAGGAAAACTGTCATGGCCATTTTCAAAGGGGTCCTTTGACCTCTGACCTCCAGATTTGTGAATGTAAATGGGCTCTATGGGTACCCACGAGTCTCCCCTTTACAGACATGCCCACTTTATGACAATCACATGCAGTCTGGGGCAAGTCATAGTCAAGTCAGCACACTGACACACTTGACAGACTGCTTGTTGGACTTGAGTTTACCATGTTACGATTCAAGCATATTTTTATGCTAAATGCAGTACCTGTGAGGGTTTCTGGACAATATTTGTCATTGTTTTATGTTGTTAATTGATTTCCAGTAATAAATATATATATATATACATTTGCATAAAGCAGCATATTTGTCCACTCCCATGTTAATAAGAGTAGTAAATACTTGACAAATCTGCCTTTAAAGTACATTTTGTACAGATAAATTTGATTAATTGCAATTACATATTTTAATTGACAGCCCTAAAAACATCCCTCACTATCACATTTATACTCAAACGTTAAAGGAATCTGTTTAAAAAAAAAAAAAAAAAACCCTTGAGTGGCACTTCTCAGTACTTCTAAACACAAAATGTACACATATTCAAGTCATGTGTCCTTTGTTCTAGTATTTGCTTTTGTTTGATAGATCAAGTCATCACTATGACACTAGTGAACCTCCTGAGCCTCTAGAAACCAGCTAACATCAACTCTGACTGGCCTGAAGCCGTAGATGGGCTCTTGCAGTTAATATCAATACTGGTTTTCACAATCTAACTTTTTTCTTTTAAACTATCATCTAACCATTATGTACGTCACATCTCAAGCAGTGTACAGAGGGTCGTACAGGTGCTGATAGAGTCATGTACCTGTGGTATCCTGAAGGGTATGTGCGGTTTATGGAAGCCCACAGCCAAGAAGAAAGGAACGTCATCATTGGCCCGACTCTTCAGCAACCTCAGTGCCTCGTCGGTGCTCTCCAGGTCAGGGAGGGTTCCCCCAGGCTGCTGCGTCACGTTCACTGCACACAATAAGTTGGCGTGGAGTTTCCCATCCTCTCCTTTACACATCTGGAAACAAATTATTAAAAGGCATGTTAACGCACAGTTCCTGCTGAGATGTGCACATCTGCTTCTATCTTCAGTTTCTGTTGGCCGGTCTGGTGAACTGATCCAGCTGTTTCTATTCAGACCTGAAAAACTTCTGAATGCTTTGGCGACTACTTTCAGATACACCGATCAGCCATAACATTATGACCGCTAACAGGTGAAGTGAATAACACTGATAACACTGGCACCTGGCAGTGGGTGGGACATATTGGACAGTAAGTGAACATTTTGTCCTTGAAGTTGATGTGTTGGACACAGAAAAAAATGGACAAGCGTAAGGATGTGAGCGACTTTGATGAGGGCAGTAGTAGCTAGACAACTGGGTCAGAGCATCTCTAAAAATGCAGTCCTTGCGGGATGTTCCTGGTCAGCAGTGATCAGGACCTCCCAAAAGTGGTCCAAGGAAGGAAAACCAGTGAACCGGCGACAGGGTCATGGGCAGCCAAAGCTCACTGATGCACGTGGGGAGAGAAGGCTGGCCCGTGTTGTCCGACCCAACAGAAAAGCTACTGTAGCTCAAACTGCTGACAAAGTCAATGCTGGTTTCAATAGAAAGGTGTCCGAAGACACAGTGCATAGCAGTTTGTTGTTAATGCGCTGCGTAGCTGCAGCCCGGTCAGATACCCATGCTGACCTAATGTTATGGCTGATCAGTGTATTTGCATTTGTATAGTGCACTATAACCAAGGCACTTCAGCAAGGTGTGACATCATTAATGGTATCTAATGGCTCAATGGCTGAAGCCTGATGACAGAGCTACACCAGTGTGATCATAAAAAAAAAAAAATAACTTTCAGATGCCCTGTGAAGCTCAGCTGGATAAGAGATAAGATACGAGGAACAAGGCCATTTGGCTTCTTACAAACAAGTAACAAGTATTTTACTACTTTTTTATGTGTTAATCCTAAAATCGATCTAATCTATCCATCCATCTTTACCTCTATCTATGAGGAGTCTGAGTTTATAAAACACTCAAACTGCAATATAAGTGACTTTTTGCCCAAATTGTCTTAAGGGTTTTCTGTAATTGTAAGTGAACAGGACTGAGAAAAACAGCCTCTGACACACACTACAGAATGGTGAGACAGAACTGGACCACAACATTCGATGCACAACAGAGAGGTTAAGAGTCATCTGGCATTACTGACACATTTTTAACATTAACATTGTATGTGTGTCAGAGATACTTTCCCGTATCCACACCTTTTTTTTTCTCGTATTTGAACGAAGCTGGGTGGTAGGCAGGGATGGACCAGCTGTATGGGTAGTCATCACTGTGGTTGGAGGCAATACCTAAAGAAGGAAAACACAACCATTGTTAGTACTATACAGCTGGATAGAGAAAAAAGTCAAGATGTTTTCCAAGTAAACAACAAATTCATTCTTCTAAAATAAATGCAACTCAGGCTCACGGTTAAAGAGGAATACCAACTAAATCAAGAAATCCAAAATGTTATTTCCATGGCCTAGCAAAGCTTAATGAGACAATGTGAGGCTGATTTTGTGGACCCAGATGTGCTTCATTCTACTGCAGTGTTTTACGTTGTGAAACAGAAAACGTTCCCATATACTCAGAACATTCCCCTGCGTGCTCTCAGTTGCTGTGTTTACATGAACATAATCAGAAAAAAGGCCCAATCAGATTAAAAATGCTTCACGTAAACACGTCAATCGGAAGATTCTGATCCGATACGGCCTAATCGGAAGGGAATTTCATTCCGAATGAGAGAGGTGGTTTATGCTGATCGTTGTTCCGATCGGCGTCCATGTACACACCCATTCGGATCATGTCTTCCTGGTTGGGGTAAGATTATCTCCACTGCACATATGTGCTACGTCAGCGTGACACGTGACAAACAATGCGGCGTTTGTTTGCGACACAGACGGAAGTACAGCTTCTTCTTCCACTATTTCCAGAAAATCAGACAACTCTGCGCATACCCAGCAGATTTATTATGATTAAATGCTCGGCGCACGTATACGCACGTCATGATCGGATCATTTTATTTAGCGTCCATGTAAACAGTGGATTTGGAATTTCCAATAAACCAAGGTTCAGATCGGATTGGAGAAATATGGCCCGTGTAAACGTGGCTAATGTCATCTACAACATCTCTACCAATTCATTGTCTATAAAGAATGAGTCCTAAAACCCAGAAATCAGTTAGCATTTTAGCACTTCTGGTGCCTTCATATGAAAGTTTGAGTGGGTTTTTAGTTAGATGCCTGAAATAAGATCTGTGGAAGCTGAGGAAATTTTAACGGTTTGTTCAACAATATAAAATACATCAGTAAATACCTGACTCATGAGTTCTGAGGCCTTTATGCATCTTAAAAAAAGACGGTTTCTAACAAGTGGCTAAGCAAAAGTACAAAACTTCATCACGCCGACTTCTCTACCTTTACAGCCTTATTGTGTATATTCATGCTCATGTGACCGTGGTGTAGTTTGTCTATAGCCTAACATTAGCTTTTTAAGATAATATAAAATAAGATGAACCTTTATTAATCCCCGGAGAGAAATTCAGTTCTGTTAATTAATTAATTCTGTTAATAAATTACTTCTGTTGATTGAATTTACGCTTCAAAAACCAGAAAGTGGCGTCCATTTGTGGAGATTATCTTGCTGAACAAAACCTGTAAGTATCATAAAAATGTTTGCCATGTGAGCTTATTTTCTGCAATAATCCAAAACCCAATGGAGAAACCCCATTGGCTTTTTGTTGAGGGAACCACGGTGATGCGAACTTCCTGGTTGGCCTACAAAAATACATCATCCCTGGAGCATTCTATAGTAGCTCCACACTTTATGGGCACCGTTGTAGCTCACCTGCTAGACTCTGATCATCTCGTATTTATTCCTGGACCAAATGTATATAATTACATATAATTATATAATTACATATATATGCTATGCATATACAATACCCACCCACCTGCTGCACTTTACTTATTACTGTTACTTATTTATTCTATTGTCAATTTTCTTCATTGCACCTTCTCTTTTACTTTTTACTATACTGTATTCATCTGTACTGTCGTTGATGCTGCTATGACACCCGAATTTCCCTCCGGGGATTAATAAAGGTTCATCTTATCTTATCTTAGACCAGGTGCCCCACGTACCTGCCTGGGGCCCTTTGCTGCATGTCTTCCCCTCTCTCCCCCTTTCTATACTATCAATAAAGGCATAAAAATGCTTCAAAAAATAAAATAAATAAAAAATTAAAAAGTAATTTAATCTAACAAAACATCACAAATTTGAGTATCAGCATTGTAGTTTTTGGAAATTTGGGAGTCGTTCATATTTACTAATATTTTTGGGCTTTCTTAGACCATAGGAATAACATGTATGAATTTTGATAACGGGTGTAGTTCCCCTTTAACTTGTGGAAAATCTGTGCTTCTTACTGCAGTTTCAGTGGTAACTATTCAACAGGGATTTCTGTGTAACTTCCTAAATGTGCTGCTGTGCCATCATACCCTGCTTGCAAAAACTGTGCTTCATCCCTCAACTTATATTTCTACATATGCAAATGTATACTATGAATCTTACCTGGATGAAACACCTTGCCCACAGACATGGTGAAGTACCCTCTAGATTTAAAGTACTGTGGCAGAGTGGTGTAGTTCCCAGAATGGTCTCTCCAGTAGGAGTTGAAGTCGTAGAGCCGAGTCGTGTCCGGTCTACGACTAGTTAACATGGACGTACGACTGGGAGCACACACAGCTTGCTGAGAGAGAGGAAAATACACCTTCAAAGATTTCCATGAGGTTATATTTCAGACAATAAACATACAGTATATGTAATATCAACTGACCTGTGCATATGCATTGAGAAAAACTTGGCTTTTGGATGCCAGTTGGTCAATGTTTGGTGATTTTACCAGGGAGTCCCCATAGCAGCCTAAAGATGTCCGTAAATCATCTGCCATGATGAAAAGGACATTTCTCCTCTCTGAAAGCAAACACACACTCCACAGTTTGTTCATGTTTTTCACTGATTTATTCAACCTTAAAACTCTGACAACCCCTCCGCAGGCCTGGCTGCTATTCGGTCTTTCAGAGGTTGTTGCAAGGTTTGAGTTAAGATACTGTTATCATATGAAAATAGAAATCTAGCATAAGGAATCCACTGGTACCAAACATGTCATGCTAGCTTATCGAGAAGATCGCTATATAACGCTACAAAGACACGCTAAATTGTGTCAAGGAAAAACTGGCATGGGGATTTTCAAAGGGGCCCATTGACCTTTGACTTCAAAATATGTGAATGTAAATGGGTTCTATGGGTACCCACCAGTCTCCCCTTTACAGACATGCCCACTTTATGATAATCACATACAGTTTGGGGCAAAAAACTTGCAGTTAAAGGTTAAATTAAGAACCAATCTGTGTAACAAATAGTATCAACCCAAAAATTGCTGCAACAAGTTATGAGACATAATAGAGCATAGGGATGACCATCATATACTTCTATCATAATGTTTTAAGCTCATACACTTTCACAATTAATCTTGATTAATATATTAATGGTTATTTTTTATTATTAGTATTAATGTCTAGAACAAGTTGACAGTGTTGAAGTGCATCTCAAATTAATCTTCAGGTTCCCAGCCTTCAGATGACGTATACCACTATGTGAAATCTACAGCTCACTCAACTCGGAAACAAGGATTATTTCTCTGTTGCAAAGCTAATTCTCATTGTATTTGAAATTGTTGGAAAGCCTGTTTATTTACCTTTACAATGATGTCCAACCTGTAACGATCGTGCATTTGTGGGATGAGCAGCACAGCTGATTATGTAGGTAGCAACCAAGTGAAATTTGCCAAAATTCTCTGCCAATGCTAAACAGTGTATTGTTGTACTGTTGGTATTGACTCTTGTTTCGAGCTCCAGGTCGTGCCAATCAGGAACCACATGACAAGACCACAGGATCACACAGTGATCTGTTTCATTGTGAAAAGTCAGCTTTTTCAAAATCAACATGGCTCAGTAAAAAAATGTTGTTACAGAACAAAACTCATCTCTTCTCTGACATGATTTTGACATCGTATGATTTGCTACCAATCAGTGCAGTGGCAGTCAGGCATCTGCTATCAGAGAAAAGATAAGTTTTGTTGTGAAACAAAATTTTGAACCAACTGAAGCAGAGTATTTTGGCAGATTTCTCTTGGGCACAAATTCAGCTGTGCTGCTCATCCCACTAATGCATGATCCTCGCAAGCTGAAAATTAAAACTATGTGCTGTTAAACATGTAAAAATACCAACAAGTCTGCGTATACTAAATACAAGTTAGAGTGACACTGGATAACAAATATCACAGATAAAAACTGAACTGAAACTTGCAAGTTCCTTTAACAAACATCAAATTCAATAAACTCAACTAAGCTTTAGAAATAAAGCACTATTCATGAGAACACTAAGTTAATTAGCGCCAGCTTGCACTGGATACAGCCGCTAATTAACATAATAAGCATCCATTAACTGCTAATGTGAACTAGTTACTGAGATTTACTGTTCAAACAAGCTGGCAGCCGAACACAACTCACTAAAATAAATCTACAGACCAACAAAAGATAATTAGACAAACGGCCTATGTGGCCTTCACGTTAACTAACGACATTTTCGACAAATGTCGACATGTTTTGCTAGCTACCCATTCAACATTTGCTAGAACAAACTCTAACGATACCTCTTCTGGCTGCAACATTAAGTGCCAGTGTGTGAAGAAGCAGGGAGAGAAGCCATATTCGGACACATTTGTACATTTCTGTTTGGCAGAAAAGACTAATAACTCGATATACTTCAGATAAAGTTTACTTTTAAAAAAAAAGTTTATCACGCATCTCCTGTACAGCTTTAGCCGTCTTCTAGTGGTCTAGTATCCTAACGGAACGTGTAGCTGTGGTCTTTAAATTACTTCCGGACTCTGGCGTCGCCCTAGTGAAATGCTTTCATTGGTCCACTCAGCTGTCGCCCCGCCCCTAAATGCTAATCATATTAGTTAAATGACGTGTCAATCATTTTTAATTCAGCTCAATGTGTGTGTTTTATTTTGCTCCACACTGCTATACAGAGATTGTACATGAGAGAGGTCTCACTCTGCAACGCTTTTACTTTGTCAATTGTAACAAGATAAACCCAGATTGTAAGTAGTACACAAAGACTCAGCAATAATGAACTCTCAGAATCACAGTTGAAAGAAGTATGGTATCGAGTTCAAGGTCTTATCATTTGCAAAACAATTACAGAGAAGCAGCAACGGTAGTTAGCAATGGAAAACTTAAGTCTCAGGCTCCCCCCCAACAAGACAAAGACTAAAAAATAGTGCAGGTTAAAATATAGGGCTAAAACGTAAACACAACAATTTGTGGTAGACAGTACTGCAAATGAATAAACTGAATGTAAACAGGAATATAGTAATGTAAATGCATAATGAGATATAATAAATACACACGCTAGTGGTAGCAAGTAAACATTCAAAAGTCATTCTGTGAATTATCAGATGTCTTTATATTGAAGAACATGCCTTTATCAATGATTTTTTTTTAATGTACAATGGGGAAAATACTTTCTGATTTTCAGACACTGCAAAAAGGAGAGCATGCACGAGGTTTACTCGGTTTGCTGCAGCAGGTTGAGTGAGTCATCTTCTTGCAAATACCGTATACGATCTTTGTCCACAGCAGCAGCAGCACAAAACATGGCAGACACCACGGCTAATCCGGCTAAACGTGAAACTGACAGTTTTGGAGCTGATGAATTATCCCAGAAAGCCAAAAGGGTGAAAGCTGACAGTGAGAATGGAGGAGGAGACGTTGGGAAGGAACCTGAATGTGAAAATATTCTGTCTGAGTTTAAAACGTCCAACGTCTTGAGTGATTCTGCCCGGGAGAAAAACATCTTTATCCATGGAAAGGTAACGTTAAGGTTGTTGTTAGCTGTTAGCAGGGATTTAGCTAACTCGAGCAATGTTTATTATGTAGTTGAGAGCAATTATTAACGTTGGAGGGAACTGCTTTTATTGTATTAATTCAAAGTAGTCTGAGTAGTTTTGTGAAGGAAAGCTTGAATATGGACTTCCGGTTTGATATTTCAAAATAATAGTCTGTGTAATAGTGCTTTATGTAAAAGGGATTTTATAGAAATGAGCATGACAACGACATGAAGAGCTGCTTTGACATTTTTATGTAATTTTTGAGTTTCATTATCATTAGCAGACATGAACCAGTCATGTCATGAACATGTCATCTCCAGCTTGCTGACCAGGATGCTGTGGTTATCCTGGAGAAGACTCCCATCAGAGAAGACGGCCTGGCTGAGCTCTTCAGTGGCTCCAGGCTGAAGCTGGAGATGAGGAACGACATCTACAGCACATATCGGTTACAGCCTCCCCCGCAACTCAATGGTACGGTCTAAAAGAAAGTAACTAAGATATTGTGAATCCAGCAGCCAAAGTTTGATGGCCTGCGTGTTTCTGTTTTGCAGAGATCAAGACTACAGTCGTGTGTCCAGCCACAGAGAAGCATCTAAAGAAGTACCAGCGACAGGAGAGTTTGCTGGTGGAGGAGACGGAGGAGGACTATCAATCCATCACTCTGCCCTACATTCAGAAGCAGAGTTTCAGCGTGCAGGTCAGTATACTGATATTTCCTCCTTAAGCGCATTAGTAACATGCTTGCTTTGGCATAAGATTAAATATTTATGTATTAGTCCCACTGTGGGGAAATTTGTGAGGTACAGCAGCAAAGGGGATAGTGCAAAAACAAGAAGCTAAACAAAAGTAGACAGACTTAAAATATGACAATTTAAATAGAAGGAAATATAAAAAATAGGAATCATATATACAGTATTTACAATGAACAGACTATTAACACAATTGCACCAGTGGAAAAATAGTAGAAGATAGAAACATTGTAATGCATACTTGTGGATTAACTTAACATCACTTTCATCCCCTCCAGTGGGTATACAACATCCTGGAGAAGAAGGCAGAGGCTGACAGGATAGTTTATGAAGATCCAGACCCAGGCACTGGCTTTGTCCTCCTCCCTGATTTCAAATGGGACCAGAAACAGGTGAGATACTATGAATGTTGACCACAGTTGATACCAGGAAGAGACAGGGAAGACAATGGTTAGATGTGCAATGTTAGCGTTGTGATTTCAGACATTTATACTCTCAGGACTGCAAACATTTCTCCTCACTTTCGTTTCCGTTCACTTTCGTTTTCGTTCACTTTCGTTGTTAGGGACTACTGACAAGTTTTACACATGCATGATTAGAACTGGTCAATAAACGTAAGTTGTCAGCACAAGAATTTCACCCCCCCTCCACCTGATGTGATTTTCATTAACATAATCATGTAGGCCTAACTGGGCAAATGCTCATGGCGACACAAACAGCGTTCTTCATCCTGTAATGACATGACCCAGAAGTATCTAAGTAGCAGTCGTGATGAGAGCTGTTTGAATCCTTGAAATCAGGGGTCTCCAAGTAGCCCGCTAGCTACCTGTGGCTCACTAGCTATCTGTGACTCGCTAGCTACCATACCTGTGGCTTGCTGGCTACTGTACGCATGGCTCGCTACTTAACTGTGGCTTGCTAGCTACTGTACGTGTGGCTCAATAGCTACTGTAGGTGTGGCTCGCTAGCTACCTGTGTTGCTACCGGTGGATCCCTAGCTACTGTACATGTGGCTCGCCAGCTACCTGTGGTGCTACTGGTGGATCGCTAGCTACCTGTGGATCGCTAGCTGCCTGTGGCTCGCTAGCTGCCTGTGACTCGCTAGCTACCTGTAGCATGTTGTCTAGCTATCTGTGGCATGCTGGCTCACTACCTGTGGCTTGCTACCTGTGGCTGAGTGGCTGACTAAAGGTTGCAACAATATGGACATAAATTTGATAACACAAAGTCACATTGTAAACTGGTTAAAATTTCTATCCAATCAAATCCAGACTTTGCGCCCCCTTCTGACACAAAATGATTATTTGCTGATCAGCCGACAGTTAAACAAGTTACTTGCTTACAAGTTTCATTATATCAGCCTTTCGCCTATGGCGGGATTGTAATAGAAGTGGTGACCGTGGTGGCTTAAACGTTATTAAAGGACTTTGAAAGTAAGACCGAACTGCTATTGGCGGTGTACAGCTTGGTAGCGCTCTCAGCCACTTTCATTTTGTCAAATTAGCTCTCAGAGGAAAAAAGGTTGGAGACCCCAGCTCTACATGTTAAGGAAAGGTGCTTCAATGCTTCATTTTGCATCTCCTTTAGCATAGGATACACTGGAGCATCCTTTACCAAAGAAAAGGAGATAATGCCGCCCCACAATTCCTTGCGGTTGCAGCATTTAAAGCAACGCACCATTCAGTCGTTCATGAAAGCAAACGATATGTTTATCTTCCATAGATTTAACAAATATTTTAATACAGTTATAGAGTAATTGGGATTCATGTTAAATATGAGTGGACAGTGACAACTATTTTGTTTCACTTTATTTCTATGTATTTATTTATAACAAGTAACAAATACCCAAATAAAAGACAAAAAAATAAACACATAGCAAACTGTCAATAAACAAATAATCAACATAAATAAATATTACATCTCCAAAAAGGAGTAGGAATAAATACATATTTAATGGTTCCCTTATCCATAATTAACTCAGTATTCATAGAAACTTTTATGACTGCCTGGTAGCCCCTATTACTTTTTTATTCCACTTCCAACCTTGGTGATGAAGCAATATTTTTCACCATGTTGTTCATGTTTAAGATAAGATGATTTTTTTGTTGGTCCCATGAAGGGGACATTTGCAGCATTACAGCAGCAAAGGGGACAGTGCAATAACAAGAAACATGAGTTAAAGTGAGATAGGCCTATAATAAAGAATTTAGAATTTTAATTTAATTTAAAAAAGCAAAATATAAAAAGTAGACAGACATTATTGCACAGAGGAAACACTGATATTGCTGAGTTTAATTGACATGACATGAGTGAATTGTCAGTTTTGGTATGCGCGGTCAACTGAAGCAGTGTTGATAGTGAAGTGTGACAGCAGCAGGAAGGACCTGCAGTATCTATACTTCACACAGCGAGGGTGAAGCAGCCTGTCAGTGAAAGCTCTTTATACTGTATAGACTGTATGAATCACCAGGGTAAGAAGAAGAAGAAGAAGATCAACCTTTATTAGTCCCACAATGGGGAAATTCAATTTACACTCTGGTTAACTCGTACATGGTACATGCAGACCTGAAACACACATACATGCAGTAATGGAGAGATGTCAGAGTGAGGGGGCTGCTCCAGACAAGCGCCCCGAGCAGTTGGGGGTTTGGTGCCTTGCTCAGGGGCACCTCGGCAGTGCCCAAGAGGTAAACTGGCACCTCTCCAGCTACCAGTTCACACTCAGTTTTTGGTCCATGTCGGGACTTGAACCGGTGACCCTCCGGTTCCCAAGCCAACTCCCTACAGACTGAGCTACGCATGGGAACGCATGGGGCGCATGGGGCGAAGATGTGCTTTCTTTAGTTCTTTTTTTCCATAATTCAAATTTGTACTGATTTTGAATGTGTTGGTACATGACAAGTTATATACCATATACAGACATATCAAGTGAGACAATCCATAGGCAAAAATAAAATGAACTGGCTACAGGATAAAGGAGATCCATGTAAGAAAGGGTACAACACAGGCGATAATCCCTCACAAAAATAATGTCTTGAAATAAAAAAATAAATAAATAAAATACAATGAAGATAAGAATTAGACAGAGCAGGGTAGAGTAACAATCAAATTTCAGGGTTTTCAGACAGTGTAATGTAATCCCCCCCCCCCCAGACAGGTCATCATGCTTTTTGTAGTTCATCGTTGGAGCATTATAGTTTCATCTTGTCAGAGCATCACTAACATCTGCCACCATCATAATTACGGAGCCTAGTATAAGTGCAGTCAGTTGTTAAGTCCTCATGATTCTCCTTCACATCTTTCCTTCACCTCATGACGCTTTTCATGAAGATCAAGGAAAAATGGGAAAGACAGTCGGACATTTTTTTTTTTTTTTTTTTTTAACCTTTCTACCACAGCCATAGCTTCTTTTAACTGTACCGGTTGATATCTGCACAGAGGCTAACTAGTGCTGCAGTGGGAGGCTCCAAATAAGAGTACATTATAAGTGAAGTAGGTGATAATTTGTGTTTAAAAAGTTTAATCTGACAACAGGTCCTGTCCAAAACACTGAACGTTCCCTTTAAAGGCAACTCTCTAATGTACACAAAGAGAGAACGAGAGAGACCGGATTTACTGGGAGCCGTACTTAAAGTTTCTTAGACCACTGAACTATTCAGTTTTACATTACCTGTGTCCTTCTTTCAGGTTGATGATTTATACCTGATTGCCATCATACATCAGAGAGACATCAGGAGTCTCAGAGACCTGACGTCAGAGCATCTGCCACTGCTGCAGAACGTCTTCCAGAAGGGAAAGGTGAGGTCTTCTAGGAGAAAAAGTGCTGAGAGCGTCCTCTTCTTCCAGCAGCTGCCATTAACGTGACCTTGAATATTGGAATCATCTCCAACCAATTACACTGTCCGTTTTAGAGAGCTAGGACGAGGCATAGCTCTTGATAATTAGAGACAAAAGAGACAGCGTCGGACGTGTTCATAATGTCAAACATGACAATACCCTTTTCACTGTGATTTAGGAGGCCGTCCTGCAGCGCTACAGCCTTCCAGCCAGTAAGCTGAGAGTCTACCTGCACTACCAGCCGTCCTACTACCACCTCCACGTGCACTTCACCAAGCTGGGCTACGAGGCACCGGGCTGCGGCGTGGAGCGGGCCCACCTTCTCGCAGACGTTATCCAGAACCTCCAGTCTGACCCCCAGTACTACAAGACCCGGACCCTGTACTTCCCCCTGAGGGCAGACGACGGACTGCTCAGCAAGTTCAAGGAGGCGGGGAGGCTGTAATGTACTATCACACACTTAATACTCCCCCATTAGGAGATTCCCATCCAAACTGTGCTGTTTTGGATCATCTTTTTTGTGTTTTTTCTATCAGTTCACAACTGGTGCTAGCCAGTTAGTTGTACGCTCCTATCAATACCTGCCATTGGAATATTTCACACTTCCACCGATTAAAGGACCAGTATGTAACATATTTACTGTATTATGTCATAAAACGACCATCAGAGATTAAGGAAACATGCTGAATTGAAATACTGGCTTCTCCAAAAACAATGCCACAGTCAGTATGTTGAAATCATTCTGGTCCCGAATGCCGACGTGATCCCGTCGACTGCACATTTCAACACCCCACTGCCACATATGAAACAAATTGGCACACAAACACAGCCATGCAAGCCATGGCAGTTTTTATTGGACTTTATAAGCTGAATTAATTAAAAAGATAATTAAAATAAGTATTTACAGAGTAAGTAATGTGTATTTGCGGATCACTCTGTATTTTTGTGGATACAAAAACATGTTTGTGAATAGTGAAATATTTGGAAATCGTGGTACACATTTGTGGATTGTCTTGACTTGTCGTGACTTTACACAACACAAACACAAAAATGCATTTACAGAGAGTGAAATATTTGTAGATGATGGTACATATCGATGAATTGTCTTTTGTGGATTACAACTCTTATCTACAGATTTGCTGCAGTATAAAGTGGAAAAAAAATCTGTAAACAGGAGGAAATTTACAAATGTCACGTGGCCAATAAATGCAGGAAGCGATCTGCAAATGCGCAAATATTACTCCACGGCTACAAATTGATGCACAACTGCGTATATATAATTTTACATGTAAACTTTAAAATACGTATTTACACACTAAGTTATGCATATTTGCAAATCGCTCTATTTTTGTGGATACAAAAATATGTGTTTGTGAATAGTGAAATATTTGGAAATCACAGTACACATTTGTGGATTGTCTTCTGTGGCTCACAACTAATTAAGTCCAATAAAAACTTCCATAGGAACCAAGCAAATGAACCACAGCAACGGAGATAACGTTAACGTTAAAGCCTCGGCGTAACTCTCTGTAGTCCGTGTGCAGCTTGTTATCAAGGCAGCGAGTATTTGAAACACACAATGCTATGCTAACAATGTGATGCCAACACGTGCTAACTGCTATCAGTCACACCGGATGAGCGGATGGGCCACAGCTCAGATGTTCTGAATTTGGATTCCTTTTACCCATTTTGAACGCTAGCTGTCAATGCTACGTATTGCTCCTTTAATACACACCAATACTTTCTACATATTTTATACACATTTGGATACGTAATTTGTACATGTTTGAGTGAATAGTTTGTTTAGAGTGTAGTCATCTTCATGCTCTTGTTTTCATTAAGAGTAAGTTAGGGGTGGTCGTGACATGTCAAACCAGTGGATAAAGGTGTTTTTCTGTCGATCTGTTTTAATGAATGCTACAGACTGAATTAAAAATCTTTTTTTTTTACTAGCCTCTTGATGTTGTCACTTGTTTGGTTCAGCTGCCTGACACTAAATCAAAATGACTATATTGGCCAGTTTTCTATCCACAGTAGTGATCCACTATGCCTGTTTGTCATTACATCTCATGGTGGTGCAGTAAAGTGGGGGATACATTAGAGACTTAAGACTTAAAATTAATTTGTATAGCACCTTAAGCCTAATTTTCAAATCATTTTTGACACTTTAACCCAACCACAACACTAGATGGCAGCATTAATCCTGAAAGGATCCAACTTTTTCACTGGGAAACTCAGTACAAAAACAAACTCCAGGCGTTGGATGCTGGTAATAAACTTTGTCTCCTTTTTCTTTACAAAAAGAGGACAAATAGTAAGTTATAGTTATGCAGGTCATATAAACACAAGGCTATCATTTTCCACCAAACTGTATTTAATCTGAGTTAGTTGTCATACTTGTGTTTAGCAGGATTGATACCCACGATGCCAGAGGTTCACAGCTCCATGCTCCTCTACAGTCTAAAAGACAGACCAGTGGTTAAAGTCAGAGCTGCTTATTTTACTGTGGTTGTTTAGCCGCACGGGAAACGAGATGCTCAGACTTGATAGCGATTACAGTTTGTCATTAAGGACGATTCTTGCAGCGGACACTTCTTATCTCATCTGAAGTCAGTTGGCAAGAGCTCGGCTTTGTGTTTAAGATGCATTCAGGTGCTCCTCGTAAAAATTAAAACTAGGACCCAAACCTGTAAAGGAATAAAACGATAGACTATTTCTTGTTGATCATAATCCATCCCAGGCACTGTATTATGGATCCTTTAGTGGTCTGTCACACCCTCAAGGTTCAAATGCATTAAAAAAAAATTAAAAAGGTGAAGTTGGGTAATTTCAGAGTTGTAATAATATTTTTTTTTAAATCTTAATTTTGGTGAATTTCCCACCAATTAAATGCATTTCTAAATAAACATCACAGTTCAATCAGCCAGTTAACATTTCATTGTTTCAGTGTCACAACTGAACCAGCACCTTGCTGGGAAATAGTCTTAGTCTTAGAATCAGATATCGGTTCATATCAAATGGAGATGAAACATACTATAACCTATACTTCACTTAAAGTCACAGTAAATAATCTTGACTACTTTATACAGTTCTATGCTAACGTGGACCTTTCTTAAATCTTAAACAGGCAGAATGAAAAAGTTTGGTCCGTGTTGGGGGCGGGGCTTGGTATTTCCTCAACAGACTTTGTCATTTTACAGCTAAACAGTAACTGCAAGATGTTTCTGAAAACATTTGAGGTGAGAAATAGGCAATACAGTAACAGAATACTGATTCTTATTTGATCAGCGCTGCCTAAATTAATCATTTGATCAGAGGCGTCCAGCTCGGCTCTGATTGGTTGTTTTCCTCCGGTCTGTGAAATCTTACACATGATTTTTTTTTTTTTTTTCAGATTACCTAATGTCAGGACATGAAAATATAGTTTTATTTAAAATATCTTCTTCTAAAATCTTACTTGCTGTAATTCTTCCTACTGCTGCTTTAAGTAGGATTTTGGAGATTCCGAGTCACCGTGAACGCAGCCCCGTGGAGCAGAGGACGCAGTGCAGGACTACCGAGACAAATAATCCACTCATTAGTCCACTACCAGCGCGGATGTCTTGGCTTCAGTCTCTGAGAGATGAGTTCACTCTGAGACCGTTTGAGAGCGGACACACACAGTGAGTATCCACATCCCGCCGTGTTTACGCTCAGCTTTAACTGGGAGAGACTAACTTTTGTTGCGCGCGGAGATGAGTTACTATTATGATTTATGAATTATGCCGTTTGACGGGTGATCGATACATGCGGTCCATACTGGTGTCTAGTAATGCTTTGCTTTTGTTTGTGCATCCGCTGAAGTTGTTGAGGGAGGAAATGCGTGTTTTCTGTTTGGATCACGGTTTACTGGCAACACTGGGGCGATGTAGGTGGGCTGTCCTTGGCTGGGATTACTCTTTAAGAGTTGTTGAAGTCCAATAGTGAGTGTTAAGGCTCTTATTTGGGACATCTCTATAATATTTTAACAGATTTTGCTATGCTGTATATTTATTAACTTTCCAAAAATGTTGACTTAACTAAGTTTGAATGTTGGTGATCAGATAAAACTTTGGCAGCAAAAAGTCAACTACTTAACATTGCTTTTTTTCCATTACATTATTCAGTCCCAACAAAGTACTACTTTTTATTTATGAATATGCATTTCAGGTTGAAATCTAATATGTTTGGGGTGAACTGTCTTAAATTGGCTAATCTGTCAATAGGACTCTGGTTATAATCCACATTAAATATAATATTAAAGAGCAGCTGTTTGCATACATCTCATAATACTTTAAAGTCTCATGCAAATTGTGATTATTTCTTCACCATCCTGTAATACTGTGAGATCACGCACACACACTCCGTCAGTGACAGTGTGTGTATGAGCTCAGTGTTTGGTAGGAGGCAGGCGGGTCAAGGACGGTCCAGATTAAACAGTTTTATTTCACCGTGTGGGAAAACACGGTAATCCTGAACGCAGGCTGACTCAGAATAGAGTCATGCTGTCTGTCAGAGTGAGAGGATGAAAGGCTCTATTGATCTGGGATCTGTTGATCTGATCCCAGATCACAATGTATCCCCAGATACACTCTGTAGCGCGATGTTGACATCTGATTGCAGTGTTCCTGCGGGACAATAAAACAAACACACCGCCCTGAGAAAGGCTCTTTAGTTTTAGTATTATCACATCCTTGGATGAGGATGCGTGAGTTTAAGGGCATCAGCGCTGATAAAGTGACCGAGGAGCCCTCCTGATTAGAGGGCTCGTCAGGTCATCTGTTACTGGGCCACTGAACAAACCCTCAGAGGTCTGACAGGGATGTCCTGTTTACTGTTCCTCTCTGTGAAGAAATATATCCTGATAACTCACTGATACATAATCAGACAATTAGACATGTAGCTGTTGCCGTGTCCTGCTCAGTGTGTAACTGTGACTGGTCTCTGTACATGTTTGTTTCTTGCAATTCTGTTCAGCCTCAAATATCATGTTTTTTCATACTGTATTGATTCTCAGAAACACTATCGATTTTTAATGAACAGTTTACATGCAAAGATGAACTCAGTCAATAATTAGTAGTGTTCATTAGTAGTATTATGATGTTGAACGTTCCAGGGACGATGATAAATGCAAATGCAGATCCCTGTTCTGATTGCGTAAAAAAAAAAAAAAAAGTAAATTTTTTTTACTCTGATTTTATACATATGGTGGTGTGGTCTTTATACGATGACATTTTTCCTAAAATTAGATTTCTAAAATTGCAATATATCACCTTACTTACAATATCGTAATACATATCAATGTATTGAATCATAACCCCTGTATTATGATACGTATCATATTGTCACTCTGGAAGCCGTTTACCAGTCCAACAAAATGATTTTGTTGGTTGTATTGTGGGAAATGTAGGATCTATCATTTTTTGGCTGACATTAGGGGCTAAAATTAAGGATATCACTTTATGGAAATGCAATACTAAATCACGAGAGTGCCCCTTTAATAAGTAGGCTAGCAAAAAAATCAGGTGTTTGCCATAGAAGTGGACGCAGTCAATGTGATGTCACCCATTGGTTTTTGGACTGCCGTTTTGAAGCCTTGAGTTTCACATTTTGGTCTTTGCCATCTTGGTTTTTGGCAACCAGAAGTGACACGAACCAATGGCGCTAAGTACAACCGAAAGCTGAATAAGACATTTTTAGGTGACCAAAAAGATTGTAATTCATTTTCATGAGTGAAAACACACTGTGAAAGGGTTAAAGTTGTAAGATGAAAACATGGACGACTGCCAGTCTGGACAATGTCATGGTAGCAACCTGTCAATCATAAGGTAGGTATGTTTACAATGTTTACTGAGGTAATAAATCAAGTGAGAAGTAGGCTCATTTTCTCATAGACTTCTATACAATCAGGCTTCTTTTTGCAAACAGAGGAGTCGCCCCCTGCTGGCTGTTAGAAAGAATGACAGTTTAAGGCACTTCAGCATTGGCTTCACTTCATAGAATCGGAGGTTGCCCCCTGAACTTGACCCATACTAAGGACTAAAATTCAGGATATCTGCCTCTGCTGCACAGATTTTTTTTTTTTTTGTTCTTTCTTTTAATCTTGTGAGTCCCGCAACTTCATGAAAGTCATGAAATACTAAATCACCAGAGTGCTGGAACATGTTTGGTTTGCACGTTAGTCAGGAAAAGTAAAAGTCTTTGTCTAAAGGTATGCTCACAGTAGTCTTTGGTTTGACGAATTAGCCCTGCACTCGTCCCAAAAAAGGGTGTGATGTTACACTTCTACACTTCCTGACCTTCCCGAAAAGCTTTCTCTGCTCTTACTGGTCAGCTAGCCCACTGTTGTGATTAGTCAACCGAATCAAACTCTTCAGACTCCTCTCCAGCTCCGCTCAAAATAGCTTTGAGAGCGCCGGAGAGCGTGCCAAACTAGCCGCTAGGCAGTTATTATGCAAATGTGTTACTTAGTGACGTCACCACGTTACGGAAGAAAAGGCGGGACTTCAAGCGAGGTGTTTCAGGCAGTTCAGGAGCAGAGTTTCTGTGGGGGAGAATAACTCCCTTTAGCGTGGATTTTGTAACTTGCAGACCTTTTACATGCACAAAAAACTATAGAACACACTAAAGGTAAGGGCAAAATCATAAAAGGTCTTCTTTAATACTGATTAGAGAGATCACAAAGTACTGTGTAAACAGTCTGTGAGAGCAACACTGCACTGTGTAGCCTGGTGCTGTCATGTTAACATGCTGGTGACAAATGCTAGAACAGTAAGTTGAACTGTGACCTGTCCACCGCTAAGGATTTGTTCATCGTGCAGGTTTCTATTACAATGAAAGTAAGACGGTGGACTTATATCAATGGAAGAATACTGCAAGCATCCCTTTAGTGTGTGCTGGCGACAGAGACGATGAGAAAGTTTCATCAGATTTCTGTAGATCCCTCAATACTGAGTTTGGGATTTTGTGTAACAGTTTAAAGTAGCTTCCTGTGTGTGGGGAAGAATTGCTGCCAAAATATGTGTTTCTGTTGCAGTGCCAGCTGATGATTTAAACTGATTAGGTATTTTCAGCATCACCCAGAGTAGACTTTATAGGTTCAATCATGGTGGAGGAGGGTAGAGAACAATGTTTGTCTTCATACATATCATCTTTTCAGTCATTGTGTCCCTCTACAGTACATACACAACGCCACCGATACTGTTAAACGTGGAAAAGAGACAACAATATATATATATATATATATATATATATATATATATATATATATATATATATATATATATATATATATATATATATATATATATGCAGGTAAACAACACATCTGTTTAGTTTGATGAACTATTACCATGAAAATTTAACCAAACCCTCACCTGAAGAGCAGTTGACTGATCATCCACCACAGCTGGAGCAATGCGATGCATCATTCATGCTCTGTAAAAGCTGCAGTTTGAGGTTATTAGGCCGTCGTCATTCAGTTAAACCCTTTGAATCAACCGCTCGTGGGCCTCCTGTTGCTTCAGCACACACACACACGCAGAATAGGTGTGTGTGTGTGTGTGTGTGTGTGTGTGTGTGTGAGCAAGTAGAGTTGAAGACTGGCTGTTTTGTTTTTATCACCCCATAAACCTCAGCTGGGACCTGAGATGGAGAAAAAGAAGATGAAATCTCAGCTTGTCAGAGGAGTGTGTTATGTGTAAGATCTCTCTCTGTAACACACACACACACACACACACACACACACACACACACACACACACACACACACACACACACACACACACACACACACACACACACACACACCACCCAGCATGGCAGGCTTAGTGCAGGAGTATGATTACAGGCCTATTTACATTACAACATAGAGTGACAGAGAAAGGGGGCGAGGGATTGCCAAAGAGAGGAAGAAGATGGTTTCCAGATGTGAAGTGGAATTCAGAGAGCTATAGAGCGACTCCCCTCCTCCTCCTCCTCCTCCTCCTCTTGCTTCCCTATACAGAGAGAGATCTGGATCAGCATGTGCATGCTGTAATGGAGAGAATAGGAGACAGAGAGAAACCACAAAACAGAGGAGAGGGAGAAGGCGTTGCACTGCAGGGGTGAGAGAGAGGAACTGGAGCCAGTAGAGGGAAAAGAAAAGAAGTGATGGAGATGAGGAAAGGGATGGAAAGAATAAAGAAGAATGAGGAGAGGGAGGAAAAGCAGGGCCTCTTGGTTGACCACAAGTCCAGAAGTCTAACTGGGGGGAATTCAGTTGGTGGAGGCTGTTTTAGTATTGGTGAGCAAAGAATATTAAACACTTTCTGAAATACCAAGCTTTATTCCCCAAACATGTGTAGCTCGTCTAAGTCTTATCTAAGCTTGTTTCTGGTGTCTTTATATATAACACAACCATTGACTGTATATATAGATGAACGATACCTCTTCCTCCCACTGTACAAAACTGAAGTCAAAATATCCTGGATACGGGAGCAGCCATTTTGAGATTTTGATGTCATTTGGAGCCAGAGTCTGCGCAGTAGTGATCGAGGGAGCTGGAGCATCTGTATCAAGGTCCCGCCCACACACCCACCAGGGCCAATCACAAGCCGAACGCGGCTGCAGCTTGTTAGCGTTTGCCACGTAGCTGCAACGTTAGCACCACGGTAGCTGTTTGTCTAGAAAGAAAACAACTAACTGTAATATCCACATTTATGATCAAATTTACACGTGATCTATTACACAGACTGGTGACGTTTACGAAAAGTTAAAGTGACATCTCCTTTCTCGTGTAATTCAGAGCCTCCAGCTGCGACTAATTCACTCAGATCACAGCTGTCAATCAGGATGTCTCGCCCCCTTTTTATAGCATCAAATAGATTAAAACCAAACTTAGAAAAAGAGGAAAAATTAACACTTGAATGTACATCAGCATGATAAGAGCTGTTTATAATGACAAAAACATCTTTGGGAATAATATATTTGATGTGTACTTTGGCTTTGGCTCACATGGAGGGGCCAGCAGGGGGGCGATTCACTTTTGGGAAGCTGTCGTATTGCCCATCTTTATCCACCTTATTCCTAGCCCCCATGATGCCTTGCGGGAATTCTATTCCTCACTTCCGGTGCAGCGTGTCACTGAACTGAAACCCCCATTTTCCATGGTAACAGTATGCTAATCCTCTCTCCTAGAGTGATTGTATTAAAAAATCTAGTTAAACCAGTGGGAACAGCAGCTATTCCAGCTCAGACAGAACAATGTGATCATACCTCTGCCTCCTACTATAGGAGGACGACCTGAAGAAGTGGCCTCAGATAACCTACACTAGTATTTAGCTTGGCAAACTACAAATTATGTGCCATGTTTTCCTCTTTCTTGTCATTTGGTGCCACTGGTCAGCAGTTGTCACCGATGGTCACCATGGAAACATGGTGGAGGCCTTCGGGAAGGTGGCTAACTTTTTAGGCTTTTAGCCATAGACTGTGTATAAGAAGTGGATGTAGCACCATGACATCACCCTTTGGTTTGAGGACGTTTTGAAGTCTTGAGTTTGGCATTTTGGTTGTCGCCATCTTGGTTTTTGGCTGTCACACTCTTGGATTATTCGCAACCACAAGTGACATGAGAGGGTTGAGCTAAGTACAACAAAATGTTCAGTAAGACATTTTAGGCGCCCAAAATATTATGAGAAAGTGGAAGAAAATGGATGGATGTATGGATGGATGGATGGAAGATGGTAACTCGTGAACTGAAAACATACTGTGAAATATTGTAGTTCTAAGGCTAAAACACAGAAAACTCCCAGCCCGGACTACATGTAGTAACAACCTGTCAATCACAAGGTAGCCACGCCCTAAAGCATCCCCTGCTTTATGGTCTATTTGACTCTAAATGGGACCATAATTTACTAAATGATCATCATGCTGCATTGAAGAAGACGTGAAACTAGCAATTGAGACCATAAAGTCATGTTTACGATGTTTACTGAGGTAATAAATCAAGTGAGAAATAGACTCATTTTCTCATAGACTTCTATATAATCAGACTTATTTTTGCAACCAGAGGCGTCGCCCCCTGCTGGCTGTTAGAAAGAATGCAGGTTTAAGGCACTTCAGCATTGGCTTCACTTTTCAGACCCAGGGGTTGCCATCTGCTTTAAGTCTGTCTTTTCGTTTGTGTCAAACTGCCTAGTTTATATTAGACTAAAATATAAAGGCATTCAGTTTGTCTTCCAGCTGGTGTTCCCCCCCATCTCTCTCTCAGTGTGTCCAGACTCAGGGCCCTTTCAGGAAATACCAAACATCCACTTTTTTTTCATCGAAGGAAAACTGACCGACATTCCTCTTGGCTCTATAAACACAAAGTTGTATGATTGATACATGCATAAATGCAGACTGTATATAACACATACTCATGCATATTTCCATGTTTCACAAAGAATTGTGCCATACTCTTGGATCCGTTGGGACATGTCAGCATTGAGAAATTCACACAGCACACACGCCGAGACATGGGATAGCTGTGTTTTAAATAAACTCCTCTTGTTGATTTTTCTGAGGTTAAAACGAGTGAGAAACCAGGTGTTTCATATACTAGAGGTCATAAATCTCCCTCCACAGGGGTCTATTTAGATTCCTTTGTAAAAGACTCGGAGCCGAGTCCATTTTCCCTCTTAAAAAGAAAAGTAGCATTCCCGGATTGGGTGTGCTGTGACTAATACCTGGACAGAGACAAACTTGCCTTCCATAATTAAAGCAGCACTAATTAAGTACTTTACATTAACAGCGGGTCAAATGACTGTATTGTGAAAGGAGTTGCTTGTGGCAGGCTCATACACTGTTCTTAGCTATTGCTATGAAAAGTAACGCAAAACAGTTTTGCATTTAATTCAAATAATCTTGAACCACGAAGTGCAGAGAGCAACAAATGTCGCGTACGGAGGATGTAGGGGTGGATGGATACGTCCAGAAACACCAGACTTTTGCCCAGGAGACTGGTGTTAATGCCCCATGTGAAACCAGAAGTCAGCGTTGATTTATTTGTCATGTAACTTCCATACTGAAGTTACATCACTTCCATAGTTATTTTAGCCCAAACCACGATCTTTTCTTAGACCAAACTAAGAAGTTTTGTTGCCTGAACCTAACTGAGAAGTTTTGCTGCCTAAACCCAACCAAGTAGTTTTGTTGCTTAAACCTAACAAAGCTGTTTTGTTGCCTAAACCTAACCAAACTATTTCCTCTGAAGAAGGAAGTTTATTTTGAAAAGACTGTATGCATTGAAGATGCGAAAATTGACACGTTGCTGGATATCCGTAGCGGAACACACAACAAATAACTTTTCGTACAATATCATACAAACCATTGAATGAGGATACGTTACTCGTGGTGACAGACTTACAGATAATTATCTCCCAACTATGCAGTTCCCCTCAGTTATAAGCAGCTTTTTAGCATAATTCAGCTCATTGTTTTGGTTTTTACGGCCCACAACTTTATTTCGGCTTACTCGTACCACTTTCATCCGCTCTAACTTACGTTGGGTAATTGTTTTGACAGGGTTTTATGTAGAGGAAGCAGACTGGAAGTATTTCACATTTATTTTTTTTATAACTTTGTTTTCAGAATATTTTTGTGTTCTCATCTTAAGTTTCACTTTCTGAAGAAAGTGCAGTGTGAATGCTTTAAGAGACACAACTCTATTGTGTGTGTTAAAATAATCAATACATCCATTAGTTTTGCAGCATCAAGAAGGAAAACTAACTAATCTCAGCTGAAGTTAAAAAAAGCAATCATGTACTGAATTATGTGACTGATTAAATATGTTTCCTGAGTGTCTTGCCATCCCCAATGCAGCAAAGACAGACATTCAGGATGGGAAATCCCAGGATCCTGATTCCTGGAATTAATCTCAAGCAAAGCCGAGGCTGAATGTATTGGTGGAAACACTGATTTGCACATACATTAAAATGGTGGAAATCTTCTGTCAATAATTCTTCACCCTGAGTGGGTTCTTCCTGGTGGTTTATTAGCAATGTCATGTGGTAGCCACTTCTATAGCGAACAGTGTGTGTGTGTATAAAGGAATTTCTCAGTCTCAGCATGCCAAAACAGATCTTAGAGACAGTGTGTTTGTGTATTTTGCTGTTGAAATAGAGCTGCAGAGCTCTGGAAGTGATACAGACTGACTCTGTCTTTGTTTACACCGACACACACACAGACACTCTGGTGACTTGGACAGCTTAGATCAATTTCAACATGTTTGGAATGAATCACACAGACAACAGTCGGTCTGGGCATGTTGGGATTGAGAAATTCATTCCACTATCACCACTCCTCTGTGAACGGTCTGATGATTAATGTGATTTGGAGGTTTGTATCACTTTGTCAGGCCAATTTTCATGCAGTCGCCTCGGCACTGAGATGATACTTTATGTTCTTGTGCAATAACATTCAGTTCAGAAGCGTTATTGGATGACGAAGCATTTTTACTAGGGCTGTCAATCGAATAAAATATTTAATCGTGATGAATCACGTTTTTTTTTTCAGCTCAAAATGTACCTTAAAGAGAGATTTGGCAAGTATTTAATACTTTTTTGACAAATATGCTGCTTTATGGAAATGTATGTATATAATTATTATTATTATAAATCAGTTACCAACACAAAACAATGACAAATATTGTCCAGAAACCCTCACAGGTACTGGCTTTAGCTTAAAAAAAATGCTCAAATCATATCATGGCAAACTGCAGCCCAACAGGCAACAACAGCTGTCAGTGTTGTCAGTGTGGTGACTTGACTATGACTTGCCCCAAACTGCATATTATTATATTATAAGTGAGCATGTCTGTAAAGGGGAGACTGGTGGGTACCCATAGAGGCCATTTACATTCACATATCTTGAGGTCAGAGGTCAAGGGACCCCTTTGAAAATGGCCACACCAATCTTTCCTGAAGTGTGGAGGATTATTTAACCTCTTTCGTGACGGACTCCTGACGTTTTCTAGTTTCATATGATACCAGTATCTTCACTCTAGCTCTGAGCCCGCTACAGCCTAAAAAACCCATTGCATTAATGCGTTAAAGAAATTACTGCCATTAAAACAAATTTGCATCAAGACATTTTAAACTAAGCGTTAACTTTGACAGCCCAAGCAATAAGATTCAGTTCAGAGGTGCTATTTGGTGACAAATCATTTTTTACAAGTATACCTTTAAACTTTCACTTGAAATCTCACTGATCCTTGGACTATTGAAACATACAAAGATGTGCCCTGTCATGGATGATAATCTAATGTCTGAGTGTTTTTAGCTGTAATGATCCTACAGTGATCAATTAAGTAAACTTGCTACTCCTGTTGATTATGTGTCTGTCTGAGAGGTTTTAGCAGCAGGAATCTCAGGATCAAACCTTATGTCACCATACATGCATAAGCACTTGGATCTGTATTGGCTGTGGGTAGATAAGCTCCCTACTTATAGTGATTAACTGCGACAGGCTGTAGCACGACCGCTAGACCCCCTGCAGAGACGGATAGAATGATTAACATGAAGCTGTTTTTGTGCAGGCATTTGACGGAGTGACATGCAGGAGTTGGCCAAACCAATGTGAACTTAACTAAAACAAGCTGCACATTTTTGTAGCTTAATAATATAAGCAGTAGCTCAGTCTGTAGGGAGTTGGCTTGGGAACCGGAGGGTCACCGGTTCAAGTCCCGACATGGACCAAAAAAACTGAGGGTGAACTGGTAGCTGGAGAGGTGCCAGTTTACCTCTTGGGCACTGCCGAGGTGCCCCTGAGCAAGGCACCAAACCCCCAACTGCTCGGGGCGCTTATCTGGAGCAGCCCCCTCACTCTGACACCTCTCCATTACTGCATGTGTGTGTGTGTTTGTGTGCATGTACCATGTATAAGTTAAACAGAGTGTAAATTGAATTTCCCCACTGTGGGACTAATAAAGGTTCATCTTCTTCTTCTTCTTCTTCTAAATGGTAAAATTTGACATCGGAGAGATACTCTTGATTCCACTTTTGCTCATATTTGCAGATGGCAGTGGTACACACACAGTACTTTGTGGTTGCGTTTGAAATCAAACTATAACCTCCATTATAAAGATCCCGTCACATGCATCCGTCAACTGAGAATCGATGCGGTCATCACTAAGTGCTGTATATTGATTCATTTTCAAAATGCAAATCCATTATATGAAAGTACACAGTGTACCAGGAATGTCTATACTGAATGGAGCCTGAGTACTTATACTGGATAATAAATCCAATATGTCCCTGTATAGCTGAGAAAATTGCTTTTTTTGTCGTCTTATATGACCTTAACTTGTTTTAAATGGTCAGAAATAGTTCTGTTATGAAGTTCTCAAGGTCCATCAATATATGGTTAGGGTTACTTAATTTTCCTAAACTGAGAGGCTACATATAACAACATATGTAACATAAATACTTCTTCAGAGGTCCAGTAAATTAGCCGCACTAGTGTCTAATTATATATTGGCCAAGTTAGGAAGATATTACAGTAAAAGAATCGTCATCATGTGGGTGTGTAGGTCTAGTAACTAATGAGTTTACCTGAATGATTTGATGACGTACATTTGAAACTTCCGACCGTGTCAGCCAATGTCGCTAACTCTGTCTGTTTGCTGTTTGGAGACATTTTGATGCCTGCTTCAGCTGGAAACAATGCTAATGATAGCAGTGAGACTGATTCACAACAGTAATGTTAAAATTGAGGGCCATATAACCAAAACAATGAGCTGAAAGATACTAAAATGCTCCGGCCATGTTATGCTAGCTGCTTATCAACACGGTGGTTGTCAGCTTACAAGAGCTAACTAGCATTTGGTGACATTATCTACCAAATAGGCCTAATGTTCCAGTAAAACAAACAATACATTACTTTCTATAAAGAAAATCACTATTTATTTTCCAAACTGTGAGGACAGACCAGCCTGAAGTTCAGCTTTCGCTGTTGTCAGTCCTGTTTTTTTCTAGTTAGCTGATAATTAGTTAGTGCTGCCAAGAGCTGCGGTGCTCCAATACGGTCGTCAGATTTACACAACTCAGAAGCTTGTACAATTAATGCATATTTTTCAACCCAATTATTCATCAGATAAATAAAATGTCTGTTTGCAGAGGAAATAAATGTGTACATAGAGTGGTAAAGGGATGAGTCCTAAAACCAGGAAATGAATCAGCATTTTAGCACTTCTGGCAAAGAGTGGAAGCAGAAAACAGCAGCTGCCGAACATTATATTTATAATATTTTATGCTTCCACATGGGCCATTTCAGTAGAATATGACAATAGAGTAGAAATTATTTTGTTTTACTTGTGTATGGCACTTATAGGTGGACGCTTTACTTGTGTACGGCGGTCGCATTCAGTCCAAAATGGCGGAAGCATAGAAACCAACAATTGACTTTCACTTTTTGACAATACATGGAGGGAACCCCATCAGCTGGAAGTCGAGGGGGCGGCAGTAGCTCAGTCCGTAAGGACTTGGGTTAGGACGCGGAGGTCACTGGTTCAAGTCCCCCATGGACCAAGACCAACTGGTTGCTGGAGAGGTGCCAGTTTACCTCTTGGGCACTGCCGAGGTGCCCCTGAGCAAGGCACCAAACCCCCAACTGCTCTGGGCGCTTGTCAGGAGCAGCCCCTTCACTCTGACATCTCTCCATTGACATGTATATGTACTGTGTGAACAACAGAGTGTAAAACTGAATTTCCCCACTGTGGGACTAATAAAGGAATATCTTTCTTTCTTTGCGTCCAGATCCCTCGTCTTTAAATGGGTTTTTAGTTAGATACCTGAAATAAGGTCTGCACTTAACACAAGCTGAAGAGATTTTAACTTTTTTTTTTTTCTACGATAAATATGTGCATAAATATCCCACTTGTGAATTTTGAGGCCTTTATACATCTTTAAAAAGGCGGTCGCTAACAGGTGGCTACATGAGACTACAAGATGTCATCACGCCGACTCTCTGTCCTTTACAGCCTCGTTGTATATACTGATGCGACCGTGTTGTAGTTCATTTATAGACTAACATTGGCTTTTTACGTCTAGCGATTGCATTCACACTTCAAAAATCATAAAGGTGGTGCTTATATGTGGAGAGCGGTATAAACCTTTGTTTACCACAGAGCTTGTTTTCTGCTGTAATCCAAAATCCAATAGAAAAATCCCATTGGCGATGCAAACTTCTGGTCGACCTACAAAAATGTCATCCTTGCATACTGTATATTTAAACTCTCTCCCACCATTTGTAAGTTTGCATAAGAAATCATGTAGTAGCCTCTATACCTAAACTGTAGAGAGGCAAAGAAAGAGGATAAGGTCATGGGGGGCAGTCTCTTGTTCACACTTGCCTCCTCCCTGTCTCCACCCTCTTTATCCTCTTCCCTCCTCCAGCCCTCCCTCTGCAGCATTACCAGCCGTGGTGACCCGGAGGAGAGGAGTCAGGCATGCAGCAGCCACTCATTTAGTCAATTGTTTCCCCTCTAGCTCACTGCCGTATTGTACCACTACAAGGATTTTTACCATACTTCTGTGGGATGCGATTCTTTGGGAAAAGCCGTTTTCCTGTTTTTTTTTTTTTTTAAGACATTTCTGATTCGATGAAAAGGAGATTCCTGTTTTTCAAACTTTCTTCCCATAATTCCTGCGTGATATTTTGATCCTGTCATAATCCCACTTTGGCTGCCATTGTATGTGAGTACTGGAGTGGTTCGGCTCGCTGTTGTGCCTCTGCCGCCAAAGTTGGGAGAAGGAAGCTCTGTATGAAATTTGACTATAGTGGAGCTGAATAGGGGGAGGAGGAACCTCAGAAGATGGTTTGACTTGGAAGAGAGAGCGACCTTCTCTTGTGGAGTGGCATCTTCTCTGTAGCAGAGATAAGTCATTGGTTTTCAGGAAGAAAAGCAAGTCGGGTGTGGGAGAGCAGCACAAGGTGTTGGATTTGAGCGTTATCTTGAAAAAAACACTAAAAGAGGGAGAAAGAAGTATTTTGTTTTGGGAACAGTTTTTTTTTTTTTTTTTTACAGTCTTGCAACATGGCTGGGATGTATGGATGCTTCAAGAGCAGGAAGTAAGTTTCTTTAAGTAATAATTACTTTTTGTAAATGTATTACTGCTAAATAATTCTGATCAAACAATATTGGGATATTCAGTTCTGCTGTAACAACCGACAATGACTCACTCAAAATGTATAACAAAATCAGCCATAAACTCCTGAAGTTTGCAAAATCATGTTTTGACATCACACAACAAACAAAACATTACTCACATCTCAAGTAATCATGAGCAGCATCTTCAAATCTATGTGTCATAGGATAGGAGTGTCATTTGGCTCTTTAATCACCTGATTTGAGTTATCAGACCATTAAAGTGCCGTTATCAGTCATTATAAGCACCATAGATGTGGGTTATTAGGGGCATACTAAGCCTACTACATTGTAAAACTGAAAGTGAAGCTTAAACTAACATGTTCTGACTTGCAAAAATGGAGGCTTCTTTAGGTTTAGGCAACAAAACTACAACTTATTTATGTTTAGGCAAAAAAATGGGTTTTGGGTTAAAATAACTACAAAGACAACTTCACATTGTTGGTTTCACACATGATGTGAACTCCAGTCTCCTCGATGACAACATGTCAGTATTACTATGGTCGCTAGAGGTCACTGTTGTGTTCTTTCAAACCTTATTTTGGTGATCTACCATGTGAATAGATGATAAGACATACTAGTAGGTGTAATATGCCCCTATTGACCAATATCTATGGGGCTTATACCGTCGGATAACGCCTATTTAATAGCCTGACAACATTCTAATCAGCTGCTTTAATCGTCATTTTCAACACAACTATCTTAACAGAGACCATGGACTACTTGTAATACTAAACACAACATGTGTTAACACGTCATACACTCTGCTACTGGATGTATTTATTTCACAATCGGACATATCTCGTATTGAAGAGCCAAACACGTAGATAACAGAAATCCAAAATGCTGACAGAAATTACAAATCTTTTCTTAGAGTGCACTGATTTAACTCACATGTTGGGGGTTTTCCCAGAGTTGACACTGTCTTTTGTTCCAGCTGTCTTATCGAACTATTGTTTCTCTTTGTTTATTGAGACAATTGACGGCTCGTAGTTGGCGCTGACAGTCAGCCGTATGACTCAGGGCTGACTGACTGAAGGGACTGATTTTACACTGGAAGCCAATGACTAGTCAGAAAGTCCCACAACTGAACTTACTGTTGCTTTTGTTTCATTCAGGAGAATCAGGTAGATGACGAACATGATTTCCTGTAAATTTTTTCTGACGCAGGAGCAGTCATATTGTTGCTCAGCTGATGGCTTGATACTTGATAGTTGTGGCTATATTAGATTTTTTTTTCCTCCTTTAAATTTGAGTGCATGTTTTCTGTAGTTGATGGGAGCCCTGAGTGTTTTTAATGCTTTGACTGGCTATATATAGGCCAGGGCTTGGCAGTGTTATTGGACCACAGAGGGTTGGGATAATGAGTGCCTTTAGCTTTTTGACTACAGCAAAGTATCTTTTTTTGTACTAGAGCTGTGGAGATGTGGTGTTGGGTGCACTGATACCCCCATCCACTTTCTTTGTCTTAAAGGCCATTCAGTCTCATGACATGACAACAATACAAGCTTTTATGGCCCACTCAGCAGAGTTGACTTAGACAAACATTTTGTTTGTGTGTGTGACACACAGAGAAAGTGAATTAGGAGTGGGGATGAGCTGCAAGACAGCTATTCAGCCAAAGAAACACAACTGTGTTCTCCTGGAATTGGTTCATTCTGAATCCAAGATTATCTTGAATTACTTACTACAAACTGTCAGTATCACTCAAGACTGCTGGTGCCTTCCAACTGAACTCTTGAATTTATATTTCCAACAAGGGATGTCGACCATGCATATGCTTGGCTTAGTGGTTTAAAAGAATAGTTCACCCATCATTATAAATTATAGTATAAATCTCTCCAGGCTCTCTGGTTCTAGAAAAAGTATTCAATCAAATGGCGTTAAAGAGAGCGGAGCGCCCGAAAACAGTGTCTAGTATCCATTCATGGGCTCATGCATATTCATGTTAGCTAAACCTTTACTAAACAATAGATTCCTCCACAGGAAATGCTTTGTTTAGCAGTAGTTTAGCTCAGTCAAAGTGTTTGCATATGCTTTCGTTTTTTGGGTGCTCTGCTCTCTTTGAAGATACAGTATGTAGGATCTGGCAGCTTCTAGTGGTGTGGTTGCAGATTGCAACCAACAGAGTACCCCTCCGCTCACTCCTCCCTTTCCAAAACTGTGGTAACATCAGTCGCAGAGTGCATACTTTAGATCAATGGGAGTCAGACGGCGGCTGATGGTACCACAGTTTTGCGTTCTGCGGCTCACGTTACTGCAATTTCGCAAGTGTGTCGGAGAACTACGGCGACCTTCAGGCAACATAAAAATGTGAAAGGCTCTCACTAGAGCCAGTGTTTGGTTTGTCCGTTCTGGGCTACTGTAGAAACATGGTGGAGCAACATGGCGGACTCCATGAAGAGGACCCACTCCCTATGTAGACAGGAAGGACTCGTTCTAAGCTGACGGAAATACGATTCTTAGTTTCAGGTGATTATACACAATGAAAACATAGCTATGAATATTATATAACATTTCTGCTAATAGATCCCTGAAATGTTACACACTATTCCCTTAATGCCATTTGATAGAAAACTTTTTCAGGGATCATAAAGAGCTAAGGGTGGTGAGTAGCCCACTATTGTTTTTGGATGAACTATCCCTTTTAGTCCTAAGTGAAACTGACAAAAAATAAACTGGCGTCACATTTTAAAAAATTGTTAATGATTTTCTTCCTTTGTTTATTTGTACGTTGAGTTTAAATATGATAAACAAAGGCAAATTAAAAATGAACTTCCATTTTTTTGGGTTTGGGTAAATTTATATTCAGGCAACATGCTATGTGACTGTGAGTACTATGTTAGCCAAATGCATTGATGAGGCCTCACTCTCAAATCCCTCATGTTGTTTCATTACCAGTGAAACAGGATTTCAGAATATGAACAATAAGGCATAAATCTAATCTTCTTTTAAAACCAGTGAGCTGAGTTTTCAGCCAAGTCGTAGGTGCCGTTAGCTTAATTTACTAGCTAGCTACAGCTGATAAAATCTGCTAGCGACAGTTTCAGTCGACAAAACTGACTGTTGCCGGCTAAAAATGAGCAGTCTGCTTTCGTCTACCACGGTGTTAAATCATGAACACACTGTTTAAAGGATTATTAAGAATTTTTAGCAGTCGGCCCCCGCTGTCACCGTAACTGTTTATGTGCTGCTCAAGAATGGAAAGCTTGACATTATAACAGTGACTAAAGGTGCTGGGCTTTGTAAAGGCTTAATTAGCCACAACCCATGATGCAACATGAATATATCCACAGAGAGCAGAGCAAAAGATTTTTTTACTCCTATTTTAGTCATATTTTAGTTTTTGCAAAAATCAGACAGGTTTAGATTCAGCCGACCTGTGGTATAGAGCTCCACAGTGAAAGCAGAGGAGAGACTTCAAGCTGAGGACAAGTGTGTGTTCTCACTTTATCACCCGGCTCCATCTTTCCCAGTATTCCCCTGGTCCAGCAGTCACTATGTAACCCCGGTAGGTTGAGTTTGTTCGGCAGGAGTGGTGATGCAGCTGTAAATGAATGTAGACTGAGCAGAGCGAGTGATGAGATTGTTTGGTCAGTCAGTTTCTGTCTCGAGTCCATGTAAGGCGTGTTGTTAAGAGCACAGCCCCGTTCAGACAGGAGGCGATGGAGGAAAGACGTGAGCAGAGCTGGAAGACCAGAGAAACCCAACAGAGCGGTTTATATATTGTAAACAAACCTCAGGGGTGAAAGGAATTTTGGAGCTATTTGGACAATAATAGTATTTTAAACAATTTTTTTTTTTTTAATCTGAGTCTGACTATGAATATTAGGTTGGTGACACTGTTCAGAGTTTAGGTCTAAATAACAAATAAACTCTGGAAAACACTTCCCAATACAGTTGTATTTTTTAAGCACCAAAGTATTTCAGTCAAATATAATAATATAATATATAATATAATATATGGGGGCGGCAGTAGCTCAGTCTGTAAGGACTTGGGTTAGGACGCGGACACCGTGGGTTCAAGACCCCCATGGACCAAGACCAACTGGTTGCTGGAGAGGTGCCAATTTACCTCTTGGGCACTGCCGAGGTGCCCCTGAGCAAGGCACCAAACCCCCAACTGCTCTGGGCGCTTGTCAGGAGCAGCCCCCTCACTCTGACACCTCTCCATTGACATGTATATGTACTGTGTGAACAGAGTGTAAAACTGAATTTCCCCCTGTGGACTAATAAAGAATATCTTTCTTTCTTTCTTTCTATAAACTATAAACTTGTAATATTAAATGGAAATACGCATCAGATTACCAAGGCAGTTGTTTTTGTTGATTCTGACACTGTGATTAGAACAAGCATGGATGTGCATGGATGTGCTGCATTATGCTGTATGTTAAAGGTCATTAGTTCATATATATATATATATATATATATATATATATATATATATATATATATATATATATATATATATATATATATATATAATAATATAAAAATTAATCTGATTTGTGTACATAGACATGAATTTCCCTTTTTTTACATGTCGATTTCCTCTCCTGTCTTTTCAAAATAAAACTACTTAGTCAGGTTTAAGAGTAGATAGACTTGGTTAGGTTTAGGCAACAAAACTGCTTAGTAAGCTTTAGGAAAAGATTGTGGTTTGGGTTAAAATAAATATGAAAGTGGTGTAAGTTCAGTATGGAAGTTACATGATAAATATATCAACGTTGACTTCTGGTCTCACATGGGACACCAGTCTCCTGGTGTTCATGTGGATTACATAAGAACTGATTTTGTGCTGACCATCATGGACAAAAAATGGGAAATCCGTGTCTATGCAGGCCTACAAAAATCAGCACATTAAATTTTGTTACCAGTTCGTGAACTGCTGGGCAACTTGGCTGAAAATATACATAAAATTTGCTCCAACAGTAGTGAGAAATGAAACAAATAATGTTTTTAAAAAAAAAAAAAAAAAATTTAATTTAAGCTTTTCTTTCTTTCTTTTCCCCCTCTCTCTTTTTTTTTTTTTATTGACTTCCCCCCCCCCCTTTTTTTTTTTTTTTTTTTTTTTTTTTTTTTTAATTTAGAGTCGCTTTGTTTTTTTTTAGAGAATCAAGATCCCCGGTTATTGATTTATTACCCCTTTTTTTGGGGCCATATTTTTTGGGGGTTTTTTTTTTTTTCCTCCATCTGATAATGTTTAAGCTTCATAATAACAAATGATACACAAAATTTGTTAACTTCAATAAACATTTATTGAACAACACCTATGGTCTGTCTCTCCAATCTACATTTTGTGTCTGCACTGCAGTGCACTCATATATTTTAAATAAAAATAATGTTTAATCTAAATATTGAATACATGAATCATAATCAAAATTTAAAAAAAGCTAAATTTTGGCAAATTAACTTTTGGATGCACTTAGCAGCATTTATGCATCTGCTTGATAATCGGCTTAATATGCTCAGATATCGGCCGATGCCGATTATGAATAAAAGTCAAACAATCAGCCCGATTAACCGGCCGACCGATTAATCGGTTGACCTCTATTACAAATAAGAAAATAACAATTAATTTTTAAAACACAAAGATTGTGCTAATGCAAAGATTTCATTTAACGTGTTTATTATACCAAAATATGAATGAACACATCTATTTTGATGTGTGTGTAATGATATAAGCAGTATTATAATATAGTGTATAAACAATAATTGATTAATAATTAATAATAAACTATATTTTTTGTATTTTAAGGTAAAGTTAAAGTAATAGTGACATCTTCAAGAGCTCAGACCGAAATATAATGAATAATTTCCTTCGTAGTCAGCGTCTCCTGCTGACTAAGCAGGGGTTGAATGGGTCAAGAGGATATACTGTGGTTTTAAAGGCCATGATCCCGGCTAGGTATGTGTGGTTGGACGAGAGACAGAGAAAGAGACAAAGAAGAGCTGGTGAGATAAGGAGACTGGAGGTAAAAAAAAGACGAAGAAACAAACAGGAGGAGGGAATAAAAGACATCTTGGTGTGGAGCTGCGTTATCTGGCCACATTCTTTATATTTTCTCATATCCTTTTATGGCCCTTTGGCTCAAGTAATGGAGATGGGTTAGACTATAACAAAGCTCTTGTGAAAGCTTTTTAACATCTGGGGAGAGAGTAATACGAGAGTAAAAGATGTTTATCCTGGGTAGATGCTTGCTGCCCTTTTTACATGCTGTTCCTCATTAATGTTTATAGATAACACGCAGAGAGGCATGTGACAAGATGGCAGAAGGAAGCTGCCAGACTGGGCCTTGTACAGCGTTTAATCCATCGCAGAATGGACCAGATCCAGGCCACTTTTACGGTGTAAATTGATGACCAAAGTGTGATATGTCTGGTTTGATAATGTGGAAAATATTTGCTTTCATACCAAGAGTTAAATGAGATTATTGATGCCCAACTGTCATGTCTCTGCACTGATTATCTCTATAAACAGATTCTGCATTCATATGTAGAGTCTGCAGGCAACGGGACAAGATTTTGGCTTCTGGAGCGGTTTGTATTGTTTGTATTACTATAGAGAATAGGCAGCAATAACCTTTTAAGACTGTTATTCAGTTCCCTCTGTTAGTTTTACTGTCTTCTGGAAGTCATTGTTCGTAGTTCAGTTAAACACTGTCTTTTCAAATCTTGATCTGCTTGGTTGGTGACTCACCTCAGTCAGTGAGTCCTTATGTGAAACTAATGCACATGTGCCCTCAATCCTAAAATGCATCTTGGTTATACAGTTACTTGTTTTGCTGAAATCCGTTCCAGCTGTTCTCAAGAAAGCTTTGGTCCATCTCTTCATCTGAAGGAAAAGAGCCTGGCTAATGAAGGAGTTGAAGTCCTAGTATAACTCTTAGCATGTGTACAGTAAAGAGGGGAGATCGGAGATGAGATTCAGCCGAGATCAGTCTGATTTGAATGTCAGGATTCTCTGAAATGTGTCTGTTTTATTCCAGCATGTCAACACAATCTCAGGTTGTTATGTCTCCACGTACATACGGTCCATTCTCATGAATGCAATAACCCCTCGGGAATTTCTTCAAATTTGGTACAAAAATCCACTTGGACTCAAGGAGGAACTGATCAGATTTTGGTGGTCAAAGGTCAAGGTCACACATATCAAGTTGACATGCATGCAGCTTATGTCTGTATATACAACATGTCTGTCTTGAGCTATATCTGTACTCAGTGGCTCATCTCAGCCAGCCAAGATTATCATTTCAGCTGCCTGGAAACATCCTTCTCCTCCCTTGCAACTCTTTCTTGACCTTTTTCTGCATCTCCCTCTTTCTCTCTGTGGAAATTGAAGGCTTGCGGCTCATCATAGACCCACTAACATCACATTACCGTGGCCAATTCATCTGCGCCGCCTCGGCTCAGCCTCTCATCTCCTCTCGCTTTGCTGGGACTTGAGTTTTAGGGCTCGTTTTGTGTCTCAAACATGGGGAATATACTCTTGAGTTCTCTGGCCAAGCACCTAAAAATAGGTCTTTGACTGGTCTTTTTAGGTTTCCCACATGGATTCCGCACAGTGATATATTGATGGTGATCCTTGCTTCTGAAATAACAGACTGAATATTGTACTCAGAGTTTAAATAGTCCACGTTAGTACACCCCACACTTGGAAACACCAGATAGCTATCACATCGATCATCGCCTCAAATGTTCTGATCTTTCTACAGCCGTGTTCGGAGAGTTATGTTTTTATACTGTCCATTTTTTCCTAACATGATATCTTGGGACTGCCTTGAAGGTATTTCTTCAAATTTGGCACAAACTTCCACTTGGACTCAAGGATGAACATTAGATTTTGGTGGTCAAAGGTCAAGGTCACTGTGCCCCCACGACCGTCCCATTCTTGTGAAAGCAATATCTCGGGAACGCCTGGAGGGAATTTCTTCAAATTTGGCACAAACTTCCACTTGGACTCAAAGATGAACTAATTATATTTTTATGGTCAAAGGTCAGCATCCACATCCCGAGAATGAGCGGCAGGTTTTGAAGCAAATTTTCATAGTAGACAGAGGATGGAATTAAAACTTCCACGTCCATCACGTGAAGCCATTGGGCTCAAAAAGACTTTTTACATTGAGAAAGAGACGTCCGTAACTCAGTGGATATTTTTTTGGAGGTAAATCAACTTCCTAGTACAAAAACTTGAATAGTCCGTATTTAATTCATTTGGTCCGAATAAGGGAAACGCTACTGTGCCTGCTCTATGGGCTCTATGGATGATCACCAGAGGATCCGGGTACTTCATCACTCTGCAGCTGAGGCTTCATGCATCACTGAGTAACTCATAATGAATGGGAGCCCGCCTCCAACACTGTATCCAGTTCTCTTTAAACATCCATGTCAACATCTACATATGTGTCCTCACAAAACACATTCTTGGCCATAACTCAGGAACTCATGCTAATTATGACAATTTCACACAAATGTCTAACAGGATGAAATGAGGAAGTGATGACATTTCGGACAGACATGGACGTAAACAACTCGACTTGCTGGCGGAGGCATAAAACCACAAGGTGGTAACTGTAGGTCTTTTTTTTTTTTTTTAGCACGTGTGTTGTGGTATAGATTCTGCGAAGCATTTAAAACCCACACTGATGGTACAACAGAAAAGAGAATTCCTTTCACTAACAGTGTTAGCTCATTCTGCTCTAAATGCTCTCACATGACTGAGGTTTAGCTCTGCTCTTACTCTGTATGGCCACACAGCCAAGGGGTTTGTTACGTTGGAGCCTAATAGAAAATCGTTTCTGGAATTTAATCAGGTTATCTAAGGTAGAAAGCGTAACTAATCACATTTACAATCACTGAAACGCTGCAGCGATGGACATCAGGTTTGAGTGCTTAAAGCAGCAGTGGGTAGAAATGGAGCAAATATGATTTTAAAAAGTTATAATTATAAAATGGTAGCAATATCCTGAAAGTAGTTCATGAGACAGGTAATCTGAAAAAAATATTGCTCCTCTGTGTCCTCCGGTGCTCCTAATGGCATCTGCTAGATTTCACTAACCAGAGGAAAACAACCAATCAGAGCTGATCTGGAGTCTTTCCATCTCTGTCAGTCGTTCGCGAACGCCGATCAAACAGTCAGCGCTGATCAAATATGAATCAATATTCTGTTACTGTAATGCCTATTTCTCGCATAAACTGTTTTCAGAATATTTTAGTGTACTGTTTGGCTGTAAAATGAGAAAGTTTGTGAGATAAGTGGAGGAAACACCAAGCACCGGCCGCCAGCTGGAGCAAACTTTCTCATTTTACAGCTAAACAGTAACTACAAGATGTTTCTGAAAACATCTGAGGCGAGAAATAGACATTACACTAACAGAATATTGATTCTTATTTGATCAGCCCTGCCTAGTTTGACCTGTGTGATCAGAGTTCACAAGTGACTGACAGCTGCCTCCGTTTAATGAGCAGCCAATAGGAACGCTTTCTCTCTCTGAAATGACGCGTGATTGGCCAACGTCTTCCGTCACAGGCTAGATATTGTAAAGCCTTTAAACAGATCCCTTGAATGGCAATATGCTGAAATGTACTTCTACAGTACTTCTACTACAGTACTTCTCTGAGCCTCTGCTGCTGGTTCATTGTAAAGCTCTTACTCTGTGGTCCCTAATTGCTGTAGTAATGTAATCAGGTCCATATTAGCCCAGTTTAGTGCCGGTGGTACAGAAGGATTAGCACTGTGGAGTGGATTTGTGTTGTAAAAGCTCAAAGTCCAATATAGGACCTACTACGGAAGCCTTTATGTTACTAGATTTGATTATCCCTTTCAGATAGATAAGAAGATCCATACAGGATGAATGGGTTTATTAACCATATTAAAAGCTTATTTTTTGACCATACCATTGGGAGATCTTCAGAGTCGTCGCAGTCAGACATCATGCCAGACATCGTCACGCCGATGCTGACGAGAGCCAATTAGTCAGCACCGTAAGCCTGCGGTGCACTGAGTCTGGTGACTGGTTCCATTGAGGGATTAAGGCTGAACTAGATTGGATTTGTTTTACGTCAGAAGGACAGGAACCCCGTGGACAAAGTCAAGTTATTATTGTCATCTGTGTCAAAAGAGCCCAACGTTCACTTCTAGCCAGCGTTCGCCCCCACGTTTACCCGAATTTCTTTGATTTTGAGGTTGTTTTCACTGTGTAGACCTGGACGCTGTTCACTCCAGTCATGATGGGTTTGGACTCAGTTCTGTCTACATAGTACTGGGGTGTGTGTTAACTTGTTTGTGTGTATAAAAGACAAATATGGACATTATCTTCTGTGTGTGTTCACTGTATGTGGGTGTTACTGTGGTTATTTCATGTGTTTATTTCAAGGGCAGACCTATACTGGTCCCAATACCTCGATGTGCTAATCCAGTGTTACGTAATGAGGCCGATACACACTTTCTCTCATGCTCAAACACACACTTGGTAGCTTCTAGATAAAGCTAATAATATGCCAGAGTGTTTACACTGCATGCAATGCAACGCTGCACAAGTATCTAAAAAAAAAACCAAAAAAAAAAACAAGTATATAAACAGCTGCCAGAACTATGTCATGGAACAATGCAAAATGGAAAAAATATCTAATATAAAATTGTCCTGAAGGAAAACACTTGTTGAAATAGCCAGACAAAATAATTAAGGCCCCAAGATTGCTGTTGTGGTTTTGCATTATGTAAAATAGCAAGTTCACATCTACAGGATGATGTAATTTACAGTATTTATGAGAATATAAAGTAGAGCGGGAGCTCCAGCTTGTTAAATGCTCTTCTAGACTGTGAAATGCAGTTTCAGTGTTATGAGAAAAGACTCCACACCCTCTCATGTTGCACTGTAGAAGTATGTTTTACGGCTTCATGTAGTTTCTGCATTGTATGTGCAGCTGTAAAATGTGTAATATTGACTAAACTGTTTCTGAAGTCTCTTTGTTAAAGTGATTGTCATTCAGACATAGAAGAATGACTTTTGAATTTAGGCTACTTGTGATTTACCATTACAAATAAGTGTTGTCAACCAATATTGAATTGCGGATGGAAAAATACCCCCCAAAAGTACCATAATTTATGGAGAAGATTGTTGGAAAATATGGCCATTGCACCAGAATCATCTATTCTAGATTTCTTTTCTCTTCTTTCTCTGAGTTTATTGTCTCTTAAGTCATTTTCAAAGCTTTTGTTTACTTATATTAATATGTCTGATTGGGAAAATAATTTCACGAAAGGCTTCTTCCTGTCTTTGGTTGACAACCAAACCACTGCTTCACACAGGAAGGCCTCTGTGTTTACTGTAAGTCTGTTTTCTCTTGCCCCTCTCTTCATCCTAATATTCATCTGTGTATCTAACCGACTTCTTTCCTCTCATGCTGGTCTTTCCCACAACCCCTCTCTGACCTCCTTCCCTCCCTCCGTCTTGTGTTTGTCCGTCTCCTCTCTTTTCTCACTGTCCTCCTTCGCTCACCCTTGCTCTATATTTACGTGTCCCATACTCATCCTCTCATCTGCCGTCCATAATTCTCTACCCTTGTCTGATTGCTTCTCTTTTCAAGTCTGTCTTTCTGTTATCCTCCTCCCTCGCCTTTCCCATCATCCCTCCATCCTTCTCATAGATGAAGAGGAGGATGTCGCCATGGGGAGCCAACTTTGGAAATGGGCGCAGGTCAGTCATTTTGACCCCTGACCCTCTGAACTTCGTACTTACCCAAGAAAGTGTGCTTGGACTTGACTCAAGGTCTACTCATCTTATTTGCTTTCTTGCTGAGAATTAGATGAGAAGATTGATACCACAGTGCTGTAGTCTAGCTTAGCTAGCGTCAACTGCTCGTAAAACAACTTGTCGTTTTTACATTTTCAACGACACTGACAGCGTTTTTACTTTTTATGTATGGAATAAACAAACGGCATATCTACATGTTAATTAAGCAGATTTTTTAATTACGGAGGGAGCTAGGCTAACTCTTTCCCCTGCAGTATTTATGCTAACTTAAGCCAACTGCCTCCTAGCTTCAGCTCCATACTTAACAAACAGACATGAGAGCATGGATTATAAAGAGAACTGGATACAGCGTTGGAGGCGGAGCTCCATTCATTCCTATGAAAGCTGCTCAGTGGCGCATGAAGACAAACTGCTCGACATCCGTCTGGAAAAGTACCCGGAGCTTCTGGGTCTTCCGGGTCTTATTGGGCCCTAGTGCTCATGTACAATATGCACAGTAGTGTCCTCGGTCACAGGGTCCCACAATCACAGCTTGTGCTGTCGTCACGGTCTGAGTCTCCATAGACATAAACAGAGGAAGGAAATAACTCTGAATTTGACTGTGCGTTTTACAACTAATTAGGATTAATGATTTAAATAAGGACTATTAGAGTGTTCATACTGGGTTGGTGTATCTCAAAAAAATTATGCACCGAGTTACAGATATCTCTTTCTCAAGGTAAGTCTAATGAAGTGACGTGACAGACAGAAGTTGTAGTACCATCACTACGAACATTGGGATCAATGACCAGCGCTCTATTACTATTCCTTTAGAGTGATCATAGCATACAAAAGAAAAATCACACAACAGTGTCATTACGGTGTTATTTTATGTGTAATTTATTTTTTGACAATTGGCAAGTTTCTGAGAAACACAAAGGCAGCTTGACTACCAGTTGTATTTAAGTACAGTAACCGGCAGCATTTTTATTTTGTTTTTAACTTGAACTTGAAGTCACTAAAAACTGAGAAATACTAAAAACAGTTCAGTAAAAAGGGGTTTATTTGTGCAGCTTTAGCTTGAATAAATGTTGTCAGTTGATATAACTTTTTCCAAATATAAAAACTCTATAATCTTATACAAATTTCACTCTGTCTTCAAGCCATAGTTTGCCTTTATTAGTGCAGAGTGGACTGGAGTAGATCCTGAACTTAGTACCCCTATGAACTGGATAGAGAATAGATTTTGAATCGAATCCTGACTCCAAGAATGGAAATCAGATCTTGAGATCCCGATAGATTAACACCTCAATTTCCAGTCATTAACGAACTTTCTTTATCAGGCAGTCATATTGTAGCATTTCATTGAAAAACATCTCAACAATGTTATAGACTAGTGTACAGGTTTAATCTTTTAGTTCCCAAATATAAAAGTACATTTTAAAATGTCAATACTTTAACCCTCGCCTGCTGTGGTGTGTTCAGTTTCCTCACCCGTTGATAGAAAGGTAGTCCCTCTCTCCCAGACACTTCATTGTTTCCTGAGCTCATATCATAGACAACATGTGAATGAATGTCTGTTTATCTGGGCTTGTTTCTGTGTGTCACTATCTGTTTCCTAGAGATGATATTAAGGCTCTTGAACCAGTGTATGTGCGAGTGTGATGAACTTTTGGCTCTAGTGTCTTCCTGTGGCATGAGACAGGAAATGGATCAGTCCAGCACTATCAGCTCATAACAGCAACAACAACAGTGTGTGTCTTTGTTTATGGCCATATGACGTAATGATGCAAATACCAAAATAATGCAAGGAAGCGTAGCACCCACGCTCCAGTTCCCCCTCAGGTTAACACTGTTAGCACTGTTTCCATTGTTTTCACTATTAGCACCGTCAGCTGCAAGCCGCTGGCTCAGCTGTCGCCATCTTGAGAGCCGAGAGGAGGCGACAGAAATGCTTCAATCTCACATTTAACCATGTGTCCAGGAAGAGCACCGGTCGTTGATCCCGCATGGTCGTAGTGGCCAGCGGTGGTACTGCAGCTTCTGTGTCCATCAAGTAATGCAATTGACTCATAGACTTACATTGACAAAGAGACGTCAGCGGATTTTTTTTTTTTTTTTTTTGAGGTGAATCAACACCCCAGTACAAACACACAAATAGTCCTTATGTCTATGGAGACCCAGACCATGACGACAGCACAAGCCATGACGTTGGGACCCTGTGACCTAGTCATATGACAGATCGGACACTACTGCACATATTGGACATATGCACATGGGCCCAGTAAGACCCGGGTACTTTTACAGACCCAGAAGTCTACCCGTTGACTTCATGTGCCACAGAGCAACTTTCATAGGAATGAACGGGGCTCCGCCTCAAACGCAGTATCCAGTTCTCTTTATACATCCATGCATTTAACAGTTTTAAAGAAGTGATATCAGACTGTCTCCGCTGTAGATGATGAAGGTAAAGGTGGCAATGATGATGATACTCATGACTTTAACAAGGATTAAGATGATGATGATGATCATAGCTAATGGTTATGTAACGGTGATAGTGACGAAAGCCCCTCAGCACGTCAACAAACCCGCTGGAATGTTCCATCTGCTTCTATAATACAAACTCACTGTAAACACAGTTGACAAGAAGATCTCCAGCTGCCTCCTTAATGGAGAGAAAGAGTCTGCTCACCCCAACAGCAGACGTAGAAAACATGGTATGGCTGTCTTGTAAACTTTCAAAAAAGGAAATGAAGAAATGACAATGATTTCTCCACCATATTTAAACACATTTTTGTGTTTAGTGCTAAAATGACCACAACTCAAAGTTGACTTATTAGCTGTTAACCATATGTCATATGTCTTCATGGAGAGGGGTCTTTTGGCGTGGACGCTCATCATTACAATTTATCCATAATACTTTAAGAAATTCTCATCCGCATTGGCTTACAGTTGGTGTTCTGCACATTTTTTTAGCTAATTTATGGACAGTTTTACAAAATATGAAAATGTTGGAATTCTCTCGTCCTTCTTAAAGGTGCTAAATACGAGGTTGGGAGCACTTCTGCTGCCTAAACAGCGCTCGTAGCTAATGGTGCAAACAGCGCTGACGGTGAAAACAAAGGCAACAGTGCTGACAGAACTAGCAGTGTTAGCCTGGGGTTGGGTAGACGCGATGTTTCCACAACGGCGCCGTCGCTTGGGACGGCGTCATTAGCTGTAACCGCTGTAGGCGAACCAGTGGGGCACGCTCACATGCACAAACGTGCGCTAAAAGCATGCACGGCTGGCCCGGCTATGTCAACCAAATACAGAGGAGTTCAGATTACAACACACACAGAGGGAGACTCTCAGATAGCCATTACTGCACTATGTCTTACATAGCAAATAATTATCTGTAGCAATGTTAGCATGCTAACATTAACCAATTAGCACTAAACACAAAGTACAGCTGGAGCGGGGAAAATAATGGAGAGGTAATAATTTTGCGCAAATGATGGTACTAGAGGAAAAATCAGAGGATCACCAAAGTTAAGAAGAAGAAGAAGAAGATATTCCTTTATTTGTCCCGCAATGGGGAAATTCAATTTTTACACTCTGTTGTTTTTACTTATACACGGTACATGCAGACCCGAGACACACACATGCACATATACATGCAACAATGGAGAGATGTCAGAGTGAGGGGGCTGCTCCTGACAAGCGCCCCGAGCAGTTGGGGGTTTGGTGCCTTGCTCAGGGGCACCTCGGCAGTGCCCAACAGGTAAACTGGCACCTCTCCAGCTACCAGTTCACACTCAGTTCTTGGTCATGTCGGGACTTGAACCGGTGACCCTCCGGTTCCCGAGCCAACTCCCACAACTGAGCTACTGCCGCCCCCAAGTTATTGCAATTCATCCTGAACGTCCATGAATGTCTGATTTTTTTTAAAACCTCCACAAAAAAAAAAACAAGATCATGGTGGCACAGGGGGGAAATTGCCAAAATCATGAGTATTCAGCCTGTTGGCCTGTTGGAGCCATAACTGAGACGAATAAAGGTCATCATACCGAACACTAGTCTGCCTTTAGCTTAGTGGTTGTGACGTGAAGTCATGTGACCGTGGTGTAGTTCATTTAAAGCCTACCGTTAGCTTTTTACTTCTCACGATTGCATTTACGCTCAAAAAAATCATAAAAGTGGTGCTCATTTGTGGAGATTATTTTACAGAAAGTATCATTAACATTTGTTTGCCACAGAGCTTATTTTCTGCAATAATCCAAAGTCCAATAAAAAAATCCTATTGGCTTTTTGTCAATGGAAACAGGGTGATTCTAACTTCCTGCTTGGCCTACAAAAATATGTTATCCCTGGAGCAAACAACAGTAGTTGTTGAGATATTTCCAAAGCGGTGGATCAACCGGCCAACATGAGAATAATGGATGAAATTCTGCCACCCAGAACAGTGAAAAATAAGACAGGCACGTTTTCCTCTATTACACATCTGTATCACTTTGTAGTAGCCCATGACAGCTGTTCTGGAGGCTGGATGGTTTCAAGCTTGTCATTTGTTGTAAATGAAAAGTTAGGCCTAAGAAATCATTTCTCTTCCTCCCTTATCATATTCTCATGACCAGTCCATAAATGACTGCACCAAATGAATACTGACATAGCCACAATTATTCTAAGATATCAATTTACTGAAAACCATATCAGTAATGACTCCGCTTCCTGCCAAACTGCACAGGAAATCTTGGACATAATGTGCATAGCTAGTTAGATTTGAGACCAGAGTATAGTCATGCAAAACTCGGTATGAGAGAGCAGCTAACTGGTTCAGCATGCTGGGGCTGAACTATCACATGGCCTCCAACTTCCTGTCTGAGCAAGGCTCGCTAATAGTCATGTGAAATAATGTCAAGTGAGTGATAAAAACACGGTGTGTTTGCGATTATGATTACATATAAAATGACTATCATAATTTAGAAATGTTTCCGATACTAACTTCCGCTGCAGTTGCCTCGTACAGTAAAGGTTCACTTAGCAGCCTAATGACCTCCATGCTGCCGCACAATCTGAGCATTAACAAGACATCAGCTTGTAATGTGATTTCACGTCTGTTCGAGTTTGTGTTGGGGTTGCTGGGCATCTGCTGATGCTAAGACGTGAACGCTTCGGCTGACTGAAGTGGATGGCAGAGCAGAACGCTGGAAACATAGCTGAGATGCCTCAGTTGAGACTGTTTGGATTATAGTGAAGGATCGCAGTTTAAGTTTAAAGAGCAACTTGAAGTTTGTCTCAGCAATTTAAGACGCACTGCACATGTTCAGCTTTTAAGGAGTGAAGAAATGGATCAGTGTTAATGCATTTAGGAGTTTATCCAACAGGTTTTGATAGGATTTTATAAGTCAGTGGCTTGTTACAGATGACTATGTGATGCTTCAAATGAGCGGTGTGTGTGCAGTCCTGTGTGATTTCAGATTCTGCCACCTGCCCACGCCAAGCCACTTTCACTGGCAGTCACGACACTCCTAAACGGCATATATTGTGCTCTCGATTTAAAGGGGACCTATTATGCTTATTTTCAGGTGCATACTTGAATTTTGGGTTTCTATTTGAACATTTTTACATGCTTTAATGTTCAAAAAACGCTAGATTTTTCTTCTGCTGCGGCATCTCTTTTCACTCTCTGTCTGAAAAGCCCAGTCTGCTCTGATTGGTCAGCTGGCCCACTTTGCTGTGATTGGTCAACTGAACCAACAGCGGAAAAGGCGGGACTTCAAGCATTGTGTTTACCCAGTTCAGGAGCAGTGTGTCTGTGAAGGAGAGTAACTCCCTTTAGCGTAGACTTTGGCCTTTGTAACTCTGCAGACCTTTTATGTGCACAAATAACTACATAACACACCAGAGGAAAGGGGAAAAACAGAAAAGTATAATCTTTTATAAATCATGGCCACAGATTACTTAATTCATGCTTTTTGGTTTCCTAAGGGAAATTGGTTATGCACACTATTGTCAGGGAAGCATCCTCTTTGCCTTAACTTTTTGAAATTTATCAATATACTGCTGTATTGTGCAATCAGTATGAATCAGTCCAGTTAGTCATGTTACCTTTACGTTACTGCACAGTTGTTCTATTGAGGTGTAGTTACAGGATGCTCATCAGTCTCTCCCTGTCTTGCAGCAGTGACAGTGCTGCCATGGCATCAGGACCTCCAGATGTGATGACCAATCAGGAGCCTGCTGAGGTCGTGGAAGAGTCCTCAGGTAACAGATTGATTAAATGTCAAATGTCCATGTGGTTTCAGTGAGAAAACCTCTCAAAAGTGTGTAGTTTATTCATGTTGTGAAAATGAAACGGATCACTACGTTTATTAACAATAATGAATATTTGTAGTGTTTCAAAATTTGGGACACCTAACTCATGACTAAATTATTAACTTTTTCTTTGGTTTTGATGAGTCACTCCTGTTATAGTCTGTCCAGGTGGTAACGTCCTGGTCCGAAAAATGACGCCAATGAGGATGTGCCTTAAAGTTGCATTCTTTCTAATAGCCAGCAGGGGGCGACTCCTCTGGTTGCAAAAAGAAATCAGATAGTTATAGTAGTATAGAAGTCTATGAGGAAAATGACCCTATTTCTTACAAGGCTTGCCATGGTAGTCGATGTTGCAGGTGTTACATGGTGTTCGGGTGCACGCCGATTACATTACACACCCACCACCCCCACCGTTGTTTTGCTTTTTTACAGAAAAAAACCCTATTCAGCTGATTTTCGCATATCAGTGCCGCGTTAACAATAGTCAGACGACGGATGCTACAATATGAGAGTGAAAGCATCTGCTCTGTAAGGAGTCAGCTCAGTAGCAGGTGTCATATTTCACCCGGGCAGAGAGAGTACGGCAGAGGATTTGATGTCAAAGCAAAAAAAAAAAAAAGCGCTTATTGGCAATACTTCAGATTTAAACCCAAAGCTATAAGGGAACCATAACGTTAATTATGTAATCACTGGGAGGAGGATGAAGCGGCGCCATGTAGACCCCTACAGCCCCGTACCCGTAGCACAAACTCTACCAGAGAGGCCAGACACACAGCCACCCAACAGTAAAGATCGAATTAAGCGAGCTACACATATTCAGCACCGTCTTTTCTTGTAACATGTCCGGCGTAATCAGTAACACTGGTGTGGTCACACATTTATTAACTGGTGGGAAAATTTCCTCACTGTCACATCCTACTTCGTACTGAATTTATTACCTCAGGAAACATTGTAAACATAAATTTATGGTCTCAATCGCTAGTTTCAAGTCTTCTTCAATACCTTTTGGTCCCATTTAGAGTCAAATAGACCGTAAAGCAGGGTATGCTTTAGGGTGTGGCTACGTTGTGATTGATAGGCCACGGTGTTGTCCAGTCTTGGAGTTGTGTTTTCATCTTACAACTTGAACCCTTTCACTCTTTCACTTTCACTTTCATTCGGTCGTGCTTTGCTCCACCCTCTCGTGCCACTTCTGGTTGCAACAAACCAAGATGGCGACGGCCAAAATGACGAACTTGAGGCCTCAAAAGAGTAGTCCACAAACCAATGGGTGACATCACGGAGATTACATCCCCTTTGTATAGTCTATGATTCTGTAACTAGAATAGTGGTGGTGTACATCTTATTAATCTTGTGGGTTTCGCTTAGTAGGAACACCCACAAGTGGTCAATTTTAATATAAACATCTGAAACTCTGCACGTGCTATGAAGACAAAATGGTTTCTCACAAACTGTTGCCTCTACCCAGGACAAAAATAACAACTACATTTTCATTAGAATGGGTGGGTGGGTAGTGCTGTATGGAGGTCTACATCATATCAGCAATGAGATTATGTACACAGGCACAGCAGAGAAGATCAGGCCAGCTTTAACGGTCTAGATCTCCTCGCTGCTGTTGGCAGGAAATGAAGGAACAGAGAACGCTATCATCATCTCTCACACACAAAACCCAGATGCACACTGTCTATACAGATGGATAGCACACATGCTGCTGATATAATGGGATGGGAACAAGGAAGAAGTGCATCGGGAGGTCAGAGAGATGAGATGTGGGTGAAGCCACAGCAGGAATTGTAGCTGAAGAAGCTCCAACAATCTTTCATGGGCTTCAGACTACATCTAAAGTAGGTCCTCTTTTAATTCTGACATTTCAGTGAAAATCTATTATTGCAGGAAACAGGCCGTTAGCACTAAGTGACGCGTCATTTCTGTTTGACTTCCACCATGGGAAAGTCAGGCGTGACTCCACAGATCATGGAGTCTGCCAGTCATGTCTATATCAATCTGTCACTGATGGTGCCAGACAAGCCGCTTATTTCTGATTGGTGCCCGGATGAATGTGCTTTAATTGGCTCAGCAGTTTGAGATGGCTGGTGTCTGTAAATAGAAATGACATCTTTAGGCCTGTTCTCTTCATGGCATGATACTGTAAAGAAGAAAAAAATCAGAGTTAAAGTTTATAAAAACACATGTAGGTGTTATTTAGTAAAGTCTATCCGACATTTTAGTTTAGAAATCAGTATACAGTATATATATATATATATATATATATATATATATATATATATATATATATATATATATATATATATATAACATACATACATACATGTATCTCACTTGCAGTTGTTTTGACTTAAAGGTGCTAAATTCTAAACTCTGAGTATTTCTTTTGCCTTCGCACAGCTCGCAGCTAACGGTGCTAACAGTGCTGACAGAGCTAATCGTTTTAACCTCGGGGGGAACCGGAGTGCAGTACGCTTCAGCAACGACTCTGTCGGTTGTGACGGCGTTATCAGCTGTAACAGCTGTATGAGCGCAGTGCAGAGCTGCAGCCGTGAGCTAGCCAGTAGGGAACGCTCACATGCACTAAAATCATGCGGTTGGCCCGGATATGTAAACAATGCAGGTAGAAGCTCGGATTACAACACACACAAATGGAGAGCTGCTTCATTCTCTGCTCAGGTAGACATTACTCTATTCATTACTAATTCACAAATGGGACAACCAGTTGCTTTGAGTGGCAACTGGACCCGTTAATGAAACAAAGCTAAGCTAATGCTAGCAGAAAAAAAAAAAATCAAGTATGCAGGTGCCAGTAACGCTCGGCGGGTGTTGAAATACTGTTACCAGATTCTGATGATTCAAATGATTTGATTGGAGCACAGAAAGACATCAAGTCCCTCCTACTTCAAACCAGTCGTAACACAGAGAAACACGTACAGAAATCTGTCATTAACCTGATCTGCCAGTTGGTTTGTTACACAGAACCATCTGAGAAGCCGTCACTTGAAGCTGTTTGGAAAAAGGTAGGCACTTTCAAAAAATACATGACAGGTGATTAGATGAACCATCTGTCAATCAAACTCTTGCCGAAGCCAGTCAGGAGAAGAGTGAAAACAGCTTTTCCATTGAGAAAAGCCTTCAGTGCCGTTATTTGCTCTCCTTTCAGTGAAGAAATACTCTCCATTTTTGGGAGCTACCATTGTTCTTTAGAACCAACAGTTGCCTCTCCGTGTCACCGAAAACACACCTGTGTTCACACTGTGAACATTTTCAGTGGAAGCCAGTGACATGAATCTTCAAAGTGACGCCTGACACTTGTTTGTGTGTGACGGGTGTGACGCGCTACAAATCAAAGTTGAGCTGATATCAACTTTTTTTCAGCACTCCAATGACGCAATGAAGCGTCAGCCAATCATTTATTTTTGTTTTACCCTGTTCCGTTCTGTCTAAACACGGCAACTCTGCGACAATGCAGCTGGCCGTGCTGGCTGTTTTGTTGCTTTAGTTGCTCGTACTGTGAACATAGCTAAAGCCACGCATGATCCCAATGATTTACACTCTTTAGTTCCACATAAGAATACACTGCAGACCCCTCACCCTCTCCCCTCCCACTCATTTTCCTCTTCATCATGTCCTTGATCCTCCTTTCCTTGCAAGCAGCTCAAATACACAAATACAACCACAGTGCGTTTTAACTCCATCTGTCCCGACAATGACCACATCCTGACCCCAAAACAATATAGAGATGTTTTAGGTTTTTTCTCCTCCTCTTTCTCACTGTGTCCATGACATTGTTTCCCTGGCAAAGGTCACCATCTTCTCATTGTGGAAGCTGAGGTCGGTACCACCTAACATTGCCTTGAAATTCCCATGATGTTATTTTTAATATGTGCGAGTAGTTTGTAACTGAGAGAATGGACGCTGGGAAATAACAGTATCGTAGACCTACAATGACCATAGCGCTCCACTGACCTTCCATTGAAGCAGTGGCCTTTTTCAGCCCTCTGAGTGCAGACCTTTAACTTAATAGTGTATTGTGCCTAAAATAGCACAATAAATGGCACCGTCGGCTGGTGATTCCCCCTGATTTTGCATCTTGGCAGTGTAGAAAGGCCTCTGAAGCATTACCAAAAGCTGGTTGGAAGCTTCGGGCAAAGAGAATTTGCAGCCAACATTTCTTGACAGAAACTGCATGAAAAATGACATTATCTTCTAAGTGTGGTTTGAAGGCAACTCTACGACTATATTTAGCTCTCGATGCACAGTTTGTGACTGCGATTTGATTTTGTATGCATTTTTTTTTTACGTTTGTTATAATATTTATCAATTAACACACAAAAGATCTCAAAAGAAAAGAAAGCTTGTGCATGTACGTGTAATACAAAATGTAAACTCTGTAACGTAAAAATAAATAACCTTAATAAATTTGTGAGATGCTCTTCCGCAAATGAGCCAAAAATCTTAAGCGCCTTGGCCTTAAGCGTACCAGGTTGGGATTCCAGACATTTTTCACTGTGATTTAGTTCTAACCAGAGTATTTTTAGAGAAAGGAAGGAATGCTCAAGGATTCCCTGCCGGGAGACAGACAGAAACAACACAGCTAGTATAAAAAGAATGTGGCTTTTTTAAAGAGTCTTCTGAAGCATTTTTGTGGCCCGGGGATGTGAATTCTCTAAATAGTTAGATCACAGTTGTTTTCTTTGTTCACAGTTCCTTGTTCCTATGTTTCCCTCTGTTTTGTGTCCATACCCATTTTCATACGTTCATTTCTCCACTGGAGATGCTCCAAATTAGTTTTTGTAACAATGAGGGTGTCAGTCTGTGATGAGTGTGTCTGGCCTTTGTAATGTCCATTTACGATCCCTTGTCAGGTCCGAGGTCATGGAGTCCAACATTATGCAATGCTTAGTGCTATATGAAGCTGTCATGTCTTTAAAAGAGTACTCCACTGATTTAAAAAAGTTATTAACTTTGTTATCCCATCATTCTTCTTCCTAGTCAGAACCGGCTGCCTTCATAACCCATAATTCAACTCAGTTAGATTTGTGTGTGTTATGCTTGTAGCGGCTAATGTAGCCTCCAGCTGCTAACCTCAAGCAGAGATGAAAATCAGGCTACGGAGGTCTAACATGCTCACTTCTTTCCAACGCCACACCCCCATGTTTTTTTTTTTTTTTTCATTTTCAGACTTAGTCATAGTTTTCAGCCCCAACTGAAGCTGACTCAAGTGACATCACTTGAGGACGTTCATCTGATTTTGCACAGCTCCCTCTGGAGCCATAAAAGGCTTTCTCCACTGTGGGACCAATAAAGGAATATCTTATCTTATCTTATACAACTTTACTCAAGACCTGTTAACAGTCTTTGATGTCCCTTCTAGAGCCAAAGACCAGCTGTCACATGTATTTAGCCACACTACCGGCGTGACCTGAGGGATGGCAGTGTTGGTTGGCCGGTTGGTCCGCTACTTTGGTCCAAACTCAAGCGACACCAGCAGGTCAACTTTTTTGCCCAGGCCTGCTGCAGTACCTGCTAAACTAATAATATTCTCATCAGCTTCAGCAATATTTAGTGTTTTGGTCTAATTACGTCCGCCAAGGAGGTTATGTTTTTGCCGGCGTTTATCTGTCTGTTTGTCTGTGTTCAAGATAACTCAAAAACTTATGGACGGATTTTGATGAAATTTTCAGGGTGTGTTGAAAATGTGAAAAGGAAGAACTGGTTTATTGAAATTTTCGTAAACATTGGGGTAAATGGGACCCAAAAAATTGTTTCTCAATATCTCTGGTAATTGTTGCCCAAAGCTCATGAAATTTGACTCAGAGATTTACAATGTGTACTTCTATCAAATCCCAAAGGCTGATCCAGATCTGATGCAGATGGCGGAGGTCTGCGCTCTCCGAGTGCTTTTCTAGTTAGCAAATGTTAATGTGCTGAACTGATAAACTACAAAGTTGAAATCGGCAAACAGCATTACATGAAATGGTAATATGTTAGCATTGTCAGTATGTGCATTTTAGTATTCAGCTCAAAGCATAATTGTACTTTGTAGGTACTGTCTAGCAGAGCCTGGCTGTACACTCTTAGAGGCTGAAAACAGCCACAATGGAAGGGGCTGTGTTGCTTCAGATACCAGCAATGGGCAACCTCTGGGTCTGAAAAGTGAAGCCAATGCAGAAGTGCCTTCTCACTTGTTTTATTACCTCAGTAAACATTGCAAACATGAGGTTATGGTCTCAATCACTAGTTTCAAGTTGTCTTCAATACAGCATGATGTTCATTTCGTAAATTATGGTCCCATTTAGACTCAAACAGACCATAAAGCAGGGGATGACGTCACTGTGACTGAGCTCTCTTCCTATATTTTGTCTACGGCTACCAGCAAGAAAATAGATCCAAGAAGTCCAGTTTGAGTAACAGATCCATGAGTTCGTAGGTTCCACATGCCAAAACACTGCAAGGCGGTTTGGTAAAAGTAAAAATATAGAAGTAAAAATACTGCATTCTTGATACAAGTAATCTACCAAAGATGCCCGCTTGCATGTTTTTGATTGGCCATCGTGGTGTATTACCAGATAATGCAGCGTTGCAGTGCTGCAGGGTTTTTGCTGTGGTGCAGGTCTCATTCAAATAAACGAAAAGGCTGCGTTTTTACAGTTGGACTGAATGTGGCCTTAGTGTTGTTATCTTTTTACTGACTATTGCACTTGAATATAAGACTACAGCCAACGGCCCTGTTGGATGTGGGACAGAGAGAGGGCTGGTGGGCATTCCAAGTTTTGGATGAGCGCCTTGCTGACTGAAAGCAGTGAAAGCACTTTGTAGCTGTTTAAGGAGTTATAAAAGAGTTGTTGAGTTTTTCCACTGCGGTGCTAATGGAGGTGGACTCACTGGGGGTGGGGGGGGGGGGTTACAAGCAGATGAGTGTGTATGTATGTTTATGTACATCAGTCTTGGTGTGTAGTTTCTTCAAGGATGCATACCTGGGCCTTTACAGCCAACACAGAGCTAATTGCTCAGACTAAAGTTCATATGAGGGTAGTGTGTAAACATGTGTTTATAATTGTCTCATTAACACGTCACTGTAGGGCTATCAGCAGAAGGTAACTGTAAACCACTTTCTTTCATTTTCTCCGTTTCTCTCCCACAGGAAAGAAGAAGTCCAAGTTCCAGACGTTTAAGAAATTCTTTGCCAGGAAGAAGAGAAAGGAGCCGCCAGCCTCAGGAGCAGACGCAGGGCTCAAAGCCAGCCAATCAAGTGACAATGTCAGCAAAACATCCGAAAACAACGCGCTCACTCGATCGGAGAAGGATAAGGGCTCTGGGTAAGATCATAAATACACCAGAACACTCACGTTAACAGTGACTGCAACAGTTTTATCGATGCAGTTAAATACACATGATTCAAACAAATTCAAAAACTAATATGTGGTTTATTTGGGAAATGTTTGGTTAATGATTTGTTAAAGAAGACTTATTAGGCTTTTTCCCTCAATTTAGTGTGTTTTATAGTTTTTTGTGCATATAAAAGGACTGTCAAGTTACACCAGAGAGTTATTCTCCACAACAGAAACACTGAACTGTCTGAAACACCTCACTGTAGGCCCCACCGTTACTTGGTGATGTCACTAAGTAACACATTTGCATAACACCTGCCTGGCGGCTAGTTTGGCACGCCCTCAAATAAAGCTAGCTGGAGCGGAACTGGAGCAGAGTCCAAAGAGTTTGGTTTGTTGGCCAATCACAGCAGAGGGCCAGCTGACCAATCACCTTGAGGAACTCAAACAGAGCTTTTTAGACAGAAAATGAAAAGAGATGCTGCAGCACAGCCGGTATGAGAAACGTAAAGCATTTTTTTTAAACATTAAAGCATGTAAACATGTTCTAGTAGAAACCCAAAATACGTAAATAAAGAATGCTCCTGAAAATAAGCATTATAGGTCCTCTTTAAGTGCTACATTTTGCATCTCAAAAAACAGAGCAGCTTAGTAATTTCAGTATTGATTAGAGGTTTTTTAGCAAGCTCAGTATGAGAAGTTTAACAGAATGCCTCATCTAAACAATTCAAATAGGCCTTTGAACCATCAGCATCACTTTTTCTTTACCTTAAGTTATTCAGATTACTCCAATTACTTCCACGGCTATGAACACAGCACATTTTAACCCTAAAATTTCAGTTTTTTGTAATGTATTAGTGTTTCCCTTATAACTGTATTTGTGTCACCACAAGCATTTTTAAAGGGTTCACCAACAAAAGACAGCCACTGAAATAAGATATGAGTTGCATTTCCATGCAGCCCAGTATTATGTTTTGTTGGCGTTTTTCTGTCCATTTAGATAAATATCTCTTCTTGTGTGAAAAAGACAAAGATAATTTAAGAAAGGAAGATCATGTTTTAACATCCATCTCCTGTTCTTCCTCAGCTGAGGCTCATGGCTTCCTGTTTTTGTAACACGTAGAGGAATGTGTCTTCCTGTGGACAGTCCTGATTTCCTTTGTTTTCCTAAGTTGTGCCACTTCCTGCCTTGCCTACTTGACTTTTCCTCGGTGTGACAGGATATATCTGCTTCAGTCTGACTGAAGCTGATATGTCTTCCTCCTCATAGTCGTTAGGGTAATGGCACCATGTAGTTGATCAAACAAAAGCAGATCAATTGATTTTTAAAAGATTTTTTGGATTAAAAAAAGAGAAATAACACAAGTCGGGATAATTTTCAAACCGTCACCATTGTGGGTCATTGGTGTTTGTTTTAAACCACTCTCCCATCTGGGTTTCCCAACATCCACATCTCTTTATTTAGTTTATTATGTTTTAGAACCTGTGAAACCTCACTTTCTGCTGTGTGTATTTCTTCCTCTTCCTGTTTCCCAAAAGGTCAAAGATCAGCCTGGGCAGCAAGGCCTTGTCACATGACTCTGTCTTCGTTTCGGACTCGTCGGAGGCCAACGAGGCTCTGGGGGCGTCTCAAGACAGCATTCACGGGAAAGTGAAATCACTACAGGTAAATGAAACGCACATAAATAGTCTACCTGCTCTTTTAGTTTGAGCACCGATGTCGACAAGTATCTAAATCTCTTCCTGGAGAAAGACTTTGCTTGTGCAGACAAGCGAGGGAAAGTGAGAGTATCTATGACCTTGTGCCAAGCTGTCATAGGCAGTATTTAACGATAAAGGAGCTGATACAAGGAGACCAAGCAGCTGATCTGCTGTATATTTAGTCTAATGTGGCTGACATGTATCACAAAGGGAGGTTAAAACTGAAGCGTCTATCAAAGTAAGATGAAGGAGTGGATGATGAAAAGAATAGCAGACAGACAGAACGAATGCGTCACAACAACAAGCTAAAATGGGACGACCCAGACTGACCTCCAGTTTAACTGCTCCACTAAGCTACCTACAGGGGAGTGAGAATTAAACAACGTCTTAAAGGGGATTTGCTAAAAAGGGAAACTTTCTCCTATAACTGAAAACACAGACAAAGTATTTAGTTTGAGTTTGCAGATGAAGCAGCAACCACACAGGCGATAACAATGACTTATAAAACTACTTCACAAGCAAAAGTATGTCGATTAGACAAAAGTAAAATCTTGAGGGTAAACTGAATACACAGGTTTGCATAAACTGACTTCACTGTGGAAAACAATCTCACTCTGAGCTGCCTGTGATAAGCAAAATGAGGCAAAATATAAACACACTATGTAGGGATCAATATGTTAGGAGGTGCTTGGTTATTAGAAACTAATGCCCAATACAACACTGTAAAGTGAGTCTAACATGGTGGTCACTCACTTAAGATAATGTTGGTGTTAGTTTGTAGATATCCCAAACAAGGTCATACATTTGAGGTCACTAGTCCAAATCAGTGGGCTACCTCCAGTACTGAAAAGTGAAGCCAGTACTGAAGTGTCTTAAACCTGCATTCTTTCTAACAACCAGCAGGGGGCGACACCTCTGGTTGCAAAAAGAAGTCAGATTGTATAGAAGTCTATGAGAAAATGAAAAAACTTCTCACTTGATTTATTACCTCAGCAAATATTGTAAACGTGTTTACGGTCTCAATCGCTAGTTACAAGCCTTCCTCAATCCAGCATGATGTTCATTTAGTACATTATGGTCCCATTTAGAGTCAAATAGACCATAAAGCAGGGGATGCTTTAGGGCGTGGCTACCTTGTCATAGACAGGTCGCTGCCACAGCGTTCTGGGATTTGTCTGTGTTTTCGTCTTATAACTTTAACCCTTTCACAGTGTATTCAGTACATGGAAGTTAATTGTAACATTTTGGTCACCTAAAAAATGTCTTATTGATCATTCAGTTGTAGCTACTTAGCTCCACCCTCTGGTGAAAAACAAGACGGTGACGGACAAAACTAAGATGGTGATGGCCAAGAAGCAAAATGGCGGTGGCCAAAAACCAAGATAGGAACGGCCAAAAACCAAGATGGTGACGGCCGAAATGCCAAACTCAAGGCTTCAAAAGTCCAGAACAGTCCAAAAAACAATGGGTGACGACGTCCACTTCTTATATACGCCTACAGTCTATGGTCCAAATCTGCATGGATGTTTAACTTGCCAACATAATATTTTTCATTTTGTCTAAAAAAAATATGTTATTCAGCATTCAGTTGTAGCTACTTAGCTCCACCCTCTCACATCGCTTCTGGTTGTAATAAAAAACAAGATGGCAACGGCCAAAAACTAAGACGGCGATGGACAAAACCAAGATGGTGACGGCCGAATTGATAAACTAACTGAGCTTGACATGCTAATGGCTTTGCTAGCATGTACTGTAACAACTGAAATATTGTGATATTCACAATATTAAATCATTTAACGTTAAAGAGGCAACACATAAAAAAAGACAAAAAACAAGATATTCTACCTCTAACATGCTGTTTGCTATTTTTTTTGTGGTCACACACTCGTTCCGGCATTATTAGCTTTTTCTTTTATGTTGAATCAAGTCTGCAGCTATCTCACAACAGAAATATGATGATATACGGCTATAAAACAACATTCTGTACTGTTATAAACTCATTTAAACTCAAGTTGACGCAAGTTGAGCGTCCCAACACAACCACTAATAGTGAGATAAGCTGCTAACGTCCTTATTTTAGTTGGAGCTCCTCTCTGTTTCTCGATGCGTTAGAGTTACTGTAACAATGTTTAAATGTTGACATTGAAAACTGCAGCGGTCGGTGTCCAGCCTGGCTAAAGAAAAGCTGTATCGTCCACTGTTTGCTTTGCACCTGAGTCAGTGAGTCCTTGAGTTACAGGGCAACGTGTTAACGGGTAGATAACAAGTCTGTTAGTTTGAGTTTCTGTGATACCAACCGAAAACACACACATAAGGCCTAAAATCAACACTTTGTCTCTTGAGCACCAGCTAACCGTCCTCACCAGTCATTCTCTGTTAATCATACTCTACGCTAGTGAGGATTTTCAGACTGGAAAAGCAGTGAAACTTTGTACACACAAAACTGCGTACTCAAACACATCTGTTATCTTTTTGTAAAGTTGTAGTTGTAGCTTTCACTTCCTGCTATAATATCTAACAAGTGTGAGTCTTTTTCAGGTGTTTTGATCTCAGCATACAGATGACAAACACATAACAGCCTACCTTTTGTCCTTGCAGCTCCAGCTGAGGCAGGCCATCAGACTGGGCTCTCCTCCGTCCATCATGTGCGTGAAGAGAACAGAGGATGCTGGAACCATGTCAGAGGATGACGGCCTGCCCTGTAGTCCACCTGAATTAACGACACATCACACAGTCACGGTAACACGTGTTAATATTGAGCAATGTCCCGCTCTGTGGTCCACTTAAATGGTATTTGCAGACAGCACTGCTAACACTGCTGTCCTCGTTCGTTCCTCTCTCTGCATCTCAGAATCAGGCTCAGAGGAACAGCTCCATCAGTCTGGAGGGAATAGACACCGATGATGACCAGGTAAACAAGCACTCAAAGAGGACATATGCTCATTTTCAGGTGCATACTTGTATTTTGGGTGTCTACTAGAATATCTTTACATGCTTTAATGTTCAATAATGCTGTCAAAGATGCTCTATAACAAAGATGGCACATTACAAGCTCTACTACTGATTTGAAACGGTATACACGTCCTGTGTCCTCAGTGGTCATGGCGTGTGGACGGATGGAAGCAGATTGGGTTATATTTGCATAATGTATTTCTATTTTATTTTGCTGACATTCGATATTTACACTGCTAGCAGCCATATATAGCATTATTAACATTAGTTAGCGAGGGCGTTAGCGAACGTTGATCTCACAAGAGTGTGTTACTGAGAGAGAAAAAGAAGATAATTTTCTCCTGATTTGACCTTCAGAATGTTTGGAAGATATGTGCCTGGTGAGAAATGAGTCCAATATTTACTTTGGTGGCTGGATCTGTTCACGTTCACTTCTCCCATTGGAGTTGATAGACTCGGGACATGCCGCTAGTCGGGGCAGGAAGGAAAGCAACTGTGCTACATGGTGACATCATCATGTTACAGAAAAAAAGGCGGGACTTCAAGCGAGGCGTTTCAGGGAGTTCAGGAGCAGTGTTTCTGTTTCCGAGTTAGCCTACTGCACACGTCAGGAGGGCGTGGCAGCTATGTTACTTGTTTTTCATTTCGCCGTCCATGTTAACAGGTTAGATACAGGCTGACGTGCGTCTCAGGTGCATCACGTCTAGAGATTTCGAGGTCTCGCCAATTTTTGACGCAAGTCGTGCATGTTTCACAGCAGCAACAGACAGTGAAAGTGACCATATATTGACTGTATATTGACATCAAATCAGCAACATTACTACAATTTCAAAGTCTAGACATCCATAGAATATGTTACAGACAGTGAAGATGATCTTCTGTCTCTTGACATCATATCAGCTACATAACTGCGCTTTCAATGTCAGACATTTTCAGAAAAAAAAAAGTCAAGATGCGTTTTTTTTTTTAAAATCAACACTTCCTGCTTTCATTTAAAAATAAAACCCTTCAAACGTCTGTGGGCAGAACTCCTTCATATGTTAACACAAGGCTTTTATTCTGAGAACGGGATTTTAATTGTAGATTATTACTATTGTTTACGAATGAGCACACGTTTCTTGACCGTTCTCTGTCTAAAATAAATTAAATGACATTTATAATGACATGATATGGTCATTATCAGGGTCGATTTCTGTGTAGAAAGAGCAGCAGCAGCTGAAACGCAGCCGGTGTGAACAACGTGAATTACGCAGCGGTGAGGTAACGCTGCCGCCACGCGCTCCTGATGCTTGCAGTCTGTCTGTAAGCGTACTCCCTTTGGCATGGACTTGAGGTTTGTAATTTTGCAGACCTTTTAAATGCACAAAAAACTATATAACACTCGAAAGGAAAGGGAAAAGCATCATTTCAGTAGTCATCATTTAGCATTGCATTTCTATAACATTGTGGACTTCACACAGCTGCCTGTGGAGACACAAAAGTTCCCCTTTAAAGCTTAATAATAATTCCTGTTTTTTTTTTTTTTGCTAAATGGGGAACAAATAAGTCCAAAACAAGCTAAATTCTACACTGCAACACTACATCACTGCCCTCAGGAACCAGACTGAATCCACAGCTTGTAAACTCCGATACACAGTGCTATTATAAAACCAATAACCTTCAGATAACATGATGAGGGAATTCCCCCGTCACCAGCCACTCAGCAGTTCAAGCCATCTCATGGTATGATCGATGTTTTATAAAGGAGCCTTATATAGAGGAGCCTTCAGGCTGAGTGACATTTCTGCTCATGTGACTATGATGGTAAAAAACAGCTCATGGTCCAATCTAACAAGTGAAAGACGTCTAAATAAAAGCATCCTTCGCACCATTTGACCTATTTCTCTATTTTTCCCCCTCTCCTTGCAGTGTCTTAATCACCTTTCTTTCGTTCCATCTTTCTTTTCCTCCCTCCGTTTCCTCTGATTGTCTGCTGCTTAGCCACCGTATGAAACGTCCCATATGCTCCCCAACGTCAGTTAAAACACTTCACTGCAATAAGTGCTTTTTCAGATGGACAGTGCCATTTCGTGATAAGGCACATGTCCTAAAAAACCTCAGCTATCCATTCAGCCTCGCCGGCTGTAATGTGGGCAAAAAGCACAGTCAGCAAAGTATGACAAATGAGCATTTAATGATAGTGCCGTTTTAGCAATTTTAGAAGGCTTTTTTAGCCAGTCATCTCCCCACTGAAAAGAACCACATATGGCCCGCTACAAGACACGCACACAAAAACCTGAAAATATCCCTTTTTAAAGTGCATTCCACACACAGGAATGCGGTCAAGGAGAAATGCAGTGACTTATGAATTACAGTCGCAGCGGCACTTTCTGGAGCTTTTCCATTCACCGACAACTCACGACAGACTTCATGGAGACACCGAATGTTTCTAGGGGATTCTGAAACTTGGATTTCATTGCAGGTCTAATGGATTTTTAGCAAACAGCGTGTCCATATCAGCCTAAAATCTGGACTTGAGTGTCTCTGACTCTGGGTCAGACTGTCTACATGTTTACTGTAAATGGAAAGAGAGCAGACGTCGACATTTGTTGGCATGTAGTTTTCATGGTTCTTCAGTTTATGGCTTTGTGATTGAAATATTCATGATGAAAAATAATAATTTTCAACTTGGGCTGTGAATCGATCAGAACATTTAATTGCACATTTTTATCTGTTCATAATGTGTCTTAAAGGGAGATTTATCATGTATTTAAAACTCTTATGAACAGTGCGCAAATATGCTGCTTTATGCAAATATTGTCCAGAAACCCTGACAAGTACTGCATTTAGCGTAAAAATATGCTCAAATCATAACATGGCAAACTGCAGCCCAACAGGCAACAACAGCTGTCAGTGTTGTCAGTGTGCTGACTTGACTATGACTTGCCCCAATGTGCATGTGATTATCATAAAGTGGGCATGTCTGTAAAGGGGAGACTTGTGGGTACCCAGAGAACCCATTTACATTCACATATCTTGAGGTCAGAGGTCAAGGAACCCCTTTGAAAATGGCCATGATAGTTTTTCTCACCATAATTTAGTGCAAGTTTGGAACAATATTTAACCTCCGTCTTGACAAGCTAGTATGACGTGGTTGGTACCAATGGATTCCTTTGTTTTCTAGTTTCATATGATACCAGTATCTTCACTCTAGCTTTAAACTACAACATAAAAATCGCAGTTACAGAAACAGTTACAGAAACAGTTACAGAAATTGGTTTTGGTTTTGTTTTGGTTTTCCAACACAAGACTTTGTTTCGGTTCACTCCCGCAGCAGGCAGCTGTTTTTAGTGAAAAAGCTCCGATAAACCCACTGTACTCTACCTGTCCAGCAGACACAGGTAGCAACTAGCTGGTCCTTTAAGGAGCTGGTGGAGACCAAAACCGAGCTAAAAGGAGAGTTGCTACCTGCCTGCTGGATATGTAAACTGAAGGTACAGTCTTTCAAACACAGCAATTCAACTTCATTTCTTCTCGTGGGATTGAAACTGAAGTGTCCTTCTGTCTACCATTCAGTACCGGCGTTGATTTGAAGAGTGTAATTTAAAGTGTAGAGGCTGCTCAAGTCAGATACGTTTTGTGTTTCCACCTGAGGATTAACAATCTCCCACAGCTCTGATTCACACAAATGCACACTATCTGTCGCACAGTGAATCGCTGTCATGCATGAGATGAACCTCGGTGTGTGTGTTGGTGGGTGTGGTCATAATAACCAACCGTCAAGCTGCTCTTCTAACTTTAAATGGACGTCTTTCTTGACGTCTTCTTCCTCTGTATGTCACTTTCTCTCTGTCCTTGTCTCTGCTTTTCTGACCTTTTTTACTCTTTGCTCTGTCCATAATACTGTATGTGTTATTCCACTGACCTACTGAGTGTGTGTGTGTGTGTGTGTGTGTGTGTGTGTGTGTTCAGAGTGCATTCCAATGGTTTCCCTGGCAGTCAGCGTGTCTGCTTGTAGTTATAGCGTTCAAATTGTGCCTCAACCCGCCTCTGAGTCTCTCTATCTCCCTCTCTCTCTCTCTCCCTCTCAGACACAGACAACTAAAAACTCTGTAAACAGAAATCTAGACGTCAACAAAGAAGAACCATCATCATATTCCTCTGTCACACAATCCGTCGGTCTACTAAGTTTTGCCCAAAATCAGACAATAATGTCAGTTCACCCAAACACATCGCGCTGTATGACATCTAGTGGAATCTGGCCATGCAAATAGTTTTGGTTTGCTGATGTTTATAGAGCTCTAACACGTCTGCCACCAACCCAATACAAGAGCGGTGCTCGAAGCAGCAAAACAATATTTGTAAAAGCACAAAGTTGGGTTTATTTGGGGCACAGTGTTTTAGTAGAACATAGTTCTCAAACACAGAACTGTGTCATCCGAAACTGTCTCTGTACTGTAATGTTTCTGAGCGTGTTCAGATGTCAAATTTGACAGAGGTAAAAAAAAAACTCTCTGAGACTAAAGTCAAAATGTGAATGTGTCAAAGAGAGGACGGAGAGCGGTCCTTGTCTGTGGTGACAGAGTAAGTGTTGCTCCTGCAGATAAGGACAGCTAATATTTATACAGCTGGACTCCCTCCCCTCCTCTCTGTCTGCTGGTCTGGCTCTATTCCCTCTGGTTTCTTTATCTGCTGACTTCATCATTTACAGGAAAATCCACCTGATTTCTCTTATCTGTTAGTATTTCCCCTGTTAATAAGTGATTCTGTCTCCTCCTCTCCCCAGCTGTCCTGTCCTGCCTCCAGCAGAGCGGTGAGCCCCCTGGTGGTCCCAGGAGACTTCAGCCAGCCGGCCAGTCCCTTCGGCTGTCTGGACAACTCTGCCGCCAAACACAAGCTGGGCCTGAGACACAAAGCCTGCAACAGGAGGAAACCTGCCAGCGTAAGACATGCAGAAGCATACAAATGCACCAGCATGAGCACACACGCTCTAATACAGCTATTCTCCAGCACTGGGCCAGTGGTGGGCCTTAGAGTGCCATCTAGTGGGCTGCGGAGGTACTGCCAAATGGATGGATCAAATTTTAAAAATTATTTTAGAAATGTAAATTACAAAGCAAAAAAACAAAGCATAATTTCAATGACCAGTTACATTTGAATATCACCAGCCAATCACAACACATCATCAGGTAGAGCTAATCGTGTTTTGCCAACATTTCCTTGGAAGCTGTGACATAGTTTTTGAAATGGAAAAGTGATGTGAGAGACAACCCTGCACCAGTAAAAGCTCCAGTTTGTGGTGAGGAAATAACCCTGAACACATTACATTTGGATTCATAATGGCAGGCAGTGATGGGTGAGGGTAAGCAGAATATTACTTTTGGCCATTACAGCCGATAGAGGCATAACACGCATTTACCTTCCAGTTATTTTTTTCTCCTTTTTTGTCATGTTCTGTTTTTTTCTTATTCATCTGAGAAGGTGACTGTCAGAAGTGGGCCTTAAAGCTATAGTCTGTAATTTTGAGCCAATATAATGAAACATGCTCCAAAATAAGTTTGGCTAACATAGGGTTTCATAGTAGGATCATCTGACAGCCATTCATACCATGCTAGTTATAAATGATGTGGTGTTGACCGAAATGTCAGATGATGGGGTCAGCCATAGAACCAGATTTAGTGGTTTTAACCTGCATGTTCTGGTATGATAAAATTAGCTGGAGGACTACGTCACCTCGACCGTCAGAGCGGTAACTGGGATTGATGACGTCATTGCTAATGTCTGCTTCCATGTAGAGGCTGGAGCTGAAAGCAGAGGCGAACTCGGTGGTGAAGGAGACGCTGAACGCCTCCATAGCAGGAGCTTCAGAGGAGCAAGAACAGCCGAAGACAGCAGAAGGTCAGCACGTTTTTTTCCTGCTCAATTCTACTCCATCTTTTTATTGATTTTTTTTTTTAATCAGTGGCTCGTATGGAAGACCGTCACCGCCTAATATTGAAATGAAACTTAGCAAATCAAAATGTGTTTGCAAATTAAATAATAAATTGCCTAATTATTCACAAAATTAACAAAGAATTTTTACTTTAACACTGCCATAATGGCAAAGAAATTTAGTCTGAGGAGTGTTTTTTACTTTCAAATTTGCTAACAATTTGCAATTTTTTTTATTTTAAATTTGCCTAAATTTAAAAATGAAATTGCTCTGATTAAACAGTTTTCTGATTTTTAATCAAAATAAAATGGCATTTTCGTGGTCATTTTTATATTAGTTAAAAGTGCTATTGATAACACTGGTACCGTCGCATTTACTTTCAATCTCACCTACTTGCATGTTTTTTTCCACACTAATTTATAACCCAGAGATACCACGTGATACCAACATTGTATTACCATTGGTTCATAAACCTTGTTAGAGGTGGGAACCAAACGTCAGATGTCTTCCAGAAATAAACAAAACATTGATTTTAAAATGATTAATCGCAATCAGTGTTCTTTTCAGGAAAAGCCATACTTTTAATCGCCACCTTTCTAAAGGCTCCATGGATGTATTATATTTTAAAAAATATTCATCTACATAACATTTTAACTTTGGTTGAATTATTTCAGTCTAACATTGGCAGCTACGGACTTCCGTATCCTTGCTGCTACAGCATCCTATCAGGTTGAGACCTTTGCCTCTGTCTGTGATCCAGTTATACGTGGTGATGAGCTGAAACCAAAGGTGGATAAGGAGGAAAAAGACCAGGAGGAGATGGAGGAAGAGGAGGAGGAGGAGCCACAGCGTTCCAGACACTCCCTGTTGAGAGATGAGGAGGAGAGGGAGGAGGAAGAGAACAAGTCTAAAGCAGAACAGGATGTTTCTCACGGCCCAGACTCTTCCTCTCCTCCGGAGCCACATCCCTCAGAGGAGGACACCCCAGATGCCCAGCCCCTGCCCTCCTCCAAGCCCAGCTCCAGAACCTCCTCTCTGGAGAGTCCCAGGTGATTAGACATCATTTCCTCCTTGTTTTCTCCTCCTCTCAGTCTGACTTGTTTTTGTTTTCTCCTCCTATCAGTCTGACCACTTGATATCTGCTTTTAGAGCCACGCCAGAGCCCCCTGCTGGTCCAAGAGAGTACCCGCTGGACCCTCCAGGTATCGCCTACGGAGCGGAGGAGAAGGGAGTTGAAAGTGACTTGGCACTGAGCGGAGAAGAAGATGGAGTCCAGGAAAGCAGAGAGGAGGAGAGCTCCTTCTTGCAGGAAGTGCTGAGCTCCTTGAAGACTCCCCTGGCGTCTTGCTCGCTGGGCATGGAGACCGAGGGTGCTGTCCTGCAGATAGAGGAGGACATGAAGGAAAAGCAAAGGGAAGATGTCCAGATAGAGAAAGGAGAGGAGGTGGAGGAAGAGGAGGCAGAAGTGGACGAGCTTGTCAGTTATCAGGCTGCTCCTGCTGGCTCCCTCCTGTCAGATCAGACCACAGAGGAAGAGGAAGAGGGGGAGGAAGAGATTGCCACTTTGAGCACTCCGTCTTGTCAAGATGTTGAAGAAGAAGAGAAAGTCGAAGATAAGGAAGAAGAAGAGGCAGCAGAGGTGGAGGAACTAGTGGTGGAACAAGTATGTACTACTTACTATTGTGATTGAAGTTATCCTAAACCTCCTAAACTTGTTTGAAAACATGTTCCAAGTGTTTCCAGTTAAACTCTCTCTCTGTCATTATCTATAAGGGCAAAAAATCCCAAAAAATAATCTTAAAAATAAATCCTCCACTTGTCTTGTTTTTTTCTTTGTTTTATCATCCAGCAAGAAGAGGAAGGAGAAAAAGAGGAGGCAGAGGAAGTCACCTCTGAGGAACAAAACGATACGCTGACAGGAAACACTGTCTACCAGGCAGAGGAAGAGGAAAGACAAGAAAAAGAAGAGAGTGAGGGAGAGGAGGAGGCGATAGAGCTGGAGAAGGAGCCAGAGGTGGAGGAGGTGGGACAGGAGAAGAGCGAAGAGGACGAGGAGGAGGTGAAGGAAGCAAAGGAGAGAGTGGAGGAGGCAGAGGAAGCGATTGAAGAAGAGAGGGATGGCGCAGAAGAGGCGACAGAGATGTGTCCTGATGCAGCAGGTGAAAACGTTGCCATGCCGCTGCAGGAGGAAGATGAGGGTGTTGATGTTGGAGATGATGCTCTGTGCACCCCACAGCACACAAATGATGAAGAAAGCCCTCCAGAACTGGGGGATGCTACGGTGCAAGAGAGTCAAGCAGCTTCCAATCAAAGCTTGGGAGACGAGAGGGAAGATGAAGAGGAGGTGGAGGAAGACGTAGCGAACAACCACATGGAACAAAAATCGGAGCAAGAGGATGACGGTGAAGCTGATGAAGATCAAAGTGAAGATGTGCTACAGGAAGCTGTAGAAACATCCCATTTAGACGTGAAACAAGTGGGAAAAGATCTAAATGAAGCCACAGAAGAAGCTGAAGTTTCTTCTAAGCCTCCTCCTCTGTCTCTTCCAGAGTCCGATGATGAGACTCCGCCACAAGAGAGTGGAACCAGCAGTCCCAGTAAGACCACCACTATCCACATCAATCTACTCTCTCCGAGCTCAGACAAAGCCACATCTTTCTTTCAGCAGTCCCCAACTGAAGCACACCCCGAAGAAAGTGAGATACCTTGTGGTGCTGTAGAGCAAAATACAGTATCCATAGAAGAAGAACCGGCTGACATTGTGGAGGACGTAGAAGAAGAACACCAGTTGGCCCCGGAGGGAGAAGCGACACCTGCTGCCTCTATGAAGGAGGAGGTTAACCAGCCGTCCAGTGGGTCGAATCAGAGCAAAGCCCGCTTCACCGTCGCCGCGGCCTGGCAGAGGTCCCTCTCTGTCGGGGAAGCAGATGGGAGTGCACCCCCTCCCTCCTCCCCACCAGCCTGCTTCTCCCCGTCATCGTCCGCCGTCACAGAGCCTGGAGGTTTAGAGGTGGAAGCTGCAACTAACCCAGAATTGAAAGCAGAACCAGCGAGTCCGGCTAAGGTTGAACTGGTGTTGAGCCCTGGCAGAGTGAAGAGCGCTGGGACCACCACTGCACCGTCTCCATCATCCATTCAACCTCAGACCTCAGCTGCTGCAAGCACAGACGGTAAGGCACATGTCCAAACGTAGGTCATGAAGACTTTTTATTCAGGTGCTTTTCTAGGCCTGTTGAAGTGTCTCAAAATATTATTTTACGATTTCTCTTCGCACTACAAGCAATGAAAGTAGTCTGCTCACATGAGGTGAACTTGCTGTTGGAGTTATAATAAAATTCAACCACAGACCAACTTCTCCACCCTCCCACCTACAGAGAGCTCTGTTGCAGTGGAGGGAAACAATCCATTTGGAGTTCGGCTAAGGAAGACGTCGGCTCTGCACCGCTTCAGCTCGGAGGAGGAAAACATGGAGGTGATTCCCCCGACTTTGTTGTCTCTGTTGACTACTACCGCTGTATTTTTACTTTCATTCAAACAGGAAACGTTCCCAAAGTAGCACACCATCATTCTTTAAAAGCTTTGACGATGTTCAATTTTGAGGGTTTCTGCAGGGATCTGAAGTTCTCTTACCTTTAGAACAAAATACAGGAAACGTGAAACTTAGCTTAATTCACCCATCAAAGGTATTTGTGGGCATTAATGCAGCTATAACTAACTTTTAATAATAGATTAAATGACTACTTGTATGTGAAAGGTGGCGCTTGTAGTGACGAACCCACAGAGAATTATCACCGGACGCCGCAGTCTTTAAGCTCACTGGTTTGGTTTTAGAGCAGCAGGCAAAAAGAAGAGTCAATATTATACTTATTTCCTACATAAGTAAAACAAACATTAGTGTTCCTTGATGTGTAAATAGCATAGACTGTATATAAGAAGTGGACGTAGCCACTGTGACATCACCCATTGGTTTGTGGACTGCCATGCTGAAGTCTTGAATTCGGCATTTAAGCCGTCGCCATCTTGGTTTTTGGTCGTCGCCATCTTGTTTTTTTGCAACCAGGAGTGACGCAAGAGGGTGGAGCTAAGCAGAATCAAACGCTGAATTTTTAGGCATTTTTTGGCAACTAAAAGGTATAATTAACTTTGATGAGCTAAAAACTCACTGTGAAAGGGTTCAAGTTGTAAGACGGGACAACACCGTGGTAGAGATCTATCAATTACAAGGAAGCCACACCCTAAAGCATCCCCTGCTTTTTGGTCTATGTGACTCTAGATGGGACCATAATTTACTAAATGAACATCATGCTGTACTGAAGAAGACTAGTGATTGAGACCATAAACTCATGTTTACAATGTTTACTGAGGTAATAAATCAAGTGAGAAGTAGGATAATTTTCTCATAGACTTCTATACAATCAGACTTGCAACCAGAGGAGTCGCCCCCTGCTGGATATTAGAAAGAACGTTTACAGCACTTCTGCATTGGCTTTACTTGTCAAACCTGGAGGTTGCCACTTGTAAATAGGTAACTGTTTGCTAACATGTTCGTCTTATCAGCTTTTAAAGACCCACGAAAGACTAGAGGCACGCCTATATGTTTCTAATGGGGATTTCTAATGGGGATAAACAACCACATTAAGCTGATAATACTGTATGTTGTGTTTGTAGCTTGTTCCTGCTACTTTTTTGCCCTTAAAGTGGCCAAAAGAGTCTAGTTTTGGTATTGATTTTTTGCATTTATTATCTTAATATTTTCTTATTCAGTCTGCCATTGAGCCTCCAGCTCAGCCAGCCAGCTGTGGAGTTGATTCACCGCAGCCAATCAGTGTAAAGCCCTCCCTAAGTCAGCCAGTCAGCAACAAGCCCGCCCTCCCAAAGAAACCAGATGTACACGGAGACAGTGGAGGGAAAAACAAGCGAATGTCAGGTGTGTATGTACACACAAACACACCACTTTTCATATACTAAGTGCACAATGCTTAAAGCTTCCTTATGCACACAGATGCATAACTGCCTAAAATTTAAGGCTAAGTCAGACTTGGAAAAGAGTAAATGTCTCCTGATGCCTGTGGTTTAACAGTGTTTCTGCTGCTGTGTTCTTGATTCAGACCCAGCTGCAGCTCGTAGTGTTTCTGGTGGATCTGATTCTCCCAGCTGGATCTCTGTGGCCAAACAGAAACAGAAGATCTATAAAGAAAACTCACTGGAGGAGATTACTGTCAGGAAGGTAATCTGTGCGAGTGTTTGTAGATAAGTGTGATCACATATGTCGTTTATGTGGAATAGTGGAGGGTGATACCACAATATTTGGTTTCAGTCCAATAGCAAGTAATACAAAATCACACAGATTGATACTGATACTTTTTGTAATTAAAAGCAGATTATGTGCTTTCATGTTGGTTTCAGTTATTAATATTTGCATGTTAAACCACAGAACACCTTTCAGGCAAATAACAAAAATATGTTTTTTGATTATTGTAAACTGAAAGTGCAAATATGAAAAACATTTTTAGAGCATATAACTAAAAAAAAAAAAGCCCAAACTACCCTCACAGCACTGAGAAGAAAACGGTACAACAGAACGTTGTTTGTTCTACTCTTTGATGAAATCCAAATTGTCATAGGAGAGAGAGACTGATCCCTATTTTGTGTCAATCCCATGAATGCTAGACTCGATCTCCAAAAACCAGATATGACTCAGGTATCGGTAGTATAGATATTTTTGATCTGCCCACCTGTAATGTGGCTGCAAATTCCCAGTAAAACTGTGCAGTGACATACAGTAGAATAGTGTCTTAAGGCCCGTCTTGTGGTGTAGATGAGTTTAATACTAGGGATACATGTCACTAGTTTGTATATTACAGTCCAATACGCTGAAGACGTTGATATGGCTGAGATGATGTTTGGTTTGGTTCTCAAACAGTTTAAAAATACACGGTTCAGATGGAGCTGCGTTCGGGTGGGATGACTGTTTAACCCGTTTTGGCCACCACACACCTCCAGCCACATTATCTACTGTACACTATAACTGACTGCTGCTCTCCGTCATCAGGAGGAACCAGAGAGGAAGAGTTCACTGCCAATGTACGTCAGCTCAGCTGCCAGCAGGGAGCACAGCAACAGAACAGCTGAGTCCACCAACAAAGGTCAGGACACACTTACATACCGTTAGAGGACATTACCAGAACTGATACTTGCCAAATCCTAATCCTTACCCCAACATTAAACAAAGTCTTCATCTTAAAATATAACGATTTATGTGATTTATGTTATGGAGACGTGCATTTTGTCCTCAGAAGGAAGGCGAATCCTCACAATGTGACTTAACAGATTTTTGTCCCCACAACATAAGTAATATATATACACACACACACACACACACACACACACACACACACACACACACACACACAAGTCATTAGAAATTGCAATAACACATTGTACTACCAAAATCCATTTACTAAAGATGCATCAGCTGCAGCAGCAACAGGCTTTATTTAGTTTAGCCTAATTGAAATTTGTGTTCTACTGAACTGCTGAATTTCAGTGAGGTTTGAGTACACAAAAGACAACTGATGCAATACTGACCCCATGTGGACAAACTGTGCGACTGCAACCAGTTCACATTTCAACATTTATCTTCATTCATGTTCTCTGAGGCGCCAACCGTTCGGTTGAACTGATCACACACGACAACCGGCTCATAAAGAAGATCAAGATAATGAGTTAGAGGAAGGTGGCAAAGGTAAATAGGAAAATTAGGAAAAATACATATCTCAGAATAGGAAAAATTAGGAAAAAAGTACTTATCTCAGAGAATAAAAATAGGAAACAATGCATATTTCAGAATACAAAGAAACAGGAAAAAATACATATCTCACAATAGGAAAAAATACATATCTCAGAATATTAAAAGTGAGGAAAAAATACATATTAAAAAAATTAGAAAACAATACATATTTCAGAATAAGGCAAATTTAGGAGAAATACATCTTTCAGAATAGGAAAACAACAAAATAGAATTAAGATGAAACCACATATTCTAAATAATAGATCACCATGCTAATAAACTGTGCTCCTATGACTGGTGTGTAATTAGTATGTTATTATCCTGCACTACCTCTTTTGCTGACCTCTAACTCAACGATTATGCTACTAATACCTATATGTTCTTTTACGTATCATATATTGTTACATGCATGATTGTATGCAGTTCCCTGGATATGTATCATTTATATACATTTTTTATATTTATTGAGCTATTCCGGAAAAAACTTTTTTCATTTTTTTTAATTTATTTCAATTATTTTTATTGCACCAACTAACATTATACGTACAGTATATTGTCTGTATCAAAATAAGCAAAAGAGAAAGGAAGATTTTTTTTCAAAATAAAATAAATTTTAAAAAGATAATTACATTAAAATTGACAGGTAAAATAAACATGAATATAATTTAGATTTTTTTTAATATTGCTGTGCACCTCTGACAGCTTTAATAAGAGGACTGATATCTTGCGTTGTGCGTCTGTTTGACATGTCATGTTTCTATTATTTTCTTTCTTCCAGTGAGTCCGTTGGAGCTCAGTAAGCCTTCGGCGTCTGTCGAAAAGGAGGCCAGGAGAGCTCTCTCTCCTCCAACTCCAGTGCCACCTCAACCTCCTAAATCCCAGTCGCTCCCCTACCCCATCCCGCCAAAACCCCAGCTTCCCCCCGCTACCGCCAAACACCCACCCCAACCTACCTCACCCCAACCTACCTCACCACAAAGATCTCTGTCGCCCACTTCTCCGATTCCCGTTCCCCTAAAATCTCCCTCTTGCACGAGCCCGATCTCTCCCTCCAAAACCGCCGCCTCATCCAAGACGCCCCAGCCCCAGAGCACGACACTTACCTCCCCTCCTTTTTCATCGAGAACCACCCCGGAAAAGTCGAGAGCTCCGGGGCTTAGCAGCCAGAACCCGGCCTCCCAGCGAGGCCTGCCTCCCCCAGCGTCACCCCAGGATGAGCCTCCCTGGATGGCCCTGGCCAAGAAGAAGGCCAAAGCCTGGAGCGAGATGCCCCAGATCGTCCAGTGACAGCCACAGGTTCCAGTAAGATTTTGTACATAGACCCAAGCGGGTCATCTGAAAGGGGGGTTGAAGTGGGCCGAGAGTCTGGATGGACCAGAATGCATTTGCACACAAAGAGTTGCTGTTTTCTGTTGTTTTCTTACTTCCTGGTTTCTGGCTTCAGATTGGTACAAACGCTCCAATCACAGCTAAAGACAGGCCCAGTTTAACTCCTTTTTTTCTTTACGTCCTCATGTTGTACATTCATGTTTTCTAAATGACAGGGTAGGACCCCAAACGTTACGTGGTTCCATATTTTTTCAAGTCTTAGTATGTTAAATTGTGCCTGAATGCGAGGAAATACCTGCAGTCTCACAGCAGAAAATAAACATTTTTATCTAAAGTGACTCAGATGAGTCCACCCTATATTACTATTTCAGGGAAGACAGAATTATTTTATAAAGAGGAAACTTTATTCACAGAAAGTTGGTGAAAAGTGATGATAAAGAGACAAAAATCTTCATCTTTCTGTCAGCCTCAGTGTGTGCGTCTTTAAGGCAGTGATACATGCTCTCATTTTGAGAAATGTGGAAAATATTGAGACCAGAGAGTGAAATGGGATAACATGCAAGTTAAGCTGAAGAAGAATTTGCTACTGGTCAGGAGTTTTGGTAAAACACGCTGATCCACATTTCCTCAATCTGCCCACTGCGTATCAGCTTCTTCAGGCAAATATATTTCTTGTTACAGGATCCACTCACGTTTAACGTGTGTTGTTAGCGAGTTCTGTGTCCAACATGTTCCAGGTTGTCAATATAAATTATATTTTTAATTTTCTCTTTTGATATTCTGCATACATAACTACAGTGTCTCTTGTCATCCTGCAGAAATCTGTCATCTCTGCCAGTCATTTGTTCAGGAATCAAGGAAAACGACCATCAATTTGGGTTTTTAATACGTTTCAGGGCAGCGTGTAACCAAACATAACAGAATTCACTGCTAGTCACTTGGAGATTTGGTTTGCTGCAGGATGTAAAGCATCACTAAAGGAAAGCAAGTTTCACAGCTTAAATCTATCTATCTCACAGTAACTATATATGTTTTATGCGTTTTGTCTTATTTTGTATTGCCTTTTGAGAATTTGTCTTGTACATAAAATGTGCAGTAAAGAACAACTGAAATTTATTTTTTTTTTTTCTGGGTTCTTTTGTTATATGTGTGTGTGTCCATACACAGTTTCTGCAGTGGGATTATAAAGGAAATGAAGTTTTCTTACAGCAACACAGCCAAGTCCAGTCATTTAAGTCTGAAAGTTAAAATGCCTTTTAATACACTATAAAATCACTGTGTAAAATACTCAGATCACTTCTCTTCTGTAACTCTAAGTATAAAGCATTTCTTATTCTTAACCCACATGTCTGGACTTGATTTTTTTCGATGCCACAAGAATGTATTTTATAGTGATAACATCAATATTTCTGTTCATTCTTTCTGGCTTAGATACTGGTCTCCAGCAGGGCCGTAGCTACCACTGAAGTGACTGAGGTCAACTATTTTTTCTAAAAATTTGGGATGTTAACATTCTAAAATATCTTACTATCAATATATTTAAATGTCACAGCCGTTAGGTAAATAATGATTAATCAATAGATTACTTCCTGAAACAGAATTGCATCCCTAGAAGTGTAATAAGACATTAGAAAAAAAAATAATTCAACAGTTGAAAAAAAAAAATACAGAAACTTGGACTCAGTTTAAATCCTCAAAACAGTCTAATGTCCTATTAAAGTGCCTTTAAAGGAGCATGCCAGCAATTTAGTATTTCACTTCCATGAAGAGAGGTTACTCACAAATGACAGATTTCAAAAGCAGTACAAGCTTAGATATCCTAATTTATAACCCCCCCGTATGGGTCAAGCTCCAAAAACAATGGGACCAACATTTCCCACAATGCACCTCCATGTTATCTTTCATTAGACCCTCCATCTGTGGTAGAAGCTGTATATCAGACCGGCAATACATCATATAATATGACAGTAACAGAGTAAACAGAAGTTGAAGCATGCCTCCAAACTTCTACTTTAAATAAACTGCTATCAGTAATAACGCTATGCTGAAGAGTTGCTCATCTGATTTGTTCTCCCGCCATATTCTAAAAATGATATACTAGAGGGGCTTTATGGCTCCAAGCTATAGACCAGACCAGCATGGCATCATCGCTGAGGCTGTGCTCCCTTTTGGCTTGTTGTTTAGCCAGTTAACCGAGGCTTTCACACTGAGATCTGAAGCACATCTGATACGTGAATTTTCACTGTCAGTGTGGTAAATTGCTAAATGTTGCTGGTGACAGTGACTAGCACGGCTAGCTAACGTGGGAGGCTGCTGCAGTAATACAGTCAGACATTAACGTTATAGCAGCATCAGACTGTCGTCTCCAACTAAAACTCAGTCTATAGATCAAATAGTTGGATGTCTGGATAAAAAAATATCCACCCACTGTGTTGGACAGGGGAAGACTGGAGGGACATGGCAGCTTTCAACCTTAATTTATTCACATATTATGAATGCTCAGGTTCAAGGTCGCAGAATAATGATTAGACGTGTATTTAACAAACATTTGTTTAACAAGACATGAATGCATACAAACGTGTCAAAACTACAATCCAAACATATGTTAAATGGAATTGATGTCTATGGGATCTTCGGTTTTCGATCCCCAAAAAGGGGTGTGGCCATGACAATCTGTGAAGTACCCATGCAGGTATGTGCCGGTTTAACGTTTGTCTTTCAAACTCCACACCTCAGTGTGTAAAACAGGTTTTGAGTTAGAAATATGTATGATGGTATCATCAGGATTATTTTGCAGACTTAATAAGCTCCTCCTGAGTCACAGAAGACATTACACAACTGTTTTCACAGGCTGAGTCGTGCTAAATTCGTACAATAAATCTAATCAACCTACAATATTATAATGAGACTTATTTAATTACTTTTAACTATAGTGGCTCAATTTCACTTCACTGTTTTTTCATCTGCAATGTTTCTAGTGACTTTTGAATTCATGATACAGAGCAGCAACTAAACTCCACCTAAACCTCACTTCATAATACAATAAATGATACTGACACTTTACAGTACTCTGAATACATTCCCCATCTTGAACACTCACTGTACAGTCTTGGCTTGTACACGTATGCACATCTGCGCTGTGTGTGTGTGACTTTCTCATCTTGTGTGGCCAGAATTTGAGCCAAATATTTGTGTGCACCAGTGTGTGTTCAGCAAGCCAATATTTGCATGTGTATGTTTGATCTGGTCTGTGTGTGTGTGTGTGTGTGTGTGTGTGTGTGTGTGTGTGTGTGTGTGTGTGTGTGTGTGTGTGTGTGTGTGTGTGTGTGTAGTCAGGAAGCTGTAATCAGTGAGAGGGCTGCTTAAACTCCCCAGATGTCTTTTCTGGGTGAGTTAGGTAACGCCGCCGCTGCTGCCCTACTTCTGATACACGCACTATAACACACACACACACACACACACACACACACACACACACACACCACACCGCACACACGCACACACGCACACAAACACACGCGCACACACACACACACACAGCTCTGAACTGGACCAGCCAAGATGTACTATGTGTGTGTGTGTGTGTGCGTCAGTGCCAAGTATCCATAGCGATGACTGCTGGGTGCTGACCTTCTCATTTACAGGTTATATAACCAACCAACTTGGCAGCAATCACATAGGTGAGGAGGCGAGGTGGGGGGGTGTTATTAATGTCGCCTTAGGCCACTACAATCAGCAGAGATCACAGAAACTTTTCAAGACTTGCATAAACAACAAGTACTACTAATCCTGCTGTAGTTCCATTAACTCAGTTTCAAGCCACTCTCATGTCTGATTGTCTGTATTTGTGTCAGACATTACAGGTTTAATTCTTCCACACAGTCAGATACAGTTAGCGTATCATCAGGAAACAACAGCAGAACAGTTTGTGTGCAAGTTGCTCACTTTAAACACGTAATAGACCAGACCTGCATTAACCTGCATTTTTGGCCACTTTGGAGCAACGAAAACTGCGACCATAACGCTGGCATATTATCACCTACGAAGTTAACGGTTAACATTCGCCACAACATTAGCATACATTTGGCGTCCTGGCCTGCTCTGCTCGCCTAGCTCTGTTTTGGTCTCCACCACAGACTGTAGGCTATATAAAGATCCCAAAGTGAAGCCAAAACATCTTGTTCGCCCCCTGGTGGCTGGCTGCAGTATAGGTCATAAATCACACCCCCTAATGTTAAAAGATGGGACATGGGCCAAACTAAAAAGTGAAAGTACACAACAAATACAATTTTACCAAAGATGGTTTCTATCATTTTAGTGTTCATTTTTCTGCTAAGTTTGGTTTAATTAGTTATTCGATGCTATAAAAAGAGGGTGAAATGTTACATGTAATAATAATAATTTTGATTTTTATAGCACCTTTCAAGAAACTCAAGGATGCTGAACATATACTCAATATACACAACAAACAGAGCATGACAGTAGCTAGAAGCTATAGATCTTGTTGAAGAGGTGGGTTTTAAGGAGTTTTTGAATTTGTCCAGAGATGGGGGGAGAGCTGTGTCCCCAAAAGTTCGCAGGTTGGTGTGGAGGATGGAGAGGTGACCCATGCCTGAGGATCTCAGCTTCCGGGACAGTCTGCAGGGGTGAAGGAGGTCAGTCAAGTACTGAGGGCATTGACGGATTTGTAGCTGCAGAGGAGGACTTTGTAGGTGACGCGAGACTTGAATGGGAGACTGGAGGTGATGTGCTGCCAGGGCTTCATGCCGGTGAGAACCCTGGCAGCCGGGTTCTGCACATACTGGAGCCTATCCAGGGCTTTTCTGGGAACCCCAGACTTAACGCCATTGCAGTAGTCCAAACGGGAGGTGACAAAAGCATGAGTGAGGGTTTCTGCGACAGAGTCAGAGAGTGATGACCGGAGGCCAGAGATGTTTCTTAGGTGGAAGAGAGCGGATTTGGTGATGGACTTGATGTAAGACCAGAATGAGAGAGTTGGGTCCAAGATGACACCCAGGTTGCGGATATCCGGGGATGGCAAGATGGAGCAGCTGTCGACGTCCGAGGAATGGTTCTCCATCCTTCCAGAGCAAGACCTTGGGAGCCACAACCATGACCTCTGTTACTTTGCATAAACGTCTATATAATAGAACGCATCAATCTAATCATAAACTATAGAGATATTATGGTTAGTTGTTGTGTCTTTCTAGTGAAACAGATACCGTGGTGCTAACGTAGCAGCTTGGTGACTCACGCTAGCAAGCTGTGACCGTGCTCGGCTTGTGATTGGCTCGTACAGGGACTCGGCTCCAGCCCCCTCGATCACTACTGCCCAGACTCTGGTTCCAAATGATGTCAAAATCTCAAGATGGCAGCTCCTCTATCTGGGATGTTTTAGCTTTACTTCTGTACAGTGGGAGGAATTGGAGATGCGTTGTCCATCTATAGCTTATTCTCTTCACCGTCTACGAGAATATTTTGACTCTTTAGTGGCTAAATGCTCCACTTTTTCCACCAGCTAACCACTAACTTTGAAAGTGTGCTGTGTGGCGCTGCAGAGGAAGCATATATTAGTTTTTTCAGAGCTTTTTCCACTGAAAACAGATGCCAATTAGTATGGGGAGACTGAACCAAAACAGCAGCCTACAGTTGCTGGCCATTAAAACAAAACAAGCTGAAAGACACGTGATCCATTTCTTATATAAAAATATTGATTAGTGCAGCTTTAACAACTTGCCACAAGCAGCATGTACAGCAGTTGCTAAAGCTTCACTGTGGGTTTTTTGGACACAACTTCTATCTGACAGCAAAGGATGAGCCAGACTTCCACAGCAGCAAATTACACTGCATGCTTTGGGGTTTGGTCAGACCTGACCTCATCGACCAGCTGTTTATGAACTGGAGTGACCCTGGACCGGGTGAGGTTGGATCCTCAAACTGTCATTGTTTCCAGTGACATTTTAGCTGACCATTTGATCCCCACTGTGACAGTGAATTTCAATTAACACAGCAAGGACAACACGGCTGGAAAAACAGACCCATCGGTGAAGGCTCTGTTTCCAGTGAGATATTTAAGGACTGTGCAATCGATGAAGACATTATTATATTTACAGCCATAAAGATAGGTTACAGGTCGTCATCACCATATTCTGTTATTTTCCTCTTATTAAATTACACAAAACTTGAGAGTTACCTTGTTTAAAATGATAGAAGATTTAAGATGAAAATTAAAACAAATCCTGCCTGTCAGTGATGATAACCACAGTTCAGGTGTGATCAATGTAGTGTTAAAGCCTCTTTAACCCCTGACGGCACCCCAGCAGGCCCGGCCCTTATTCTGCCTGGTTGTAGCCGGCTTAGTTTTCGAGGTGGAAAAGGTAAAGATGCTTATGTGAAACTAGAAAGGCATTAAATTATGCTACAAAGTTACACAAAATTTTGGCTTGGAAAAACTATCATGGTGATTTTCAAAAGGATCCCTTGACCTCTGACCTCAAGATATGTGAATGAAAATAGGCTCTATGGGTACCCACGAGTCTCCCCTTTACAGTCATGCCCACTTTATGATAATCAAAAAAAAAAACATACTTTTTTAATGCGGCATTAATGTGCTATTTTTCCACTATCCTAAAATGAATATTTCTGCATACTGAGGTCCCTAAAGTGTTTAATTATATAAACTGGGTATCAACAATAATGTAACATTTTTTAAACTTGACCTTACTGTATAGTGACCTCTAGGATAATCACAGCCTGGAGTCTTAATGTGGTATTTTGGAGGGATTACTGATCATTGTCATCAGGTCTGAAGTGGTTAAAACAGTTTAATTTAACACCGAATATTTGTAACAAATGGTATTAACCAAAAATTGCAACCATAATAGAGCACGGGGATGGACATCACATATTTATATCATGTTCTAAGTTATGATACAGTTATTTTAGTTAATCAATTTATTGATAGATTAATTTCTACTTCTTAATAATGAGTAGAACAGCTGAACACACAGTGCTGCATCTCAAATTGATCTTCAGGCTCCCAGCTTTCAGATGATGTACACCACTACTATGTTGACTTTTTAATGTACCCCGAACATCCCCTGTCCCCTACGCCTCTAAAAAAAGAGGTCCAATACTTTATAAAATCGTGACCATTGTAAAATAAACATGTCTAGAGTGAACTATGACTCCCTCTAATAACTGAGAGGCTAAGGGAATAATCCTGTTCTTAATAACAATATAATCAGAAAAATATGAACGAACTCATTCAGTCATACAGCTTATAATGAGAAATAACAACAGTATCTCAATTTTCGACCTTGTACTAACTGAATGCAGGGATTTCACATCAAAATACAGGAAGACCCAATATTAAAAATAAGTTATAAAACAAAACAGACTTTAGTCTTTGCTCAGTGTTAACTCATTGTTTTAGTTAGCGAGCTTGTATTAAGGTTCCTTACCTCCATGTGCAGGGTGAAAACGGTTCCCGCTCTGTCTCCGGGTCTGCAGCAGCACAGCAGGATCCACCGTCTGACCGGTAGAGGACCTCAGAGCTGGGCAAACATCCGCGAAGACCGCTGAAGCTTCTACCTTCCCTTCCGCCCCCGTGCAGGCGACGGATGAGGCCACAGCTCCTCCGACGAGGACGGCACTTTGACCTAGCTAACCTAGCTAACCTAGCTAACCTAGCTAACCTAGCTAGCCTGCTAGCTCCACAGCAAAACGCACTTTGTTGGCAGTAAACAGTCCCATACGCACACCTGCGAAACCGTTCATAGTCCGACATACTGTATGAAACACAACGCAAAACTATCTGGTCCGTTATGACCTCAGTTTGAGACTCCGCCATTTCTTCTCCTTCCGTCTATCTCGATTACCCAGAATTCAACAGGGAATCAAACTCCTCCCGGGTCATTAAAGCAGCAGTAGGTAAAAACGGAGTAAATATGATTTTTAAAAGTTATTATAATAAAACGATCACTATATCCTGATAGTAGTGCATGAGACAGGTAATCTGAAAAAAAAAAATAAAATCACGGTCCTCCGCTGTCCTCTGGTGCGTCAAATGGCATCAGCTAAACAGTACACCAACAGATGTTTAAGAAAACATTTTATAAATAAGCATTACAGTAACAGAATATGGATTCATATTTTATCAGCGCTGCCTAGTTTGACTGTTTGAGCGGAGTTCATGAGAGACTGACAGCTGCTGGGACTCCAGCTCGGCTCTGATTGGTTGTTTTCCTCCAGTCTGTGAAATCTTGCAGATGCCGTTAGGAGCATTGGAGGACACAGGAACGTGATTTTATTAGGATTACCTGTCTTATGCGCAAGATATAGTGACCGTTTTATAAGAATAATATTTTTTTTAAATCGTGTTTGCTCCATTTCTACAGACTACTGCTAAGTCTAGTCCATAGTGAGGGCTGATTAGCATAAACAGGATACATTCTGGACTATGTCTCTATATTTAGAGGCTCTGGGATGGGCACGAGTAGGCCTTCAAATCCCTAAGAGTCCTTCTGGGACTGCGGCGAGCTAAACTTGCTAATCTGCAGTGTAATTATACTGAAGAGCAACAAACAAGTCAAGAAGGGAAGGAGACACCGTTCTCTCCCTCCATCTCTCTTCCTCTATGCTTTTTCTGCCTCTTTTGTAACTCTCTAACTCTGACTGAGTGACCTACATTTGCATTGCTTGCATAAACAGTCTTCCTGTCAGTCCAGCTTCTCCGTCTCTGCATATCTCCTGTCATTCAGCTGCACATTAACAGTCGTGTTTTTTGCTGTGTGCAGCTCAGACATATTGGAGACACATGTATGTGTGAAAACAAGCTGTCACTTTCTCTGGTTTCAGTCCGAAAATCTCTCTCTCTCCACAAGTAAGATTTATTTCACACATTCTTTCTCGCAAACTTGTTTTCTCTCTCCAAGTGTCAGTTTTGTTCTCTTCAACAGCCTTTTCTTGGCTTCTCACTCTTGTTTATTCTGCCTTATTTATCCCACCACATGCCGCACACACACACACCTTCCTCTTCCTCTATCAACCCTCTGTTTGAATCTGTCTCTGCTTCAGAGGAATGTTTTCATGACCCAAACCTGTTTTAAGAGCAGTACTGCAGCTTGCTTTGGCTATAACCACCCAACCTATATTGGTTTACTCAGCCTACCTTCTGTTGCCTAACCTAATACTTAATGTTGTTGAAGAGTAACTCCACTCTAAACACTTAATCTGAGTTGTTACCTAACTGGTATATAAGAGGAATAACAGGCCAGCATGTGAACATATGAACCGGTGTTACATTTCTCTAGTCTTGCTCAACTTGAAATGTTAGCCTACTTCATTCCTGCTCCTCCACTCAGGGCTGGCTTAAGGCATATAGGCGGTTGCCTAGGACTCGCCATCCCAAGGGTGCTGGTTGCCTTTAAAAATAAACTAAAATAAAATTAAGGTTAAAAAAAATGCCCTTCCTCATTTAATGCAATGAGGTAACACCCTGTAACTCTTGTCGTGAAACTGATTAAACACCTTTAAGACACAAATATCTATTTATATTATAATAAATACAGTTATTTATGGAAATAAAAATCTTAACTTCTATCTTGAAACCACTGTGATGTCTGATATTTGTTGCGGTTTACAGGGCTGGGGTTTTTGGGGTTGAACCCTAAACCTAGCTCTAGAGGGGCTGAAAGGTTGAACCGTTAGCTTAGCTCAGCATAACAACTTGTTTTTGAACAGATGAAACACAAAATGTCAATTTGCGAACTTTAAAGGTGCTGGTAGGTGGATTTTGTTCTATGTGGACAGAGCTCCGCTAAGTGTTTCACCTGTTTCCAGTGTTTATGCTAAGCTAGGCTAATCTGTGTTGCTGTAGCTTCATGTTTATCATGCAAACATGAGAGTGGTATCCGTCTTTTTATCTAACATGTAATGATGAAGTAAAAAGTAATTCTTTGTTGTTTTTTTTTTACTTTATGTTTGTAAAGCCCTCCAAAACTACAGTTGTTAAAAGCGATAAAATGCTACAGGAATGAGGAGGAATGAGTCCTAAAACCTGGAAATGAGTTAGCATTTCAGCGCTTCCGGTTCCCTCGTCTGGAAGTCAATGGGTTTTTAGTGGCTTTTGTTGAAGGTACCAGAGTGATACTAACTTCCTGGTCAGCATACAAATATGTTATCCCTAGAGCACTCTTGGTTTGTCTGTTTTTAAAATCTTATTTTTACTTTATTTTATTTTGGGGGCGGCAGTAGCTCAGTCCGTAAGGACTTGGGTTAGGACGCGGAGGTCACCGGTTCAAGTCCCCCATGGACCAAGACCAACTGGTTGCTGGAGAGGTGCCAGTTTGACATGTATATGTACTGTGTGAACAACAGAGTGTAAAACTGAATTTCCCCACTGTGGGACTAATAAAGGAATATCTTTCTTTCTTTCTTCTTTCTTTAACTTAACAATTTCAACAAAGTGTCATTGAAACCACTGACGCATCACTCAACTTACGAACTATTGTGCTTCAAAAGATTTCAGATTACACTGAAGGTTTTGATTAATCTTCTGAATTATTGATGTAACCAGTAATCTGATCTGCTGCTTTCTAAAAAACTCAGCGAGGCCCGAAGAAGTCAAACAAAAGAGACGTCAGACTCTAGTCCAGTCCGGTGTGTCCATAATCCCATGCGGGACCAAGAACACAAACCTTTTGGTTTATTCACAAATTGTAACTTCAAGACTGTAATTTTGCAAAAGTAATGCTTACTAAAGTTTTACTATCAAAAACAGACATGTACAGAAAACATTAAAGAGATGTCGAGACACACATACATTCATCTTGTGCGAATTGACCCAGACACATTTAGAGGCCATGGAGCTCTACATGAGGTTGAAAGAAGCAGGCAATGTAGCGACTGACGTTAGTGCAAATATTTGAAAATAGGAGGAGCGTGTTATAAGACATAGTCATTTTTAGAGTTAGCAAAACATGACTGTTATATCAGAATTTAGTCAACTCATTTAGAGGACATACATGAGGTCATACGCTTTGTTTTCAATCAGCTATTCACTTTGCCAGCTGAGATACAGTAAATCAAGCGCTCCTCCAAATACTTCAAATATTTGATATCAGTATCGAACACATTACACGGAAACCTTTGAATTGACAGCTTTGCAGTTTTAGTTGACAAGTGACAAACTGTGTTAAGTGTTGATGAAGCATTTTAAGTACATTTTGGAGCAATGGTGGGACGCAGACGATAAACATCTGACTCTCAAATGACACTTTCGACACAGATTTAACAACAACGACGGGAAAAAACAGCAAAGTAAGGAAGCATAGTTTTTCTCTTTCTTTCTCTTAGTGGAAGTGCTCTAGGAGGATGCTAGAGGTAGATACACTTCCTCAAAAGGTCAATGCTTGAATTCTGAAAGGTCATGATATCAATGAGCGAAAATCCGCCATCCCTCTTTTTTTTTTTTGCATAGCTGGATTGTTATTTTGTTGTGGTCACTAAAACAAACAGTTGGCGCCAGTGCCAGTTAGTCAGCAAAGTTCTGAATATTTGGAGTGCTACAAAACGTTGAAATGATACCATCAAGCCACAACAGCAGCTTGAAGCTATCCTGAACTTTCAGGATTCAAGACAAATGCCACTGCATTCATGTCCCAACTGGGTCATAGCTTATAACCTGTGCTGTTCCTGATTTAACATCTTCTCCTCTGAAATCATCTCTATGAGCATCCAAGTGTATGGAGGCTCATCAGAGACCAAAGCATTCATCCTTTTCCATATATTTAAAAAGCATACAAAATAGTAGCAATTGGAGTTGCTGTAATTGCTGTTATTGATACGAGTCGTGTGGGATAAGGCTAAGTGTGTCCGTTGCCAGTGTGGGGAAAAGGAAATTCAATCCCATAATGTCTTTAAGAAGCTTTAGTTCCAACTAATCACTAATTATCGTGTTGTTTGTTTAAAAAAACAACATGACAAATTGTGGTTTTAACACGTCGTTTCCACAGTTTTGTTTAGTGCCCATAAATCCCTAGCGTACGAATTACACTCTCTAGTGTTCGACGCTATGGAAACACCACCGCGGATATGGGAGAGACGTTAATTTTGTTTGTTTTTTTGCCGTCCATTCTAAACGAGTCACATTTTTTTCTACGTGAAAAGTTTGACAGCATATTTAGCTATTATTAGCATGCTAGCTGTGCAACATAGAGTGCATACATAGTGGTTCAAACATCTTTTAATAAAGTATTTCACAGAACTCCAGAATATGCCGTTGAACTTTTCACTTGGAAAAAAAATGTACAAATAGTTGGCTGTATTACATTAGTCAATCAGGTATTAATTCAATAATTTCACAGGAAGTTAGCATAACATGATAAACGTGGCATGTAGCACATTTGGTCAGTCCATAATCTGCAAAATGTAAGTTTGACTCGAGGCATTAGGGAGATTATGTATTAAGTTACGCTAAAAAGCTGCTGGTGCTAGCTAATGCTTAAATTAGCAAGAAAGTGGTATCGATCTTCTCATCTGACTGTGATAAGCTTATTTCCCAAAATGTCAAACTATGCTTTAATTAGACTGGATAAGTAGGATCTGTGGGAACCAGAACACATCACAGATTAGAGTGAATTGGTGTCGTGTTTATAATAATGCTAATCTCAGCACTGATGCTTCCGCCACAGTCCAGGTTCTTAAAGACATTATGTTACGATGTTATTTAGGGAACCACAGGATGTCATACAAAACATTTAGCTTATACAGTACTTGCCATTGCAGTTTATACACCAAAGTGTAAATGGAAGAAGTCCAACTTAAGGCACTAGGACTGCTGTCACAGATGAACAAAAATTCACAGATATTAGTCATGCTACGACTTTGTGATGGGAACTCCAACTCTCCTCATGTGACGTATCGACAGACAAAACACCAAGAGTTTTAACTGTCAATGATGGTCTCATCCATCGCAAGAGTTTTACTGTTTACTATTACACATGTTCATAAATTGTAACAATAGGACTAGCGTATCAATTTTCCATATCCCTCTATCAGGATTTCTCTCTGAATCTGAAACATCAATGTAATATGATTTTACACCAGAGATGTGATTAAATCTGACTAATGCCTTTTCCCTTTCCTGCCCAGTTTGAGCATCATGGCTTCTTTGTGGTTACCGGTTACGATAACAGCACACATTACTGGGGCAATAGTTTCATACATGGTGAAAAAGATAGATGAAACCAGTTCATTTTTGTCGTAGTTTTGTCGGTATTTGTCCTCTGTAGACAAGCATCTTCCAATAGAATCTAACACTTGGGTCATTACAAAATTAATTATAATACAGTATTGTTTGACTGCATCATATTTCAACCACCTGACAATACAATATACACACTTTTTTATGGGGAATATATTAAAAGATTATGGTATTACACTTAATCAGTTTCTCCATTTTACAGCATTACATGGCTTTGGCCCTTATAATACAAAATAATAAAAGTGGATGATTTGACGTGACACTCCCTGTAATATTACACATGAAATAAGGAGACACACCAGTAAGTGAAGAAAATTATAAAACACAAAGAACCCGATTGACATAGAAACGTGTAAAATCAGAAACACATGTATATAAAATAAAAGATTTTGAAGGCAAAGCTAAACAATCTCTTGCATCTTCCAGAGAATCGCTCTTGCCATGTAAAAACAGTTATGTCACAGACAGCAAGGCCTCAATGTGTTTTCAAACATCATTTTCTCAGAAATATGTTCGTGGGAATTCTCAAAAATCCCATTTAGACTGTATTTATTTTCTGTGAAAATCATGTCTTGAATGGATGAATGTTCATTTAAGAGGGGAAATGAACCTAAAAATGAGCCTGGTATGTACTACATGTTATTCTGTGGACAGAAGGCACTGGCCTTTACTCAACCACCTGATTCAGCTGTTATCGGGTCATTAAATAGGCTTTATCAGTTGCGAGAATCACCATAAATGTGGGCCATTTGGGGCCTACTACACCTACTACGTTGTAAAAGTGAAAGTGAAATTTAAAAGCAACACGTTTTAACATGTAAAACTGAATGAAACATCATGTTTTGAACACAAACAAATAGGATGTTTAGGTTTAGGCAACAAAATTACAACTTCTGTAGGTTTAGGCAACAAAACTACAACTTCTTTAGGTTTGGGCAACAAAACTACAACTTTTTTACATTTTTCTGAATAAAAAAATCTAAGTTAATTTTAGAGGAAAATTGTGTTTCGGGTTAAAATAACTACGAACACAGACGACTACACATTGTTGGTTTCACAGGGGATGAAAACTCTCATCCATTGTCCCCGACCTCCACCCCTTATAGAGTTTCACACTGTCATTTTTACAGAGCGTCATTTCCGCTTTGACCCCTGTCATAATTACTACGGTCGCTAGAGTTCGCTGTCGTCTCTCGGTTGACTACCATGTGAACTGATAATAGATCCTTTCAGTAGGTGTAGTAGGCCCATATTTACCCAAATTATATAGTGACTGATAATGCTTTTTTAATAGACTGACAACAGTCAAATCGACTGACTCAATGCATACATCAAACATATTAATGGAGATCTTTGCAGCAGTGTTGGCCTGCTAGACAATGCCAATAGGTTTACACTTAGGAACCATTTACAAATTTAATCAGCAGATCTGACTTCCTTATGCGATGATCCAAATACTAAAAAAAGTGGAAATAGACATCCTGAGGCCCATCTGCACCATTTCTTTCCCTTACTTTAAGTGGAAGTGCAAAATAAGTCAGAATAAATACTGAATAAATACACTTAGGACATAATGGTATCAGAAATCCAGATGTTGCTTTCTGCATTACTGACAGGCTCGCTGAAAGCCTGTAAGTATTACAGCTAGAGAGAGGGGATCCAAATATGTTTAAGTCAACATAGCTCAGATTGTGACAAGCCAGTAAAAACACATTAATTTGGGTCACCAGTGATCTAAAAATACATGGTTTGGGAGAGAATCTGCCCTCAACCCCCGTTCCCAGAGTTTGGTTTTCAGTGGCAGCCATGTTGGCTCCAAGTCGTTACCCTCTCTTGATTGTATAAATAATATTTAATAATACCCTACAGTTACCAGGGTATTATTGCTGATGTCTGGGGCCAAATGTTTTTATTTTTTTTAAAGCCTTTGGAAACTGAGCAGCTCAGCATCTCTTTCTGTGAAATGTAAACAATGTCACTGCATGCATAAATAATAACAAAATAAATAATGAAAAAAAAATAAATCAGACAAATAAAAACAAATGGATGAATAAAAACACAAGAACAAGAGCCTTAAAGCACGCCAATGTAAAGGTTCAGTCCGTAGTTATTCAGCTGCATGATGTAGAGTCAGAAATGAAGGAAGCGAGTAGCGGAGGAAGACAAAGAGCAGCCAAAACAATTATTGTTGTTATAGTTATGGTAAAGGTGGCAGAATAGTTAACACATAGGTTTATCTGCAGGTGCCTCCATACCAATTAATCATAAGTTATCAGTATTATTATCATTATTCACTCAAGAGTAGTGAGGCAAATTCATTATTGGTTTCTAACAGAATTAATATGTATATTTAAATTCATACAGAATGGGGATGTACTGTAGATTGATTGGTTGAATTAATGGTAATCGCCACTTGCAGTAGATAAATTTGTATGTCTGAACTACTTTGTCATTGTTTTAAAGCTGCGTTCAGACAGGCAAGAGAGAAATCACTCACATTAGAGTGTGTTTGAGGAAGAGCACAGAACTACAAAAATGGAGGAGGGCCACAAAGGCAACAGTGGAACCTGGACAAGTGAAGACATAAAGAGTTTGTTGTTGTACATGTGGAGATGTTAGACAAAAACATACACTGAGCATGTGTATTAGCATTTTTACAGAGACATCCAATGTTATAACAGAAAGTGATGAATCTGTTGTACTGACATTTTCAGAAATCAGATGCCCTTCCTGTCTGAACTTAGCTGAAGTCTGCAGGTCTGCATGGTGGGAAGAAAATGGTCTGACTGGAAGATATCTTATGTATTCAGATAATCAATCTCCGTTGCTCCTTTTTTGTTTTTTTTGTTAAAGTTTACTGTTGATGTGAAGGTGAGTCCAGCACTGTTTTCTGAATGGGATGGCGCTACAACAAGGAAGGTGCAACAATGTCAGTTCTTTGTGCATCAAAAAAAGGAAGAAGAGCAGCACAACTGCTGCTTTGGAGGAGGGTGGGTGTGTGTGTGTGTGTGTGTGTGTGTGTGTGTGTGTGTGTGTGTGGGTGGGGGGGGTTGGGGGGGTGGGGGGGGTGGGGGGGTGGGGGGTTACTGCATTTTCCAGGTGTGGAGAGTCAAAGTCACCGGTGCCTGCTGTGGGCCATGAAGAGCAGCACCTTGCGGATGCCGCTGAGGCGGTCTTTCAGGGAGGTGAGGGCGAGGAACGGTAACTGAGCTCGGCCCTCTAACGGAAGAACGGCGAGTAGCCACCAACACCACGAGGGACCATTGGGACTGTCCTGGAGAAGGACACATGAGAGGGGTTTTAAAGAATAGAGTTGAAATAACTTTTAAGGAAAATTCAACTTGGGTCTTATTATGAAAATTGTGGCTATGGGCTATGGGTATATTTAAATAGGCAAATGAGGCATTATCTTAATATTATCATATTAAATATGTGTATATGTTTCATAAATTTTCAAAACAGAAATCTGACCTTTTGATAAAGCTGGGTTCCAAATTATTGTTTCATTTTCATGTTAGAATCAAAAAGTTTTTACAGAGGAACCTCTTTATATCACTCCATAAATCGTCAAAAGACAAAATAATCAGTTATCACCATGTTTTCATAATAAAATGTTACATAAATCAGGGTAGGAATGATATATGAACAAACCCCTTTGTAAAAACATTCAGAATATAGATAGAAAGGAAGGTGGGAAATTTGGTGCACGCAAGTGCTACGTAAGTGAAAATTTGGCTCAAAGTCTGAGAAAAAAAAATTCACTTTGAGAAAACCTATGTAAAAAGGTGGTGTGAAAAGCTATGTATTATAAAATTCCATACATTTTGAAGACACTACAGGTGTCAAAAATCTTTAACAGATATCACCATGAAACTTCCTTTTATGTTTAAACAATGATTAGTAAAATTAGAGGAAATCTACACATGCGAATAGAAAAAGTAGTAAAAATATACATAGATGTGTATTTTGGATTTTTTTCTTTCCACTAATATGAAAGAAGATGTGTCAAGGAAGCAAAATAGCCCAAAATCTCAAAACTGACGAGGGTATGGAAAACAAGGTTGCTTTGCTTGGGGTGTCTCCCTTTAAAAGAAACATAAGACACATTTGAAAGAAGGATGAATCATTTCAGTAAAAAGTAAAAAGTGTGTGTACCTGAAGTTCAGAGTCTTTCTGAGGCATGGGCCCGAAGTGTCCTTCGATGCGTTCCTTCTGCTCTGCTTTCAAGGAGTTGACCCACACCAGGGCCTGGTCGTACACCGTGTCATGCAGAGACTGGAGCTCACGCTCTGCCAGACCCTCCTCCTAAACACACACAAACACACATTTGAGTTATAACATGTTCTGGTAATTCTCTGTCAAGCCATCACTTCTCCATCCCACCATCCCTCTCACAGCTACTCCTCGTCTGTCCACTTCATGGACTGTATATAGCGATGGACGACGTGACAGCTCCTCAAAAGTGGAGCCAAAACATCTTGATCACCCCCTGGTGGCTGGCTGCAGTATAGGTCAGAAATCCCACCCCCTTCATGTTAGTGGATAGGACAAACTAAAATGTCAAATTTTTCTACCATTTTACGTAGTTCTTATCGTGCTGATGTATGTTCAAGTTTGGTTTTAATTAGATATTTGATGCTATAAAAAGGGGGTGAGACTTCCTGATTGGCTGCTGTTAGTCTCTCGTTAACAAGCTGTGGCAATGATTGGCTCAAGATTGGTTCGGGCGGGTGCCCTTGATTAACTCGGCACCACCTACCGATCACTACTTCACAGAATTTGGTTCTACATGACCTCAAAATCTCAAGATGGCAGCTCCTGTATCCTGGATATTTTGGCTTCACTTCTGTACAGTGACGGAAGTGGGAGGCGTCGTCCATCTATGTATAGAGACTACGGTCAACTCCCTCCACCCCCTCATACCTTAACGTCCTCCAGGTACTCTATATCAGCTGTGTTATATCCGTCCCTCTCGCTGTGCTGGACGACTTTAAATCTCCGTCTGCCGATGGTGTCTACAACTGAACGGCCGTCGGAAAAGAACTTCACATCGCGGATCTCCAACAGACACCCGTAATCTGCAAACCTGGAGGAAGGAGGAGGGAGAGGGTGCAATATTACACTTCCTGGATACGTACTCATCTCTGACACTCCAATCACACATAGGTACGAGTGTCCTAACACTGACCCTTTGAGGTCATCTCCCAGACACATGCCGAAGCAGTTGGTTCCCGTCTCCATGCATCGGCGAATCATCAGTCTGTAGCAGGGCTCGAAGATATGGAGAGGGCACGGCACAGTGGGGAAGGCCATGGTGCACACAAATATAGGCACATTCTTGTTAAGACTGAAGAGAGACAAGAATAAAAGGGAGCGTTCAGTGTGGTGGAAATATAACAGTCATTTTCTGTTTTTAAGAGAGTGAAAGTCATTAAAATGTTCATAAAATGGAGATTTCAACATCTACAATTGCGCAAATTCAATCTGCACCATTACTCACAACTAGCTTTTAGGTCAAATGCCCAAAAAACCCCACTGGCTACTGTGAGAGTGAACCGGTCTTGCTGCAGTTTAAGAGATGCTATTAGTTGGAGTCTGTTCCAGCCTCCGGGAAAGTGATACTTGATGCCTGAGATGACGTGTGTTACGAGGTTAGTGTGTCAGACAAGTCAGACGTGTGTTAACCACAGTAGGTCAGTGGGTCAAACAATAGTAGCAGATGCAGTATTTACATAGTGTTCTGTCAGTCACACATTCTCAAACACAAGCCATAATCTGTGAGAAGATAATATCTGACATTGAACAAATAAAGCCTTGAGAGTGAGTAAAAGCAGATAAAAAGACAGAGGAGAAGAGCAGACAAGGACATAAACTTACTTAGAGAGCTCAGCCATCTCATCCTGGTGGATTTTCTGTCTTTCTATGAGCTCTGAGGGAAGATACTTCGATATCAGGTTCTCCATTAGTACTGTTTTACAGTACTGCCTCTGGACCAGGTACTGGAGACAGATACAGAGACTAGATTAGAAGTATAATTGTAGTGGCAGAAACATAGAGAGAGAGAGACTCTCAGTTTTCAAAGACATCATGTTGAAGCTGCTCTGTATTTTGATCCGTAACATTGTCTCATTCTATGTGTGATATGTACTGGCCGATGGGTATCGTCATGATATAACTGATCCAAATTAACATACAGTATGTGCGTCAGTGACGCACATAGCAATCCCTGTTGTCATGTTGCCTTACATAACAATGACCCCAATGAGTTCCACAGTGAGACATACAGATTTTAAATTTGTCTGTGTTTGATTCGGTACTGTGTTTGGACAAATATCCTGAAGTGTGTCGAAAAAAAAAAAGTTGGATAAGGTAATCCCTCCTGGATTCAGTTTAGATCACACTGAATGGCACCTTATGGACCAGTGTATGTTATAACTAGGGCTGTCAAAGTTAGTGCAAATTTGTTTTAACGCCACTACTTTCTATTAAGCATTAACACAACTTGTGATTTTTAGGTTTAAAGCACCTGGGAAGGTTTCTGAACAATATTTGGCATTGTTTTGTGTTGTTAGTTGATTTCCAATAATAAATACATTTGCATAAAGCAGCATATTTGCCCACTGCCATGTTGATAAGAGTATTAAATACTTGACAAATTTCCCTTTAAGGTGCATTTTGAACAGATAAAAAATTATTAATTGTGATAAACTATGGACAATCATGAAATTAGTCATGATTAAATATTTTCATCGATGGACAGCCCTAGTTTTAACACTGTATACCAGTGTTTTACAGCACATACCTCAGACAGCTCCTCTTTACAGAGTGGACACTTTGGGTTATGGTCCAGACATCTCTCCAGACAGCGAAGACAGAACGTGTGACCGCACGGCGTCGTCACCGGCTCGTAGAAAAGTCTGGGTGGGAAACACACAAAAATCCAAGACAAAGACTCTTTTACTTTCTTCTTACAGGCTGTGTTTCTGTGTATTAATGTTACATAAAAGATGCTGCATGCCATATAATTTCCTCCTCGGTAGCAAATTTAGCTTGTCACACAACTGCTAACTTTATTACATGGTAGTTTGCGATTGTTAATAAGGATTTTGTTCTGAATCTCACCTCATACACAGAGAACACTCCAGATCTGTCGGGTCCACGACGTCACCAACCGCAAAACTCAGTGGGTCAGTTACGTCTGCTGGCTCTGAATGGAGAGATTATCAGATAAAGAATGAAACACAGATGCTGCTAATGGAGACAGTGTATATACAGCATGTTGCTTGGCTATGTCCAAAAGCTTACCAAGCTTGGCTCTCTTGTGGTCGTCTCTCCTCTCCAGTCCACCATCCTTCTCCTCTGTGCTCCTCTGTTTCCTTTTGACGTGGAAAAAGCAGTGTAGCCTCCTGACCTCGGATTTTCTCTGACCTTTGACCTTGCTGCCCTCTGAGCTCTCCGGTGCAGGAGGAGCGGGGGCAAGACTGGGCACTGAGCTGGGACTAAAGATCTGGGATGGAAGGAGAGGATAAGAAAACGCTGAAACATCATGTCCACTCAATGTCATGTTGTTTTTCCTGCTGGAGGTGCAGCGTCTCTTACCTGGGAGGAAGCGTTAATGCTGTTCTTGATGTGTGCTCTGAAAGAAAGAATACTGGAGTAGTCTGAGATGTGTTCCGGGACCTGATCTGTGACCGGAGCCAGGAGATCACAGAGGAGCTGAGACAAGACAACATACAATGATGTCATTATTCTGCATTTATGATGATGTAACATTTCCCAGTGCTAATGCAGTGTGTCATGATTTCTAGACCCCTTCTATATACAGCTGCAAGATAAACTATCTGAACCCTTTGGGCTTACTTGGATTTCTGCATAAATTGGTCATAAAATGTGTTCTGATCTTCATCTAAGTCACAACAATAAATAGACACAGTCTGCTTAAACTAATACCACACAGAAAAAATATGTTTTCATGTTTTTATTGACCACAACATGTAAACAATCACAGTCCAAGGTGGAAAAAGTATGTGAACCCCTAGGCTAATGACTTCTCCAAGAGCTAATTGGAGCCAGGAGTCAGCCAACCTGGAGTCCAATCAATGTGATGAGATTGGAGGTGTTGGTTAAAGCTGCCCTACCTTATAAAAAACACACACCAGTTTTGAGTTAGCTGTTCTCAAGAAGCATTGCCTGATGTGAACCATGCCTCGCACAACAGAGCTCTCAGAAGACCTACGATCAAGAATTGTTGAATTATATGAAGCTGATAAGGATTATAAAAGTCTTTCTCATTTGAAGTTTGCAAAGGAGCAAATGGATGCTCCACAGCACTACTGGCAAAATATTCTGTGGACAGATGAAACCAAAGTTGAGTTGTTTGGAAGGAACAAACAACGCTATGTGGAGAAAAACTGACAAGACAAGACATTTTGCAAGAAAACTTAAGACCATCTGTCTGCCAACTGAAGCTCCACAGAGGATGGGTGATGCAACAGGACAACGACCCAAAGCATAGAAGTAAATCAACAACAGAACGGCTTCAACAGAAGAAAATAGGCCTTCTGGAGCGGCCCAGTCAGAGTCCTGACCTCAACCCGACTGAGATGCTGTGGCATGATCTCAAGAGAGCGATTCACACCAGACATCCCAAGAATATTGCTGAACTGAAATAGTTTTGTAAAGACGAATGGTCCAAAATTCCTCCAGACTGTTGTGCAGGTCTGATCTGCAACTACAGGAACCGTTTTGTTGAGGTTATCGCTGCCAAAGGAGGGTCAACCAGTTATTAAATCCACAGGTTCACATACTTTTTCCACCCTGCACTGTGAATGTTTACATGTTGTGTTCAATAAAAACATGAAAACCTATAATCTTTTGTGCGGTATTAAGTTTAAGCAGACTGTCTACTGTTGTGACTTAAATGAAGATCTGAACACATTTTATGACCAATTCATGCAGAAATCCAAGTAATACCAAACAGTGCACATACGTTTTAAAACTGCATTTAACTCTAATGTTGGATTTACCTTGTGAGCCTCAGTCTTGGCTGGTCTACAGTCAGGCTCTATGGACAGACAGACCAAATACTCCCTCAGAGCTTCCTCTGTTCGGCCCAGAGACACCAGGGCCTGGGCCTTACGAACATGACCCTGTAGGCAGGAGGACGATGAGTCACATAACTAATATCCAGGAACTTTTTACATTGACGTAAACTGGTTATTTAATATATTTTTATAATTGTCTGCCATACCTTGGACCAGTGAGGCATGAGTCTGCAGGCCACCTCAGCATCCCTCAAAGCCTGTTCATAGTGTCTCAGACTGGAGTGGATCTGGGAGCGATTACTGAACAGGATGTGATCCATGGGTGCTAAGGAGGAAAGGAGAGACCGTTTGTAAGTCCGACAATTAGTCAAGTCACTTGTTTCCAACCCGGGAGTCACTAGGGGTCACCAAAGCTTTACAGGAGGTCACAAGGCCTTCTCGATTTTGAGGGGTGTAAAACCGTTTTTTTAAATTATTATTATTATTACAGTTGGCATATAACTCAGCATTTCATTCATTTCTGTGAAGAAAACGAAATGAAACTGTTATCTTTAACACTGAGCTAAGTATGTATGATTGTTAAAGATAAAAAAAATACATAATACAAGAGAATTGTATTACAAGTTCCTAAAAATAACAGGAAATTCATCTCTGATGCAACATTCATGGGAAATAATCTGCTAAAATTCATCCAAATTCTTCGTTTTACACAAACTTCCTGCAGTTATTGCGTTCACCATTTAAGTTAACTGTACAGTTAATCAGCTGTTCTGTATTGTTATTGTTAAGCATTAAATACAATATGATATAGCCATACATAAAAATTAAATGATAATAATAATTATCATTATGACAAAAAATTACCAATAATAAATATCCACAATAGTCATAATAATAACCACCTAATCAGTGATTTTTTTCAGCACACTTCCCTCAGATGAAAACCTTTTCATACTCTGTATGTTTAATGACCTCTATCTTGAGGCAGCTGCTCCACAACATACCTGCCAGATTTCTTAACAAATGCATGACCGCTTGTTTCTTTTCTTATGTCTGAAAAAGCTGGTTACTGGTTAAGCTGCTGGTGATATAAGGTTTCCAGTTAGAAGGAATGTTTAAAATGGATCACTTTTCTCCATGTTACAAAACGCGTCATGAAAAAAAAAAAAAAAAAAAAAAAACGTGCTGCCTTACAAAACCGTGCAGCAGCACTATCAAGGTCACCCACATTCCAGGTTTCATAACTATAGAGACATATGCAAATGTCGCAGCAGCTAGCCCTATAATCACAGGGAGGCATTTCCTTAGCTGTTGCGCAGGGCAAAGGGAGTAAATCACTCTGTGGAATAAAATAACCGGAGGTTTAAGTGAGCACAGGGAATTATTTCACATTTTAATTTGAAATATTTTAGGAGACCTACAGGCTGTAGATGTGAATGTACATGCAGTATCAGAAACTATTTGTAAAAGTAGCACAGATGTTTGGCACAATAATTGCATGGTACTTATTTTCAAGAGCGATTACTGCTTTGTTGCACACACAGACTTGAACTAATTATAACTCTATTACAATGATTACTCTAATCATAAATCCCTGGAGGCTCACCCTAACCGCACCCATAACAACTGCACAGGTAAACACACTATAAAAACACAGGTGACTGTACCTTGGTTAAGGGCATAAAATACATGATGTGATTCTGCAAGTTCAACAAGCATGGCCCATTTCCTTGCCTTGCTGAGATTCAGCTCATAAACTAATTTCGACAAATTACTTATTGAAGCATGTGGTCCAATAGGAATTGTGTGTGATTAATTAATAACCACAAATGAGTCATGGTGATACAGTTAATGGATCAAAGACCAACATCTATGGGCCAATTCTGCAAGTCACTGCGGTTTGAAGCCAGTCCTTCCAAAATAAGCCAGTTATGAGACTCTTTGTTAATCATTATTTGTGAAATCACCTTCGCTAAACATGCTGAATGACATCCTGGAGCACGTTAAGATCCTGGAAAGACGTTGCATTCTAGCAGTGAGGGAGCCTGAGCAGCTCCACTGGGAGATACAGTACATGCTGTAGTGGTGGGGACCCAGTGACACGCACACTGTAGTTCCCTTTAAGTGCAATTTATGGCACATCTTAGGAAGTGACGTTTCGAGCAGAAGCTCTTCTTCAGTCTTAATAAATCTGCACAGACATGATCTTGTGTTAACATTGATAATTATTACTGTGGACACACTGACATCAGTTTTAGCTGTTGTTCCCTCCCTTGTTCTTTATTCACAGGCTCATGTGTATCGATTCCTGCTCTTATATGTTTGAGGTAAATCCTAGTTTTTTTATGTAAAGACGTTTCTATTCCTTTCTTACCATATAGAAAGTATGACAGTCATGATTTTACTCTTGTGAGCTGAGAAGTAATTACCCATAATATGATTTCATAAACGCATGTGATTTTTGTATATATTGTTGTTTACTCTGTATATATGAGTTATACATAACATACATGTAACATTTGATTGACTGTATGACATTTGGGTCAATGGCGGTATCATGTGACTATGATGCGACCAGCGTTTAAAAGTCAATCATTAAGATGTGCCAATAACTTGCACTTCAGGAGCTACAGTGTCCTCTACTGATCCAGCACCAGCCTACTACAGTTTTGGATGTGCACGACCGCCCTGCACCTCCACCTGATCCGGTGAAAACAGCAATGCAAACCGGTGCTGGCATCGGCTGTCAGCTGATCAGCCAGCCGGACAATGTATAGCACACTTCACAGAGGATTCAGCTGTCAGTGAAACCAGTAACTTTACACAAGCAGCGTGCACAGCGGCTGAGCTGCAGCAGCTGCAGCAGCGCAACACAGTGGAGTCAAATGAGGTCAGGCCAAGTGTCCCGGTCATGTAAGACTCTTTCTGTGCCAGAGAGTCCAATCAGTAGTTGATAAAGTGACACAGAGTCTGTCACACAGTGGAATTTACCTAAACTCTATTAAAATGTATCCAGTTTTGTATAATACATTACATCAATCATATAAAGCAGTATACAGTGTATGTGTGTAATACACTTTATTCCAGGCTATGGAGCCTAGTGAAGAGATCTGTTCGTATTATAGGTTATTTCACTACTAATATACTAATATAAATGTCCCTAGCGGTGACCTGAAATAGTAGCCTTGACCCACATTTGCTTGAATCATTGTTTGAAGTTACACAATGAGGGAGCGGAGGGGGGAGGGCCGGTTACGTGCTTACGCAATGTTTGGTCCACTAGCCCAGCCTATATAACGGTGTTACCCAACACATGGCGCCGTGGCTCTCAGATGCCAGCAGAGGCTGCTAGCTGCCGCTAAGTGTGCCACAGAGCCGGACTATATAACGCACTTATGAAACAAAGTCATATAACAGCTTTATACTCTATTATTTCTTTATGGCTTCATGGCATGTCGCTTGACCTGCTATTGTGTTGGCTAGCTTACTGAAGAATAGCCGAACTACAGAAAATATGAACTAGCAAACTTGTTTAGCTAGCTCAGTCACATACGCAGTACAAATACACATAAAACCACTGTATTATGGCTGTTAAGTTTCTCACAAATATAATATTTCAGTGTCCTACCTATCAGTATGGCTTGGTTATACTTCTCCAGCGCTGCTTCCATCTTCTTCTCGGCGTACAGCCCGTTGCCCTCCCGCCTCAGCCGGCCGGCATGGTGCAGGGTCGGGAACCACTTAGCCAGCAGGTTGCTGAGCACCACATTGACCCGGTAACTCTGGACGTCCGCGACTCTGGAGCTGTCCCTGCACTCCTTACACATCACCGGCCGCTCCTTCTCCTTCCTCTCCCTCTCCAGACACTTCTTACAGAAGCAGTGTCCACACGGGAGAGTCACAGGCTCGAACAGAAAGCTCAGACATACCCGGCAGGAGATGTCTTCATACCCGTAGTCCGTCGCGCCAGCTCCCGGGTATCCCGCCGCTGCTGCCACCGCCGCCCCTGACTCCTCTCCTCTCCTCCTGTTTAGACTGCCGGACAGGTACTCTATGAGGTTGGCCAGGTGAACAGGTCTCAGTCTCTCTGTTTCTGAGGCTCGTCGGTACGCGTCGAAAGCTTCGGTAAATTTGCCCCCGAAGGCGAGCGCGTCAGCCCGCTTCACCATCAGCTCCTGTCGGCTCCCCGGATCTCCCAGACCCGCCAGTTGGCACTCGTAGATATCCGCTGCTAGGTCAAAGTTTTTCGACTGGAAAGCCTCCGCTGCCAGCTGCAACATACTCTCACTCTCCGTCCCCATACCCAGCAGGCTGTCTGCAGTCTGTCCCCTCACCTATCTATATGCTCTACTACCCCGCTGCCATTCATGTTTGCGTCCGCTGCTGGGAAGTCTGCTGACTACACTGCACGTTCCTGCTCCGGTCCAGGAAGCACCCATATTATTCTCAGCGGAGCAGCGCGCGAGAAAAAAAGGGTTACGTAAAAGTTGTGTCACGTGACGCCGTCCAGCGGTTTTCATTGGACGAGATGAGAAAAAAACGGTTACAAAACAATCTGCCATGTAACAGTTTTCAGTGTCGGTGGGCCGGAGCCTGTCTGACCTGCATGCGGGACTTGACTAAGTAGTGGCGGGTCAATGTGAGAGCCCAGGTGGGGGGGCCTCCAGAGGTCAGGGATGGTGGAGCTGGAGGGCTCCCCAACAAACAATGCACTTTAATGGCATCACATTTCAAGAAGTTATCACATTTCAAGATAAGATAAGATAAGATAAGATGAACCTTTATTAATCCCCGGAGGGAAATTCGGGTGTCTTAGCAGCATCAACAACAACAGTACAGATAAATACAGTACAGTAAAAAGTAAAAGAGAAGGTGCAGTGAATGAAATAAGGTGCAATGCAGAAAATTGACAATAAAATAAATAACAGTAACGGTAATAAGTAAAGTGCAGCAGGTGGTGGGTATTGTATATGCACAGCATATGTATATGTAATTATATAATTATATGTAATTATATACATTTTTAATAAATACAGAGCAGATGATCAGTCACATGGGGGTCAGACCTTGGTTATGGAGCCTGATGGCCACCAAAAGAAAGGACTGACCCAGACGGTTTGTAGTGTGCCGAGGGGGGATCAGTCTCTGGCTGAATGTACTCCTCGTCTGGACCAGTTGGTCACAGAGGGGGTGGGAGGGGTTCTTCAGAATAGACTCCAGCTTCCTCCTGGTCCTCCCCTCTGCCACCACCTCCAGACTGTCCAGCTCACATCCAACCACAGACCCATCCCTCCTCACCAGTTTGTTCAGTTTGGTGGCATCTCTGGTGCTGATGCCACCCCCAACATACCACGGCAAAGAACAGGAAGCTGGCTACTACAGACTGGTAAAACATTTGAAGTAGCCTGTTGCACACGTTGAAGGTCCTCAGCCTTCTCAGGAAGAATAGTTTGCTCTGTCCCTTCCTGTAGAGGCCCTCGGAGTTGTTGGACCAGTCCAGTTTATTGTTTAAGTGAACCCCCAAGAACTTGTAGTTGTCCACCACATCCACCTCCTCCCCACGGATGGTGATGGGAGTAGGGGAGCTCTTCCTCCTCCTCCGGAAATCCACCACCAGCTCTTTGGTCTTACCAATATTGAGCTGTAGGTGGTTGATGTCGCACCACCTTACGAAGTTCTCCACAAGGGTCCTGTACTCCTCCTCGTTGTCGTCTGTGATGCAGCCGACGATGGAGGAGTCATCGGAGAACTTCTGCAGGTGGCATGCTCCGGAGTTGAAGCAGAAGTCGGAGGTGTAGATGGTGAACAGGAACGGTGAGCACCAGTGTTGCTCACCAGCACGTCAGACAGGCTGCCCTGTAGTCTGACATACTGTGGTCTGCTGGTGAGGTAGTCCGTAAAGTTATTCCAAGTAATTAATGTTTAATTGTGTGTTTTTCATGAGTTTTCACTGTGTTTTACAGTGTACTGGAAAGCCCCTCGTCTACAAAGGGGACATAATTATACTGTGGTATAGTTTCACTTATATACCACAAAGATCTTCTCAAACAAGGTTTATTGGGGTGTGGTGTCATGAAGGGGGACATGCGTGATCAATTAGACTTTTCATAATCAGAAATTAAAGAGTCCTCGGTTCAGTTAGAGAGCTGATCTGGGTCACAACGATGAGGGCTCTCAGAGGTATTCCCTCTCTGTTTCCGTTCACAAAGATTAGCAAATAAGTGACCTGCTACAAGTTGCTAGAGTGAGGATACCTGTTATGTGACCCATCACAGGTAAAGCAGTTAAAACTGCTTTACATGCATTTTTTTTCATCAGAAAATCTGAATAAAATCATTATGTCTTTTATGCATTAAGCAGATTTTCCATTAACCTATATAAGCCATACTAAATGATATGGCACACAGGAAGCAGTTTGAGTACAAGGTAGTTTGAGAAAGTGAATGCTTCCAATCATGGGCACTTTGACCAAAATTTGAATGCAATAATACCACTCGCTCTCTAACTTACTGCTGGCACAGAGTTAGAATATATCTGTGCTGTCAATAAAGAAGTAAACACACATTTTAACCACTCACACACCAGTCTGCTGCTTCCCCTACGAGGCCGGTGCTGGGCAGGTAAACCTGTTCAGCTATTACACAAACTGTAGGCTACCCCTGAAGGGGGATCACTTAGTCGCTGCCCCCTCAGATCACTTTCCTGGCTGTAAGACAATATAAGTCAACAGAGCCTGACCAGGTATCAACTTAGCAAAATGTGTTTGATAACTGTGAGAGGCAGCAGTCACTGAACTTTGACATTCAGCCATGTCACCATAGCATAAAAGTGTTATAATAACAAAAATGTGACATCTTGCACATCAAGAATATGCTAACTACACTTTTAATACACATAATACTAAAGTCCCAGTACTTTAAAAGCTGTCACTGGGGAAATCAAATTGAATGCGCTAATTGCACGTTAACACTTGTACGCATTAACAGAACTTGCAGTTTTTAGGCTGTAGCTAGAGTGAAGATAATGGCATCTTATGAAAGTAGCAACCATGTCACACTAGCTCTCTGCGAAGGAGGATAAAAAAAAATGCTCCAAACTTATGCTAAATTTTGTTGAGGAAAAATATGACTATTAACGGATGAATGACACAATCTTTATCTTGCTTTGTTTTAATTCCTTTATTTATTTATCTTCTGTTTAATTTGCCATTTTATTTATTTACATACTTATTTTTGTTTCATCTTTAAATTTATTTAATTTGTATTTATTTTGAATTTTGTATTCATTTTTTTTTATTTATTTGTAATGTATGTATTTATACATGCATTTATTTATTTATGCAATTTTCCCTTACCATTTCACCCCTTATTTATTTCCTCAAACTAATTTATTTCTGTATTCTTTTCTTTATGCATTCTTGCCTCATTATGCAAATGCTGTTACTCAATTTGTCACATTTTGTCAATATATTAATGCTACATTAAAATATTGCTTTTGCTACATTTAATGACATACCTGTATTTATTTATGTATCAAGTCATTTGTTTATTTATTATTTTGGCAGGTTCCGTCCTCCATAGCTATGAGGGTAAAAGTAGGTTTTAAGGTCAGAATTTAATGACAACGTTTACAGGATTGCCCTCCGAATTGTTGTGATACCAGACTACGTGGTATTATTAGCCCCAACCTGAAGTAGTATATCCTGCAGCCTCAAAATAAAACCTGTTTGCTAGCGTGGCTGTGTGTGAGTGGAGATTATAGGCTGGTCAGTTGATCAGTGTCCATGTCAGTTGTAGTGGTGCTGGAGATATAGGTCGGCCAGTCTCGCCTGTGAACTCAATCCCACAAACAGACACAAACGCTGACTGACATATACACCACAGCGGCAGACCGAGACAGACTGACACACATGCAAAAACAGACAGACTGACATATATGCAAATGAGGACACTCAGAGTATTATGCAAGCACGCAAACACACACTGACCACACACACACAGACACACACACGTAATAATCAGAGATCCTTGCGTCCTTTCACACCTTGACATTTTGTTATGTGTGTATCTAAATAGGCCAACAATGTAGTCTAGTCAGGTCTTCTAGCGCAGACTGTCTGGACGTTGTATACGGGGCTGAGAGAGACCAGCAGTTATCTAAAGTCATTTCACACACTATTATACAAGGTCTTACTCGGGTGTACAGAAAGATGGAAATTCATGTGAGGGATAACAAGCATGCACTTGAGAGATCACCTGAGGTACCTTATTTCACAGTGGAAAGCTCATATTATATTCCTTTAGGAAGGAATGCAGAAACATATACAGGAATGAGAGGCATCAAAGTATCATGGTAACATGTGACGAGGGTCTTAAATCACATTTGAACGTGACATTTTTGCCACTTCATGGCAGAGTTCATCTTGTTTTTTTATGATTAAAAAGTTCAACAAGCAAAATCTGATTTATGTTGGCCTCAAATTGGTTGAGTAAGACTGTTACTTAATCAAATTAAGAACAGGGGTCATATTCATGAAACTTCCTGGTACTAAAAGTTGCTCCTGGTGACAAAATTTCCAGGGAAGTTTCAGAATTATGACATTTTCTAAGAATTTCGTCACGGTCAGTTATGTCTAGATTCTGGTTATATAAAAGTTAGCGTAGCCACGGTTAAAAAACTGTACAGAGGATGACTTAAGAGTTTCAAAAACCTAATTAAATACTAAAATGACCAAATTAAGCAAAAAAATAGCAGCTATCAGCATCTGAACAGGCTACTGAACAGAGATGTTCGTTACATAAAATAGTATTCATAATTACACCATGTCTTAATAGAGACTAAATTCCATTACCTCAGTGTCCTCTTTTAAAAATAATTTCTATAAAAATGGCTTTAAGTTAGAGTTTTTCTTTTTGTTTTAATTTGTAATTACACTGAGTGCTTTCTGTTTTAATGTGTTTATTACCTCCTTGTCCTCTTTTAAAAATTTAATTCTATAAAAATGACTTGTGCTTAATGTTTTTCCTTTAGTTTTGTTTTTCTTAATTAATTTAATTAATTAAGATTTTTAATTTTTGTTAATTTGTTTAATTGCACATGTACTTTCTGTTAAATAATAATAATAATAATAATAATAATAATGTATTATTATTATTATTGTTATTATTATTATGCCTATTGATTTCACTGTCCATTCTGTGCCCATTATCACTACAGCTTGCATGCAGTGCATTAACCAATGCACACATTTATTTTAAAAATTAAATATCAATATTTATTTTTTATTAAAAGGTAAATAATACTATGCAGGATTTCCCGAAAACAATGTGCAGACTCAAAAATACACCAAAAAATCCCTCTAATAATCACAAAAATAATCCCACTCAATCATTACTTGTCACCCACTAGAAGCTTGTGGTGCGTCTGCATCTGCAGAGACCCTGCCTACGTTTTCGGTACGTCTTTGGGCGTCAGCCTTTGGGCGATCGGTGTGGAGCCCCCACTCATGCACATATTCAAGACGAAGCTATGGAAGTGTGCTTCTGGCGTGTTTGAGCCAACCGTAAGACTTTTCTCCCTGAGCTGAACCTCAAAGTAAGCATTCAAACTCTGAAGGCCCGACCGTGAACTTGAACCACTGAACCTAAGACTGAGAGGCATCATTACTGGGGTGCGGACATCTGTGGTGTTATCAATATTTTTTTTCAAGACGCCTGTATGCTAATATTTGCTACCTGGCGGCAAACACAAAGTACAATTGAGGTCACAAATGTCAACCACATGAACAGCCTCTGTTTGGTGGAGTTAGACTCTTACTTAATCAGATCAAGAACAGGGGCCTTATTCATGAAGCTTCCTGGTACCAAGAGTTGCTCCTGGTGACAAAATTTCAAAGGAAATTCAAAGACAGCATTATGACATTTTCTAAAAATGTCACCTTACAGCTAAGATTAGATCCCAGTAAAGATAAAAGTTATTCACTTTGCCCTTAAGAGAGCACCGAAGGTGAAAAGGTGTCAGGAGGACTTTTAAAACAGTACACAGAGGAGAAAATGTCCGAAAGACAAATAGATAGGAGAAATATTCTCTTTCTATTCTTAATGAAATAGAATAAATACGAAAATTACCAGCAGGCTAAATATGTAAGCAAATAAATATAAAACACTACTACTACTGCACAAGCAGGCCTGTGTCTTCAAATAGTTTGGCAGGCTACTTTTAAAGTATGACTTTTGTTACGGCTGCAGTTCTTGTCACAGTGTTTATATATTGTTTCACCTCCTCATCTTTCCCTTGTTTATCCACTAATCTTAAATCTGAGTTACGAATAAATTGCATTACCCCTTTTCCATCTGGGTTTTTCTTGATGTTGCTTCCCTTCCCATCGAGCCGGGTTGTAACAACTTTATTCAACAGAGATGTTCATTACATTAAATAGTATTCAGAATTACACCATCTTTTTGTTTTATGCTTTTATTAATTCATTTAGTCTTAAGAGTGTATCTTTAGTCTTTTATCTATGTTTCTACTTCTTGGCTGCACTGGCCTTTCTTTCTTTTTATAATTACACTGTGTACTTTCTGTTTTTATGTCTGTGAAGCACTCTGCGAACTTGTTTTTCAAAAGTGCTATATAAACAGCATGGCTCACATATTCCCGCTCACTGCTTGACCCCCACCAAAGTAGGGCCAAAGCGTTTGCACACAAACAGACCGACGGCCAAAATTTCAAACATTTTGGGAATCCTCACATCAAATGGCACAACTAGGAAGAAGAAGAAGAAGAAGAAGATCTACCTTTATTAGTCCCACAATGGGGAAATTCAATTTACACTCTGTTAAACTCATACATGGTACATGCAGACCTGAAACACACATACATGCATTAATGGAGAGACGTCAGAGTGAGGGAGCTGCTCCTGACAAGCGCCCCGAGCAGTTGGGGGTTTGGTGCCTTGCTCAGGGGCACCTCGGCAGTGCCCAAGAGGTAAACTGGCACCTCTCCAGCTACCAGTTCACACAGTTGTGAACCGGTGACCCTCCGGTTCCCAAGCCAACTCCCTACAGACTGAGCTACTGCCGCCCCCAAGGAAGGAAGCACTGTCAACCATTATACCAACTCAGTAAAATGGTTCTGCTCTGGAAAATGGAGTAGAAGTTGAAAAAAAAAATCACTGTTTTGAGAGATTTTAAAAAACCCTTTATAGCACCATGGTGGAATTCTAGCCTCAGAAAGGCTCAACTAGACCACATTGCAATTCTGAAAAATTTTGCCACAGAAACAAAACTGATAAGGATGCCTACTAGTTGCCTCCCTAGGGAGGTGTTCCAGGCACGACCAGCTGGGAGGAGGCCCCGGGGAAGACCCAGGACTAGGTGGAGAGATTATATCTCCACACTGGCCTGGGAACACCTCGGGATCACCCAGTCAGAGCTGGTTAATGTGGCCCAGGAAAGGAAAATTTGGGGTCCCCTGCTGGAGCTGCTGCCCCCGCGACCCGACCCCGGATAAGCGGTTGAAGATGAAGAGATGAAGAAGACAAAACTGAAGTTGAAAAAAAATCACAGTTCTTGGCCAAAATTTCAAGAGGAAGCTATGGAAGTGGAAACCAAACGTGGGCGTGTGCTTCTGGCGTGTTTGAGCCAACCGTAAGACTTTCTCCCTGACCTGAACCTCAAAGTAAGCACTCAAACTCTGAAGGCCCGAATGTGAACTTGAACCACTGAACCTAAGACTGAGAGGCATCATTACTGGGGTGCGGTCCCATTAAGTGGACATCTGTGGTGTTATCAATATTTTTTTTCAAGACGCCTGTATGCTAATATTTGCTACCTGGCGGCAAACACAAAGTACAATTGAGGTCACAACTGTCAACCACACGAACAGCTTCTGTTTGGTGGAGTTAGACTCTTACTTAATCAGATCAAGAACAGGGGCCTTATTCATGAAGCTTGAGTTGCTCCTGGTGACAAAATGTCAAAGAAAATAGTTGTCATGATCTGCTCCGGAGACAAAATTTAAGTTAAAAAAAAAAAAAAAATCCCAGTTTTTGGCCAACATTTTGAAAAGTTTGGGTGCCCTGAACTTCTAGTCACCAAAAAGCACAACTAGACCACAATGTCAACAATCATACAAGATTTGAAGTTCCTAAGTTAAATAGTTTCCCAGTTCTGCTCCGGAAATGAAATAAAAGTTAAAAATAATCACTTTTTGAGAAAAAAAAATATTTAGGGGTATAATAAAGTGTATGATTATGATTATGATTATGATTAAGCCTGTCAAATTCACTGTACATTATCACAAAGGGTCTATTTTTCTTTTTTGGGGCCAACCAGTCACCTTTTTTTTGTGATACCCAGCTACAGGGTCGACCACTCCTCCTCACTAAGGTCAAAGTTTCTGTCCCGTCATTGCCCAGAGTTGCTCTTAACAGTTTCCTAAATCACTCCTAAAGCTATGACTCTCTGCTAGAAAGTTTTAGGCTCAGTTTGGATCTCTGAATGCTGCCCCAGATAGAAAGTATAGCCTTTTTATCTGTATTGAAATCATTAGATTGTCATTATGAAGGGATGGAGATTGGTAGTACCTGCCATATTACAGTGATCATGTGTAGTGGTGTCCACTGCCTAGATTTTCTTATTTTGTTGTGTTCGGGACGTTTATGGGCATCAGTTTTTGGGTGCTGGTTGTCGAGCCCTCACGCATTCGCATTACAATACAAATACAATAAAATGTATAACCCTCAAGTCACTGTATGATCGAAGGCTGTGTTGATAACAAGCTTTTGAAACAACTTTGTTGTATGACTTGTCAGCTCAGTTATACCTTAGTTGGTGATGTCTTGATAAGCCTTTAAAAATGCCACAGACATAATATTAAAATTGATTTGATTTTATTACAGAAATGAGGTTCAAGAGGTGAATATTCTTGGTGTTATTGTGGCATACATACAAAATAACTCACCATTCTACTTTTTTATACAACAGTACTAAAACCCAGAAGACAAGTAAACCTTTTGTTGTGTCACTGGTTTGAATTACATACTGTGTATATAAAAAACATGAGGAGAAACAAATGGTCCAGTGGTTGACTGGCTCGGTCTTTGATTTGCACATCCTCATGTTTCAGAAGCATGTGGACAAAATGTTCTCAAACAGACCAGCTCACATGACACCAGCTAAAGAGGTCACTTAGTGAAAGGGTGTCTGAGTGCTCACTTGACTGCATTTGTATTTTGGCACAATGGAGGCTCTGCGGCCGTCTCAAATCTCCCAGTGATCACTGAATTTAAAGATGCTAATGTGTGCAGTTTACAAGAAGGCAAGAAAAAGTCGTCTTTAGTTCTGGTCATTATTAGGTGCTCCTGTGGTGCAGCCAGTTATTCTTATCATTTTGCACTGCAGTATGTTGGATGCCAACACCATCAAATCATAACATTATGACAGACAGATTATTTTTATCTTTCATAATGTTTCTAAAAAAATTGAGCACTATTTACAAAAAAACTAAGTACAGAGGAGCTGAATTAAATACCAGGCCTGTGTGGTGCATCAGTCTTGGATTTGGAGAACGTTCCTCTTCTCCAGGTCGTTCATCTCTTTGAGGATCAGAGCCACGTTGTAACGCAGCTCCTGGAATTTAGACACGGGCACCTGGACGAGAAAACAACAGTTCACGGACAACGCAACACAGACGAGATGTCCAGCATGAAAAGAACTGCATGGCTAAAATGTTGATACAGCATATTACTACCATGACATACAAAATACCACAGCGATGCTGGTCAGTATTGAGACGCTTGTAAGTAGTGACTGAGAAAATGACAATGTTCAAAGGTAGTGAAGCTAAGCTAATGTGATTAAATTGACTATTTTCAACTAAATAAAAGACTTCTGATCTTTTACTGCTGTTAATATGATACATATAATGTTATTCCATTATATTTATGCTGAAATTATTTCACAAGTATGACAATTTTACTGTGTAAAAACTAGGGCTGTCAAAGTTAATGACAATAACACATTAACGCAAATCCTTTTAATGCCACTAATTTCTTTAACAATGCAATTTCTAGGTTGTAGCGGGCTCATTCGTCAGTATCAAATATGTCATACTAGGAGGTTAAATAAAAGCTCCAAACTTAGACAAAATTTTGGCGAAGAAAAACTATCATGGCCATTTTCAAAGGTGTCCCTTGACCTCTGACCTCCAGATATGTGAATGTAAATGGGTTCCATGGGTACCCATGAGTCTCCCCTTTACAGACATGCTCACTTTATGATAATCACATGCAGTTTGAGGCAAGTCATAGTCAAGTCAGCACACTGACAGCTGTTGTTGCCTGTTGGGTTTGCCATGTTATGATTGGAGCATATTTTTTATACTAAGTGAAGTACATGTGAGGATTTCTGACAATATTCCTCATTGTTTCGTTGTTAATTGATTTCTAATTATAAATATGTACATACATTTGCATAAAGCAACATATTTACCCACTCCCATGTTGATAAGAGTATTAAATGCTTGACAAATCTCCTTTTAAGGTACATTTTGAGCAGATAAGAAATGTGTGATTAATTTGCAATTAATTATTAATTATTGCAATTAATTAAAACATTTTAGTTGATTGACAGTCCTAATTGCAATATATCTTATTGCAATACACAGCACATCACAAAATCGCATACCTTTGTATTGTGATTTTCATTTTAGGTATATTTTTAATTCATTTTTATTATTTTTTATATTATTAACTATGGCCAATCATGCCGTTAATCCCGATTAAATAATAAAAACACAAACTAAAAAGCCACAAAAATAAATACGACTTAACCCATTTGCATGTCTTTCCTTATTGAGAGTTCTATATTACAAATAAATATATACATGCATCTGCATAAAGCAGCATATTTGCCCACTCCCATGTTGATAAGAGTATTAAATACTTGACAAATCTCCCTTTGTGTGTGAGATTAATTTGCAATTAATCATGATTAACTATGGAAAATAGTGCAATTAAATATTTTCCTGGATTGACAGCCCTAGCAAAAACATGCTCTACGTCTAAGGTATTGAAGCTAAGATATTAAATTTATAATTTTCTGAAATAAAAAAAACCCTTATAAACATTTATTGTTATTTATATCGCATAATATTATTCCATTATATACTTGAAGGGAAAAGATTTTTCACCATTCTTGAAATATTTTTAAGGTAGCCTACTGTAAATATGGCAAATATCGAGAATAAATATATACATGGAAGTAATGCTAGTACTGGTATTACTAAAAATGCCATGGTCACAAATTGACACATTAAACAAATCATGCGTGAGTTTGACCTCTGACAGGGTGAAAGTGGGCTACAAAGTTTTGTAAACTAACACACATATGTGAGGTTTTAATTATGGCTACTATCATTTCTGTGACTCTCCTTCCTGAGTTAGAGATTTAAGCTGGTTAAAAGAGAGCGGGGCAGATAAACTCTTCAGCCATACTCTGGAGCAGAAACACATATCAGGTGGAAAGATAAGGTACGTCCATCTATAGAATCTGCACACCGGATGTCGTTGCTACTAATCCTCTAATTCTGCTGTAATCTGATTACGTAACAGCTGCAGCAGGTACAGCAACAGCTGTAGTAGAAGTCCACATTAGTAGCCTCCTTACCAAAGCAGCAGCTCTCCTGAAATCATCAGGCAGGTATGGAGTATGGCGCCCCCTGCTGAGTGCAGTATCTTACTAACTTGTTGAGCCATGATGTTGTTGGAGTTTCTCGGTCTGCTCATTCTTTGTGTTATTTCTCAGTCACTCATCATTAATTGCAGTCATTCATAATGAGCACATTGTATGTTTTTTTCGAGTATTATAAAGTTTATTCTTGGGTTGTGCAGGCAGAGTGGTTGCTACACAGTGAAACTACAGTCATATTGTCATATTTTGTCAGTACTTTGTTGTGTCTTTAGTTTATTTGTGAAGTGGGGGTCAGCTCTTTTCGTCCGTCATTTGAACTAACAGGTTTTAAAGAGAAGACAGAAGAAACACTGTCAGAGGTTCAGCTAGAATTATTTTAAGAAAAGGCCACTTTGCCAAGAGATCGAACAGTTGTACAGTATCATTTCTATTCTGATTTGCAATAAATGTTGTGTTATATCATATGTGTAACAAATACAACCAATATGGAGGATGGAACCTGCCATAAATAAATAAATAGATAAATGTCTCAATAAGTAAATAAATAAATGTCATTAAATGTGGCAAAATAATTATTATTAATTAACTGATAAAATGTGACATGAATATTATAAATTGAGTGAACGAGGCAGAAATGCATAAAGAAAGAAGAAGAAATGTGTAAAGAAATGTACAATGAAAAGAACAGAGAAATAAATAAGGGGTGAAATGTAAAGGGAAACTAAATAAATGAAGAAATACATACATTCAAAAAGAAAAAGAAAATAAATGAAAAATAAATAACTTTAAAAATGAATAAAAATAAATACATAAATAAATAAAAGGGAAAATTAAACAGAAGAGTAAATAAATAAGATAATTAATTCAAAGATGAACAAATAAAGAAGCAAACTAAAACACCTTTTTTTATTAATTAATGGCTACATTTATTTTTTTTATCTTTGCTACATCTAATGATATATTTATTTATTTATTATCAAGTTAAATATATAGTAATTTTGGATTTTGGCAGGCTCCGTCCTCCATAGAACCACGGTGATACTGTGTACACAAATAATGTTGTCAAGGTGTATCAGAAACAGGTTCTGGGTCAGGCTATAGTTTCTAAATGTTGCGTCAATTATTCCACTGTGATCCTATTATGTAACAACTGAAACCAGCCTACATTAGCCCACTGGCTACCAACCAACTTCTTCTCCCCACAGGTTGAAGATAAACGAAATACTCACTACAGTGCAGAAGTAATACCAGCCATGTGACCAAAATGATCATCCACATGATCAGTTTGGAAAACCTGAGTACATCTGGCTGATATTTAGATATATTGTACAACTTCAGTATAACCACCGTCTTCTCTTTCAACAACTACTAGAGTCAATGTTCCTTTCAACAAGACACTTTGCTCCCAAAACTGCTTCAGTCAAAATGCAGCAGGGATAATTCCAACTGTGACGCTCACCACTGTCCTTTCTATGATATTTAAGTAAAGGATTTAAGCACATTGTGAAGGAATTTCCCCTGCGGTAATAATGGTTGGCTCAACAGTGCGATATATGATATTATTGCCATTTTTCTTGAAAATTGCTCCATTTATCCTTATTTTAGAGCTATGTACTGTAAATAAGATGTATTGTTAGGCTATTATATTATATATTGTTGCTTTTAAATGACAAAATGTGACAAATTTACTTGTTTATTGTTAAATGCCGAAGACAGAAGGGGTTGCGGCGGTTGCTTTCCATCCCCTGCAGTTGGCTTATCAATATTTCAATATTGCAGTTACTGCGACAGCCCTAGTCTACATGCCTTTGCTGCTGGTGTCTACATGAAAGGATTAGACTAAGTAGGTTTTGTATTTGTGATCTGACCACATATATTTAATATGAAAGCAGGTTATTTTGAGAAGAATGTAACACAGCCTGTACTAGCAGGAGCAAATCAATTGTTCAAGTACCTCAAAGCGGTGAAAGCTGCCATCTGATAGTTTCATCTGCATCAGAACAGAAGGCTGCAGGGCCCTGGCCAAAGAGCTGTGGAGACACACAAACACAAGGACTTCATTACACCAAGTTAGAAATTACACTTCTTTAAATAAATGTGTCCAATATTGTCATGTCTATTTCATTTGATGCACCTTTCTTCAGCAGGCTTTGTCTGTTTAACACCATGGTGACCATTACTGCTCAGTCCAACTACCCACTTCTTCTTGTATTTATTACAAACAAAGTAGAAACATGACAAAAAACATTTTCAGAAAAGACTTACCAGACACCAACTAACTAAAACAGAGAAGCTTGACTGAATTGGCTCTCACTCTCAGTACATTACCTTGTAGAAATGGCGACATCCACTCTCCATTTAAAGCTCTCTAGTGTGGGGAGGTGTGGATCGTTCTGGGAGGTTGCTGCATCTAGAGCTGCACGCCTGCAAACACAAAGAGAGGCGTCACAAAGCAATGATTTCTCCCTGAACGGCATCTGAATGCTATCCATAGCAGCAGTAGCACTGTTCTGACACGGGAGCTCTGTGTTTCTATCAGAAGACACAAAAACTATAAACTAAACTAAGTATACAAGTACAACAAGTATAAAAGGTCTACATTTAGAGGCTGTAAATTCAACATACCTGTTGCCAAAAACCACACTGGAGAAATCTGTGATAAAGTCTTCAGGTATCCTAATTAACAAAAAAGAAAACAAGAAACGCAGCATTTGAGAATGAACTTGTGTTGTGTATAAGTAGTGGTAACACATAAAAACATTGGGTGTTTTAAAATGATGAGCCTTGCCTCAGTTCTCTAAGATCCTCTCTGAAGGCCTAAACAGGGACACAAACAAGACACTGAGTCATTTAAGAAGAAGAAGAAGAAGAAGAAGAAGAAGAAGAAGATAGTCCTTTATTAGTCCCATGAGGGGAAATTCATTTTTTTTTTGTTAACTTATACACGGCACATGCAGACCCGAACACACACATGCACAAACATGCAACAATGGAGAGATGTCAGAGTGATGGGGCTGCTCCTGACAAGCGCCCCGAGCAGTTGGGGGTTTGGTGCCTTGCTCAGGGGCACCTCGGCAGTGCCCAAGAGGTAAACTGGCACCTCTCCAGCTACCAGTTCACACTCAGTTCTTGGTCCATGGCGGGACTTGAACTGGTGACCCTCCGGTTCCCAAGCCAACTCCCTACAGACTGAGCTACTGCCGCCCCCAGTTATTGTATGAGATTCAAAATGTTTACACCTTAAAGAGGACATATTATGGGTTTTACCTTTCCTTTAGTGTGTTACTGTGCATGTAAAAGGTCTGCAAAGTTACAAAGCCTAAAGTCCACACCAAAGGCAGAAACACTGCTCCTAAACTGCCTTGTTCAGTCCCGCCTTTATTTCCGTAACACGGTGATGTCACCAAGCAACACATTTGTGTAATACCTACCTAGCAGCTAATTGGGCACACCCTCAAACAAAACTAGTTATAGAGCAGAGTAGAATGTTTCAAACAAAGGGTGAAAGGTGAAAAGAGGTGCAGCAGCACAGCCGGTATGAGAAAAATAGTGTTTTTTTTTTTAACATTAAATAAGTTACGTTCTAGTAGAAGCCCAAAATGTAAGTATGAATCTGAAAATTAGCATAATAATTAACATGATAATTAGCATAGCAAAATGTGTAATTTAATGCTTATGAAGAAGAGGCAATAAATATTTGTTCCCTTAGTCTCATACATCACTCATATGGTGTCCATCAACAGCACGCTTAAAGATCAGGTGTTTTTTAGTACGCATAAAAAAGTTTGAGTATATATAATTTTGTCACTTTTCCGGTGTCAAGACATGCTCTATCAGAGATAGTATGCAGCATCGAATCTCATGTCTTTTAATAGCAAGAAAATGACATATTGTGCAGTTAATAACATTAATGATATATTAGATTATATATATTTTAAATATCAATTATTATTTTTGCCTAGTTTGACCGTTTGATCGGAGTTAACAAGTGATTGAGAGCTGCCTGCGTTGAATGAACATCCAACAGGAACGTTCTCTCTCTGAAATAACCTGTGATTGACCAAAGTGTCCCATCACAGGCTTGATTTTTTAAATCCTGAAAATAGAGCCATGAGGAGGAGCAGAAGTCTAATTTTCTCTCAGAACACTTGAATTATAATATGTTGAAAGGTTGTTATGGATTGTTTGCCCAATGATGCCAAACATTTTCTGCCTACTGAAGCTTTAATGTTACAGTAACACCTGTCCTGCATGTCCTGCTGTGACATGTCAAAATGTCTGCTGTGGAAAAGGCCGATCTCTGCATGCTGTAGCCAGGTTAGCTGCCAACACAGACTGATTTTGTGTCAGTATGTTCCAAAGTACTGTATAATTCCCAGTCTTTAATACCAGCATACCTCCTGTTTCAGTGATGATGTGGGGATGCGGATGGCCTCAGACAGCACCCTGTACATCCCAGCTATGATGTGACTGAGCCTCTCCTGAGGGATAATGCTGCTCTCTGCTATCGACTTCATCACCTCTCTGCAGTCCTTCCCCTCGAGGGCGCTGACCACAGCTGGACACACAGTAATACACAGGCACATTTTAACTCACTTATTTAATGGCTTCGACTGCTAGCACTGTAGGGGAGAGTGGGGTGATTTGAGCTGTGGGGAAGTTGAGCCACCCCTTGTTTCTACGCAAAATTGGTCATGTGACCACACATTTTTGAAGTCACACATTTAGGTTAAAAAAAGATCTTGTTGCAATTTAGTTTTTGTTTTATGTTCAAAGAGACTTAATTCTTGTGTCTGAACAATTAGAGTTTAGAAAAATGTCACGTGTTAGTGCTGTAGAGAGCAACAATATGATGCTATACTGTTAGCATATTAGCTCTAAGCTTCTGGGTAATAAGTTTGTTAAAATGGCAGGGTTGGGGTAATTTGAGCCAAAAGGCCTGGAGGAGGTTGAGCCACTTATAATTGTATATAATTAGATCATAGTCTCAACTTGCTATGGGCTGTACGATGGTGCAGTGGTCTCCTCACAGAAAGAGGGTTGCAGGTTTGAATCCAGCTTGGGGCTCTTCTGTGGTAGCATTTGCATGTTCTCCCCATGTTCATGGGGGTGTTCTCCGGGTTCCTCCAACAGTCTAAAGACATGCATGTTAATGTTGACTCCGTAGGTGTGAATGCGAGCGTGATGTTGTCTGTCTCTATGTGCCCTGTGATGGACTGGTGACCCGTCCAGGTTGTACCCCGCCTTCGCCCAATGTCAGCTGGGATCGGCTCCAGCTGCCCCGCAACCTCTAAAGGGATAAGCGGCTGCAGGTGGATGGATGTTATATTTTATCAGATGGAGGAAAAAACAGCCAAAAATCTGCATTATATATCGGCCATCGGCTTATCTGATTCTGTGAAAAAAAAAAAAAAAAAATCGGCATCGGCCATAAAAAACCCATAGTGTTCGACCTCTACATTTGACATTTTTAAAAACTTGTCTGTAATTGTTCAAACACAAGAATCACAACTCCTTGAACATAAAACAAAAACTTTGAAAGGCAAAAAGATGTTTTTTGAACCTAAATGTATGAATCTTCAAACCCTCTCTTTTCTGAGTTTATATACGTTTACATAAGTTTTAGTTGGACACATTATTGTTATTTAATCCCTCTAAAGACGCCTCATGTAAAAGCTGGCTCAACTAATCCCATTCTCCCCTACTTACTTGCTTGTTATTACTGGGCAATATCAAGAGTATGCACAAGCAGGGACACTGGACAGGTCACCAGTTTACTGCCCCAATAGCATTAATGTTACTCACTGAGCAACTAATACACGTTATTTAATCATGTCAGTAGCTTATACCATGTATTTACAAGACAGAGATGCTATACAGACCGCTGAGCAGGTCCGCAATGAGTTAAACTATATTAGCTACAAACATTAACAATATCTGTTTTAGGGAGACAATAGCAGTTAACTATATCATGTCGCAGACAACTAGCCTAGTACCTTTCAGTATTTTTCTGAACATCTCTTGGTCCACATCCTTCAGGTTCTTCGACAGTGACTCGATTTCTGGTGGTATTCTGCCTCCCAAAAAGCTGGAGTCCTTTGTATGGCTTGAAGACATGTCTCAACGTGCACTAATGCGGAGATAACAAATAGCAAAATGCTAATTTTTCTGTCAGCGTTTTCACTGTTTATGCTAGTTTTATGTGACAACTTCCGCCTTCAGGTCACGTGACGCCGTGCTCGCTCCCGGGAGTCTCGCGGTGACAGCTTCGCTCATCGGCAGAAAAGAAAGGATTTGCAAATGGAGGTGGCAGAAATGGCCATTCTTTGAACGACAAAAGGTTGGTGTTTTATTGCAGATAGCTTCCCAGTTGCATCTTTGCCGCATTTATAGACCGTTCAGGTTTTATATTGTGGGAAAGAGATTAGTCAGGGGTCGTTTTGTGGCTCGGTAAACGCGACGTGGACGTTTGGAGGATTAGCTAGGTACTAGCGTTAGCTAACGGTGTTAGCTTGTGTTGTGTTCCAATAACAGGCTGTTCGCCTTTACATAAGATCAAAACGCTTTATATAATCAACGTTAAAAGTTCATCCAAACTAACATAGCCACATTGTTTTAAGTTGGATTCTCATTCTGCGTTGCATTTTTACGTACGAGGGTAAGTTTATACTATAGCATCTCATTCTGTTGTTATGAATAACAACAATTATGGGAGTTGGATGCTTAACGTGGATGACATCTAGTGTCAGCAGTTAACATGAGCAGTTTCTTCAACATCAGTAGTATGATTATATAAACATTATCAGTAGGTATATTGACCAGCTTTACCCTCTAAAGTCACTAATGTTAGCAGCAAAGACCCTTAATGTAAATGAACTCGAGTAACTGATGTGACTGCTTGTTAGTATACGGATGAAAGAAAGTTTTGCTTTGTGCACGATATTTTTGTAGGACTGTCTTTTATTTAACTGCCTTTATTTACGACAAAGACGTACAAACGGTGTACACTTTGTTCTTTTACTACAGAGACTTTTACTACATTCATTAAAGTTGAATCCGATCCCTCTTAAATATTACAGTCGTCGTAGTTGTTTGTTCAATATGTCTGTAAATGAAGGTGCCATAGTGTATGGCCCATACAGCTGGAGGAAGTTAACAAAACGTTAAAAGCATAACATTACATTTGAATGTGAAAATTAAGCAACTAAATTATGTAAAAAAATATTCACTTCCACCCCACAGAACAGAAGGTATGACATCACATAAAATACAATAATCTGCACATTAGTACATATCTTCCAGTTGATAAATCCTGAATATGTGAGTGTAAGCTATGGGAAAAGGGTGGCTAAACTGATTATAATTAATCAATAATAAAAATTGCAAACATAATTTCTATTTTGCCTGAATCTTTCCAACATTTCCTTTACAGGAAATGACTTAAAATCTATAAGGATACAACTTCAGATTTATTAGGAACACAGTGTTGATGGATTCTTTTTGAATATATGAAACTATATTAGTATGAATATCGGCTACGGATGCACTGATGCAATTTTTTGGTCTCATTACCGATACCTGGGCTTTGGGTGCCATGTACTGATCCGATACCAGTGTTTGATTAATAAGCTATATGCCCAACTGTGTAGAAGTGACTGGGATCATAACTTTGTTACACAAAATGTAACAAATAAATGCGTAGATAACATAACATACATTTAGTGAATTATTTACTGTTAAAATAATAAACTGGACACCAACAACTTGACAAAAAATTCCATAATTAACAGGGATTACAATTCAGGTGTAAATCTTTTTCACCTCTTTGTCCACCTATTTGAATCAGTATCGGCCCGAAATACAATCTGGTATCGGTGCATCCCTAATATGAGCAATGTGTCTGTTGTCAAGTCTTGGCATCAGTAATTTTGGACTCAAAACTTATTAAATAAAAGATAAATATCCTGTGGATACAGTTATGTATGTCTGTACAAACCAGTGCAGTCCAGTGCAAAATCCTTGCTGTCAATACATACTACCTTCTGTAAAGCTTTCTTTGAGAGTGTGTTGGATGTGTTTATTCAGTTTGGTGGTAAATATTGAGACCACAGCTCTATTTAAAAGTGCCCTGTTATAAATATATTTGCCTTATTTTGTCTCTGTTTCGGTGTCAGGTACATCTAGCCATGTCCGAGTCTCTGTATGAGAAGTTTTTAGCCCCGGAGGAGCCTTTCCCTCTCCTCTCCCAAAGGGCCAACCTCAGCGATGTGGGAACCCTGGACGTCAGTGACTTTGGGTGTCAACTGTCGTCTTGTCACAGAACAGATCCTCTACATCGCTTCCACAGTAACAGGTAAGTAGAGACTAGAGTGTGTGTTTGTGCTCACATGTGTGTGTCACCTGACTGTGAGGTGTATTTTTTAAATAAAAAATTGTCTTGATCGTTTTGGAAATTTATTCAACATGTCCACTAAGGATGTCATGATATCAGATTTTCATTACATGATTATTGTGGCCATAAGAAGTCACAGTAACAAACTTAATGCAATAGCTATAGAACATTTGAAAATAAATTAGTTAAATTCATCTTTAACTTTGTTTGTTGTACATTTTGTCTCTTGTTTGGCAAATTACAGTCAAAGTGTAGGGAGATGAAGAGAGTCAGTAACCCTAACTGTATATATAACATGATTTAAGAGGCACTGGATTATTTACTGTATATCATCATGTGTATTATTAATTTGATATCAATATTTAATTTTTAAATATCACGTTTATTATCAATACTGTTATATTGCAGCACTCCTAATATCCACCTTAGTATCCCATGGCAGTGATTTTCATAATGGGGGCCACCGTCACAGAAGATAAGGAACATTATTTTAAAAAAAATATATTTCAAATAATATAATTGTATAATTATTATTATTATGTTGCTCCTGAAATTTTGCCAGCTAGCTTAGTTGCTAGCATCTAGATAAATTTAGTGCTAACTCACAAAAATTGACACGTTTTTGAAAAGGAAAAGACCTGATGAGCACACACAAACACACCCACAATGTTGTTAAAACAAAAAATGCCAAACAAAGCTTATAATGGAAGACAGAAATATTAAAATACAAATCTTATTGTTATTGCATTAATAAAAGTAAGGAAATTATTCATAGGTTTTATTTTATTTCAAGATATCTTGCAATGGCCTGGCCATAAGCTAATGCTATTTGGGTGGCCTTGGTGTGGAAAGGTTTGTCCTGAGGGACAACAGCTGGCTCTACCAACCAACTGCTGCAAGATCCGCCATTGCAGCTGTTGTTGGTGGCATCCACCACACTGTTATTGACAAATGTTAATGGGCTTGTCAAGCTGCACATGTTCAGGTTGACAGTGCCAGAAAAGTCTGTTTACAAATGTGGCTGTTAACTAGTATTGATGTATTGCATTGTCTCACATCCAAATGCAGAGCACCAGGTCAGTAGTAGCACTTGTTTTTGTCAAACACAGAAAGCACAGAACGTTGCTGCCATTAGAAAATGTGAAAGAGCAGCTTTTTATTCTCTTAATTTGAAGAAACCTCGTGCTCCTAGAATGTACTCTTACGTTCACTCCCTGTTCTCCGCAGGTGGAACCTTACTTCCTGTGGGACCAGTGTTGCCAGCTCAGAGTGCAGCGAGGAGCTCTTCTCGTCTGTGTCTGTGGGGGATCAGGACGACTGCTACTCCCTTCTGGATGACCAGGAACTAACATCTCTGGACCTGTTTCCAGAGGGCAGCGTTTGCAGTGATGTCTCCTCCTCCATCAGCACCTACTGGGATTGGTCAGACAGCGAGTTTGAGTGGCAGGTTGGTTGCAAACACGGCTGATTTTGATTCAGGCGCATTAAGATGGAGGTCATGAGAGCCTAGTTGCAATCAGAGGTTGTGGCTGGTACAGTGATTAGCAGGATAGCTTGTCCTTTCCAAATAATCTGTCCTCCTTTGGTGTTTTTTTTTCTGTTCCTCATTGCTTGCCCATATTCCTTTTATCATCACAGTTGCCAGGAAGTGACATCGCCAGCGGCAGCGACGTCCTTTCTGACATCATCCCGAGTGTGCCAAGTTCACCATGTCTGTTTTCCAAGAGGAAGCCAAAGCCCCACCCTCATCGCAACCTGGATGAGTTACCATGGAGTGCCATGACCAACGACGAACAGGTAAACAGATTCGACGCATCTTTCTGTATTATTGGGTATTTAAGTTAGCCTCTCTGCTATCAGAGTGCTCAGAATGAATAGTTTTTTACAATTTTGAAATTGATTTTTTAAATGCCAGAATCGATATGTTTGCTTCATTTGAGCCTATGTGGAGGTAGAAGGAAGTTACAGAGTTTATTGTTGTAGTCTGAGTAACATGACGTCGTATACGTTCTGTATCCGTCAACCAAACGAACAGGGAGCCGAAACAACAAAGAATAAAACGGCGGGAGGTCTGCATAAATACAACCTGCACTCTCACATTTATTAATCCAGAGTGTAAGTATGGAAACATTTTGGGTTTCACACATTGCTGGAAAAGCAGAGCTAGACATCACGGCTAAAGCTGCATGCTAACTCTGTCATGGACTGGAAATGTTATCGTATTGTGGTAACGTACAGTCAGCCGTCACTCTCATCTCCATGGTCAAATCAGCCGACGCTACAACTGTAGAGCACCTACAGTATATACTGACATATTACGTTAAATGCATTCAGACGGCCACGATGGAGCTAAACATGGATGTATAAAGAGAACGGAGCTGATAGGAGAGCTAGCGATGTGGTGACGTTAGAGGAAGTATATATGTGTGACTATCTCTGGTTTTCAAAATAAGATGTTAACAAAGGGAACTGTATATATAAAATACATCTATGGAAGTAAGTTTGGTTGGATTATATTCAGCAGAAGTATAAAACATTACATGTTCCTTATACATCAAAAAGAAAATACCACTAATTTGTAAGGGAGAGGGGGAAAGAAATTTAATAAATGTCTGACAGTGATTGATATATTTGACTTCTGACTACATAAATGATTTTTACTTTATCAACTTAGATATTTCCTTAAGTAAAAGTTCATAGAAGTGTATGATTCAACTTTTTCCTATGGTTTAGTATTAAATCAGGAGATGGGTGTATCGTCACAGTTTTAATATAAAGCAGCCTTTTTCATCCATAGGTAATTTTCTTTAATCACCCCAGCGGTCAAAAACAGCCCATTACATTCTGTTAAACACTTAATATCCACCTTTAGTCTTCAATGTGGGTTTCTGTGTGACATTCATGGACAAAAAGGAACAAAACTGCATGCATCTGTGATTCTGCTTCCAGGTGGAGTACATTGAGTACCTGAGTAGGAAGGTCAGCACGGAGATGGGCCTGAGAGAGCAACTGGACATCATCAAGATCATCGACCCCTGCGCTCAGATCTCTCCCACCGACAGCGAGTTCATCATAGAGCTCAACTGTCTCACAGACGAGAAGCTCAAGCAGGTGGGCATTTACTCTGAAACACACCAGTTTACCCACACAAGTCACATAAACTAGTCAACAAAGCAGATTTTCACTGAGCAGCCTGTCAATAAGTTGATATAAGAAAAGAGATTTTAATTAGTCTGGTCAAGTCTGTAAAGGAAGTTTCACTTCCTGTGAAAAGTTGTCTAATTAATATATTAAATGCAGATAAATATAAATGCATTTTGGTTATTCAAAGCCATAATGTGTAAAAGTATGTGATTATGCCATGAGCTGTTTCACTTAGTTAAATGTAAGTTGAAATTTCATGTCAACTCTTACCTTTGTGGTGTCATCAGGTGCGTAACTACATCAGAGAGCACAGCCCCAGGCAGCGGGCCAGCAGCACCAGAGAGGGCTGGAAGAGGAGCAGCCACAGCAGCGCCAGCACCGGCGGGGTCAGTGCAGCCAGCAGCAGCAACGCCAGCATCATCAGCTCCGCTAGCTCCTCCACCGGCTCCACAGCCTCCAACTCTGTAGCAGGTAAGATGCTACCTGGCTGGCTAGCAGTCAAGCAGCAGTAACGGTGCCACAGCCGGAGGACCCTGCAGCGACGGGGCCATGTCAGCTCAGTAGTACTGATTGAACTGTGACAAAAAGGCACTTTTATCAGTGACCATATGAAATTGTAACGTTTAGTTAAATTTTCAGCTCAGTTTCAGTTATTCTGAAGTCTTCCTGGTTGTAATGCTGTTGATGTTTCCTTGTGTTCCAGGTGGTACAGCATCAGCCTGTAGTGGAAGCAGCGTTGCCAACATTAGCAGAGCTCACAGCGATGGCAACCTTTCCAGTGCTGCAGAACGTATACGAGACTCAAAAGTAAGAAATATGAACGTGTGTGAAAATGGACACAATAGGCTCGTTCGAGATGAAGTGATCCTTACCTTGAAAGTAGACTACATCAGGTGGCGGCGACAAGTAGGACAGTTTCCAGCCGTTTCCAGCAGCTTTTATCACATTTACATGAAGTCACAGGGATAGTTACATCCTGGTAGTCTAGAGTTATTCATATTTCTTTGTAAATATATGTGGAAATGTGCATGCTTTTGATTCTGTCCTTTATCATTTTTTTTATGTCCGCCTTGTACAGCATTTAGTAATGAGTGCTCATTTTGATAAGTGCTGATAAATAACCTTTATTATTATTAATATCAACCACACAAGATGTGTTTAACAGATGAAACCTTTGCACAGCAAGAGTAATATCCTACCATCGAGTTTTAAATCTTACATTTAGCAGAAAGTTTGGGTTTTCTACAACACATGGTGTTTGTTTTTAAACCGAAGAGCCAATCAGCTCTTTGATCAGGTGACAGCCAGGCGCTTCCCATCATGCCCTGGGTCTTGCAGTTGGTAGAAAGCAACTGCGGAATCTGGCTCTAAAATGTACAGCCACCTTGATCTCGTGAGGTTGTTGTTGCCCACGTGCGCATGACGTCAGTGCGGGTCGGGATCAAGTCGGACACTAATCTAACCGACGTACATTGAGTAGCGATCGCTGGTGATCGATTCTGCACAGACCTGTAGTTTCCTCTGATCCTACTCTGGTTAATTTGTCGTTGAATTATTTCACAGAGCATGTGAGACTAGCTGAATACCTTGATCCTCACCATGGCATCATCTCTAACCGCTCTCTCTCTCTCTCTCTTTTGCCACGTCGTCTTCCAGAAACGTTCCAAGCAGCGTAAGCTCCAGCAGAAAGCCCTCCGGAAGCGTCAGCTGAAAGAGCAGCGACAGGCCCGCAAGGAGCGTCTGAGCGGACTGTTTCTGAACGAGGAGGTGCTGGCGCTGCGAGTGACGGAGGAGGACGACCACGGCGACGACTTGGACATACTGATGTGACACCAGTGAATCAATCAGTGCTCCCTCTACGCCTGACCCCTCACCAAGCAGCCACCGCCGTAGAGCTCATAGGCCACGCTGCTCCACATCACTGCATGCACCGGCTTCGAGTTAATGTCCGATAGGCAGCAATAGCTTGTAGTAGCCTCGAACATATCGCTTGCTGAACTAGTGCAATAGCGCTAGTGCTAAAACTGATAGCCGCTACAGTCACTGTGCTAGCTGTAGGAATAATGCTAAAATACTGCTAATGCTTTGATTAGACGCTGACCTCAGTCCAGCCTGCTTATAGTCAGTTCTAATGCCGCAACGACCTAGACGCTTACAAATATACCAGCTTAATACAGTTAACCAGAGGATTGCTTATAGATGCTGTAACAGCGTACATCCACTGCTACTAATGCAGCCACCACTGGCAGAAGGACAGATCAGGCAAGAGAAGCAGAGTTTGGCCACGTTATGCAGATGAAAACCAAGTGTTTATTTCTTCCTAACATCCAGGGGGAACTATAGACATGAAAGACTGGAAGCAAACACTAGCAGTGGGCTAATGTTACACATGGAAAATGTCATCTTGCTGTATTCTTGGTGCCACAATCGAGATATTGCATACATTTTAGTAGACAGGCTGTGATTTTTGAGTCAGCTGATCTGGTCCCGTTGGTTAATATTAACTTTCTCAACTAACAGTCGTGATCCCGGAGAGGGAGTGACTGAACGTATTGGGAGAAACTCGTACTTTCTTCAGCTGTTGTTTAAAAAATAAGCAAACAAAACCTGCTAGCCAGTGTTAGCTAACGTGTTCAGAGAATTATTCGGCCTCCTTAAACTTCCGAACACAAAATCAGTCATCATGTTTACTAACAGAATAAGGGTCTATATGCAAGGTGGTGGTATATTACATCCATATCTGCACTGACCAAACTCTCTTCATCTGCAGCTCTGGTTTAAACTGCTGCAGGTGACATTATACTGTATAGACCTGACTGGGGAAACACTATTAAGATTATAACCATGCACTGATAAGCAGTTTCTCTGCATGGTTGAATGAAGTGTAATTTCAGGGGGAGATCACTGACACTCCTGAAAACCATCCTCCAAAGCCGACTGACACATCCGAGATAAAGAGGTTCCTGACGTGGAAGCGAAAGGAAGTGAGCAGGTCTGTCTTTCTACCCGCTGAGTGTCGCGGTCCCCTTTTCACTCTGAAGGCTTAGAGGGAGCACTGAATCTGCATGTTATAAAAACTGTCACCCACACCGAGTCCTCCGTGTGGTCCAAGAACTAACAACTCGCGTCATTATTTGCATACACCTGTTTAAAAATAGCGTATGTGTTGTAAATAAATGATAAATAACATATTTACCGCTTGCTTTCAGATTTTTCTCAGTGATAAAGGTTTGATTTTTGATTTAAACTCCTCCCCCCCAATGTATATATACATAAATATATTATAAGGTAGTGAACTAATTGGTTATCGTAGCTTAAATGCTGTCTATTGCCACTGGTTCTTCGCTATATTTTGAAGCATTTAACTGTTTTGTCACAAGTACTTGAGTTTCATCATCCTCTGTTTCTCTGCCAGCACTCCAACTGTACATTTTGATCTAATCACAGATTTCTCTATCATTTACTTCTGTGTATGTTTTTTTTTAATGATTTCACCACCATGATAACTTTGAAGCATTCAAGCATCGCTAAAGTCTTTATAAGAAGTTTTTACAGATCATATTGTGTCTGTCCACGTACTGTATGGCTGGTTTGGTTTCGGCGCTGAACTTGAGCTGGTTTCTTGAGCATGTGCATCTAACGTTGAGCCATTAACGTTATGTTAAAATGTTGAAAATTACCAACCGAGTGTTGAAAAAGCACCTCATCTTTGTGTGGAGTTGTAGCTACCTACCGTCTCGTTTTCATATTTGCAACCAGAGATATTGTTTTTGTTTTTTCTTTCCCTGTCTACCGTGTAAGAAACACTTTCCTGCAGCGTCTCAGCTGTAACGTGATGAACCACCGCAGCTACCGGCTGTCACTTCTAATACTTTGTGTACTGAGCTTTGGCTCTTGTCTCTGTCTCATGTATATTAATTGCAGCAATTATGTTAAATGCAGCTTTATGTATTCTGTAGTTATGAATTAGTAAAACTCTATTTTGAAAAATGAGATAATTTTGAAAAAAACAAACTAAAATAAGCCAGTGTGATGCAACAAAGGTATTTGTGTATATAAGGTACCATGTAGTTGCTGATAATGAATGAACTGATTGATTAAATATGGTTTAAAAGAAGTTTGTGCAAGCTGAACTTTTTGTTTTTCCCTCAATAATTTTACACCTGTTGAACATTTTAACAGCTACAATAAGTGTTCTTCTATTATATGTATTAGTTTCTTACCAGCCACTATGGAGCAGTGTTGCCTGCAGTCGTCCGTGTGTTATCACTGGCCAAAGCGTATGGAGTACCAGAGATGCCATGTTTGGTGCTTCAGGCAGGACCGCTTGCAGCCCGCTCAGCGGTTCCGATCGACTGTGAACTCATGAAATAAACATCCATCGTTGCATCCTATTGTTGTTGTCTATGGAGGTGTGGGCATGCACACATTTTATCACATTTACAAGAAAATGCCACAATGTTACAGGCTGTAATCCAGCCTCCAATAACAAGTGGAATTATAGTTTTGGGGTTTTTTGCATTTTTTTTTCTGAGTCAAAACAAAGATTCATTCCTCGCTAGAAGCTCTTGAGTAATTTTCTTGGAAGACAAGGACCCAGGCATTTTGGTGTTGTTTGGCATGTTAATACCAAACACTATTTTTCCTTGTGAGAAACGCAGTTGGATTTTAGCTGCCAGCCAGTATACCTGTACCTGTACTGTATACCTCAGAGTATACAGTAGAGGTACATGTACAGTGGAAAAACATGATCAGTAGTTTCAATCTCAGGATCACAAAAGTTGCAGTTATTGTGATCAGCATTAAATACAAAGCAGTCGTGTGTGCGGCTCCTTCAAACCTGCATTTTGTAACTTGGCATGCTCAACAGTCCATCCATCCATCGTCAACTGCTTTTCCCGTTAGGGGTCGCGGGGAGCTGGAGCCGATCCCAGCTGGCATTGGACGAAGGCGGGGTTCACCCTGGACAGGTCGCCAGTCCATCGCAGGACACATAGAGACAGACAACATATAAGAAAAACTATCGCTAAACGGTGTGGATATTTCTCTGAAACTTATACGCTCCACAGACGAATTCTCTCACAGCAGGGCGCTACAACACATTAATGCAAAATACGCTATAGACTGAGTGTCATTGAAACCTTTCTCCATCCCAGCCGGGACAAGAGTGCAAAAATCTCTTCCATCCATCCATCTATCTTCAACCGCTTATCCCGTTAGGGGTCGTGGAGGGCCTGGAGCTGATCCCAGCTGGCAATGGGTGACAGCAGGGTTCACCATGGACAGGCCGCCAGTCCATGGCAGGGCACATAGAGACAGACAACCATTCACGCTCACATTCACACCAATTTAGAGTCATCAATTAACCTAAATTGCATCTTTGGACTGTGGGAGGAAGCCGGAGTACCCGGAGAAAACCCACGCTTACACGGGGAGAACATGCAAACTCCATACAGAAGAGTCCCAAGCCGGATTCGAACCTACGACCCTCTTGCTGTGAGGCAAGAGTGCTAACCACTGCACCTAAGTTAATTTATTGTTAACTTTTCTTGATAATTGTATATGCCAGAGGAAAATGTTGATATTCTCAACGACCTCATCTTTCTCCTCTGTCATTATGTCTTTTCTTTTCCTGCATTATGTTACCCACTAGCTAGCTTGCTAAACTGTTAGCATCTGTGGCCTCCAGACTCAGACAGTAATGTTAATATTGTCGTTGCTCAGCAGATCATGGTAAACACGGTAAACGCGACCTACTTTGAAGGCACCAACAGTCTAAGCTTTACAGTGATATATGACATTCTGTGTTGGTTACCATCTTTTATCATATTTAAGTAAAAGTGCAAAAAAATGATGGAGGGATGGAAAAAGGAGCGATAGCACACAGAAGGCTACCATTGCTGCAATGCAACATGCATTTTCTTACACTAGAGACATAGACCTTTAAAAAAAATCACTACGAGACACTGTAGCTCCAAACTGCCACGACAAACATACAGTACCGTATTTAGGGGTTCAGAATCCCGGACTGGTTGGACTGTAGGGGGTAGCAACGCCTCGCGGTGTCCATGTTCCTACCGGAAACAGAGCGGAAGAAGAAAGCGGATGTGACGTCACTGTGTTTACACCGTTCAGATGTCGAGTTGCTATCAGTAGCGCTACATCCGTGGTTGAAAGTGAGCAAAAGCGGATATGATATAATTTCTCTTTTACATATTTACTCACCCGCCGACTAAACACTGCCGTATTTCAATGGGCGGTCACGGGGTTTTGGGGAACGAGCCCGAGTCTATCGACTACTCGGTGCACGAAGCCTGGAACGAGGCCACCAATGTCTACCTGCTGGTTATCCTGGTCAGCTTCGGCCTGCTCATGTACGCCAGAAAGTAAGGACAGTTTGCACTCTCAGTCAACTCTTCACTGGCTTATAATAGTTAGAGGTACAACACAGGTGTGTGGATCAGTCAGAGTCCTCCCTCCGCGTCTTTTCTCAAAATATTCAAATTCACGCCAGACTCCATTGAAAATTTTCATATTTTAATGTTTCCTTGGTTGCAGGGAAACAAGCGTACATCATGTGGCGTCACATGAGCAATAACAATAATTTGTCGGGTCTCCTGGCTAATTCGGCATTCATATAATCCCTCAAACGTAATGTGTTTTACTGTGATTTTGTTTTTATTTTTTATTGTGCATTACCTGTGTCTATCTTTCTGTTGACCTGTGACTTAGAAACAAGAGGAAGATCATGCGGATCTTCACTCTGCCTCCTACCGCTGGCAGCAGCCCGGAGCCCAACTTCTACGACAGCCTGCAGAAGGTCCGCCTGCGCCAGCAGCTGGAGATGTACTCTCTGGGTGAGCTTTAGTTGAGCTCTGCACAGAAATAAGAACAGCCTGGATCGGGGGTTACAATCCAAAATGTGTATTTCATCCTGTACTGTGATATAGAAAATATAACAATTAAATAAAAATGTTTATAACCCATTACTTGGTTAAACACCGGGCATTGCGCTAATGTATAGCCTTCACAAGTGACAAATGTTTCTGATGTTTTAGTCTTGATGACCTGTATTTCATGTTGACATTTTGGGTGGATTTAACTCTTCTTGTGTCTTGTCTTTTAGCCAGGAAATTTGAGCAGCAACAGGGCCAGACAGACAGCGTGCAGCTCTCCATGGAATGAGAGCAGGAAGGAAGTCATCCCTTTCTGTCAGAACAAACACTCCTGCACTTTGTGCTTCGAGTCCTGCGTGGATAGGACAAGATTCGGACATCTGTCAGGATCACAGCGAAAAAGACGTTGCCCCCATCCTGGTTGATGTGTTTGGCTCCTCGGATGAGAAGCGTCTTCATTCACCTTCTGTTGTGTCGTTACGCTCGGAGTAGGTACAGCTCTCTAACTTAGGGAATGATAAGCCTGCAATAGCAGCAGATGTCATGGAGAAACATTCAGTATGGCATGAGATTAAAAAAAAGTTCACCGTGAAGGTTTTTTTTTTTTTTTTTTTTTGCACATAGAAGAGCCTTCAACTTTCACATAGGTTCTAGTTGGTTTCCATTTGTTTTTTTAAATTGTGTAAATGTTTTGTGTTAACTGTGTAGTAAAATCTACATTCTTGAATGTGAAAATAAAGACATAAACCTGAAACAGCTGAGTCAGCCAATGGCGTGATTGTCAGGCTTGAGTTAATGTCATGAGTCTGGGTTTTTATTGGACCTTATGCACAAAATGTCAGGGGACCTATTAGCAGAAATTGAATATATTATTAATAAATATGTCTTTATTAGCATGTAGTCACTGGAAACTAAGAATTTTTGTTTTTTCGTAAGAGTTACCAGTATCAGAAATGCATCCGATACTGCTCATAATTCAGGATCAGGTGTCGGCGAGTACACCAGTCTAGGCACCGATCCAGTACCAGAATTTATTAACCCATTAAAAAAAAAAATTGAAAATGTATTTGTTCAAGTTGTACAAAGGGTTTAACCTGAGCCTGAGAACTATATATTTATTTTCTTAATCATACTATTGGATTGGTACTATGGATGGTTTTAGCTCAGAACAAGCCCAGAACGGACAAACCACATACTGGCTCTAGAGACAGACTGTCACATGCTTATGTTACCTGAAGGCCACAGACTCACTTGCAGTAACGTGAGCTGCCGACTGTAAAACCGTGGTACCGCCAGCTGCCGTCTGACGTCCATTGCTCGTGAAGTAGTGTTATTACGGTACGGGTGGCCTCTGAGCGAGGTGAACAGCGTTACCAGTTTTGCACCCGGCGGCTTGGAAAGGGAGGAGTGAGCGGAGGGGTTGGTTGCAATCTGCAACCGCACCAAGAGATGCAGCCAAATCCTACACTCTACCTTTAAAAAAAAAATAAGAATTAGTAATTAGAGTACACCGACAGGAAGCAATCAGAGATCATCAACCACAGAGATTTTATTTCAACTGAAACATCCAGTAAATGGCTCCATTAACCAGAGAACATGGACGTCAAGCATACGATAGATGACTGAAGTGACGAAGGAAACCTATCAATACAGTAAAACAGAGATGCCAGACAGGTTATGTTTTTTTTCAAATACAGAACATTTCAATCACAGAACAAAGGATGGCCGCTCTTATTTGAGTTATTTTGTCTGCAGTGCGACATGTTCAAATTGGATTTTTTTGTGAGCCAGCCATCAGTTATGAATGGAAGTTGTATAGTATTTACAAGAATTTTGGACAAGACATTTATAGTTTTACTACACAGAAACATTAGCAGCCGATAGCTTCAGCAGTGTAAACATGGCCACCTCTTTGGAAAGGCTTCATTTCCTGCGGGAGATTGTTGAAGCTTAGCACCGTCATTTTAAGGGAAAATATACAGAATGCTCCAGGCATGAAATTAATTGTACAAAGCGAGTTCCCTTGTGCCTATACTCAAGTAAGAAAATCTTCAGAACAATACAGAGTATAAAAATAACACGTCTTGAAACAAAATGCAATTATATACAAAACGCAGGCAGCCAGTCGGGAGAGCGGCATTAAAATAAAGTGTGTTTGTCCACACAGTGCAGCAAGAGGATTCTGCATAAGTGAAATAAAGTTCAAGTGGCAGGAGCAGGCAAGATGCTCATCTACAATGCTATGTGCTTCACTGAATGACAACGCCTTCAGTGTGGGCCGCGAGGGCAGACGTCCACGTCGTCCACAGAGAGGGTGCTGGCGTACTCGGACTTCCAGTCTCTGAGGAAGAGCTCCACTGCTTGGTTCTGCAGGGTCTCTTGGCCTTTTCCAACCACAGAGCTGGTCTGGTTCACCACTAAGCCCACTCCAGCTGTCTGGGTGAAGTAGTTCTCTGACCAGTTGGACGTCCCTGTGAGCACAGAAACAGCCACGTCAGTCATAGGAACTAATAAGACTCATCATGTGACAGTATGAGATTTATAATCTCACCACACAATTTTCTGAAGACAAGCTGATCTGCACTGAAAACAGCATGAAATATACTTGCACACCTTTAAAAAAACTGTTCAGAATAAAATAAGACTGGACTCAAAATGACTTGACAAGAGATTTTTTTTTCTCTATTAAAAGCATCATGTTTTAGAACTGAATGATGTGTTTTCTGTGACATGTTATCTGCAAAATTAGTAGTAATTGTCAGACAATGTGGTGGAGTAAAAAGTCCAGTTTCTGTCAGGAGAATGGGGAGAAGGGCGCAATTACGGACCAGGGGAATCTTAAAGTTATTGCTGAAGGACAACCACAAAAATCCCAAGAAAGGGAGAGGGGAAGCACCAAATGAAAACAGGCCTAAACGGAAGGCTCCCTACACTCAATATATCATGAAAAGGCTAAAACACCGCTGCCAAGCAGCTGACTAGACCATAAAGGAACCAGCGAAGGCGGGCCACACAGACCTAACCCACTCTGAGAAGAACCTAAATGGTGAGCAAATCCTACAGATATGTTCATGTGGCGCTTCTGTGGATTCACACACCCCTATACAAAGCAAAAACAGGACTTTCACTCCCTCTGACAAAGAGACAATGAGTCAGCATCTGAGCACTGACACCAGGAGTTGATATAGGCTTCAACCACCTGATCCTCATCAGGGACAATCAGGCTCCACAGCTGCCTCTCCTCAGAGATAATGAACCCAACCAGCCTGCTGAGAGGAAACTGACCCTCACAACTTCCCTCTTAATTGTTGTAGAATTAGGGCTATCAAAGTACGTCATTTCTTAATCAACACATTAATGCAACTTGTGGTTTTTAGGTTGTAGTGGTCAATTTTAAATCCCTCGATTCATCTATTTGAATTTCATACTAGCTTAACGGGAAGGAGGCTAAATAACGCTCTAAAATTACACTAAATTTTGGTGAGGAAAAACTGGCATGGCCATTTTCAAAGGGGTTCCTTGACCTCTGACCTCCAGATATGTGAATGTAAATGGGTTCTATGGGTACCCACAAGTCTCCCCTTTCCAGACATGCCCACTTTATGATAATCACATGCAGTTTGGGGCAAGTCATAGTCAAGTCAGCACACTGACAGCTGTTGTTACCTGTTGGGCTGCACTTTGCCATGTTATAATTGGAGCTTATTTTTTATGCTAAATGTAGTACCTGTGAGGGTTTCTGGACAATATTTGCCATTGTTTTGTGTTGTTAATTGATTTAATAATAAATATATACATGTATTTGCAAAAAGAATCATATTTGCACACTCCCATGTTGATAAGAGTATTAAATACTCAACGGACAGTTATGCGATTAAGTGCAATTAAATATCAATTGACAGCTGTTAGTGTAATAGAAGTATAAAGTAGCATAAAGTGACAAGTATCTCAAAACTATACTTTAAAGGGTAACATCTGTATTTTTCAGTCTGGGCCCTATTTTCCTGTATTTGTGTCTAAGGGTGCTTGTCATAGTCTGTTTGGCAAATCTGAAATTGATACTTTTAGTTCATATTGTGTTTATTCTGGTTTGGTTTCACAGTGCTCAAATTAAAGTGATCCAAATAAAAAAAAAAGCTTTTGCTGAGGAGCAAGTATGAAGGAGCCAGTTTATCTTTATTGTCTCGAGAGCTGCTTCTTCTTTGTAGGGAATCGCAGACTGAAATATTGCTGTAAAAGTATTTTGACTTTTAGCATATTCTGTTTATATTCTGTTCCCAGATGTCAAGATAATATCGAACTAAGTTCCTCAGAAGACCAGTTTAGTCCTCTCACGTTAACCTGTCGTTTACCTTTGTCCATCTCAACAAATGCCAGCGCAGGCAGCCTGTGTTTTGGTTCACTTGGAAACGGTCTGAGGCCACGCCTTGCATGCGATCTTGGTCTGGTTGTTATGGTCCACACCGGAGTATGATTACTGTATTCATCACTGCCCAAACAAGCAGCACCAGCGGTCGAACTACACCTGAGTTTGTTTAAAACGGACTGAATGTTAGCTTGTGAAAGCGCCTTAAGCGACTAACTGAGACTACTTGGAATAGGTCAGTACTGAAGGAGAGCACTGCAGACGGCAGCTGCTAAAGAGGCTGCAATCATTGAGCACCGTCAGTTAAGTTGCCACTGACCGGCTCAGATTATTAGAAGTGTCTGACAACATTATGGAAAGGACCCTTCAGCGAAATGAAAGGTGTGAGACAGACCAGATCAAGCGAAAGGAAAAGAAAAACAGGAGGAATTAGCCAGAAGGATTACATAGCAGCTAGTTTAGCCAGTTTCAAAGTGTTGTCCTCATTAGTCAGACACAAAACATGGGAAAATATGATCCAAGTTACCCTTTAAGTACAACATGTGAATATAGTCCACATCTGAGCCACAGTGGATGTTTTATTGTCTGAAAAGTCAAAAGGTCTAAAAACATAGTAAGCGGTAATAGCATACCTATATAGACCACTCTGTCTGTAACCATGTATTTGGCATGATTGACTCGTGCAAAGGGAATCTTCATCTGTTCCGCTGTTGATGGCACTGTAAAGATTTTCTGCACAGAAAGAAAACAGGCGTTTAGGATGCATCACCATTCCGCTGAGGTGTCTTAGTCATTGTGCAGGAAACAAATAAAAGCTTCTAACGCACCACGTCAATGTCGCATTTCAGCTGAGGGCGGTTGAGCACCAGCAGGGACTGCAGGAAGGTGAACATGGAGGCAGGCGAGTGCTTCCAGCAGCTTACCAGGAGTCGAACCTGCACGTCTCTGGCGCAGGCTGCAGCACGCAGGGCCGAGTCGATGGCCGGCCAGAACCTGAGAGAGGGAGACCAATGCTCAGTTTGTACCTTTCAGCAGGGAGAGCTTCCCACAAGACATGATATTATCAATATCAGAATATCTGTGGAGCAAGTGAGCAGAGAAGGAAACGCACACTTAAAAATGACCACACAGGATAATATATTTTTCTCCGTTTGTACTGTATGTCCTCTGTACTGTCTTTGGACACTTCTAAAAGCATCACAAGAGGACTGATCAGCTTTCTTCCAGTTATGTCTGCAGCATTAGAGAACCACTAGTCCGCAGGGGAACCTCATCTCACTCAGAGAAGCTGATTTGTCAGCCAATCAGGGCCCACCGTTGGGGCTGTTTATTCCATAAATACCCTTTTAACGAGTCCATAGACCATTTTACAGCGAACATTATCAGAAATATGCACGCACATGTTGGCAACGAAAGTGCCGTTTTTAAGAAGAAGAAGAAGATCAACCTTTATTAGTCCCGCAAGGGGAAATTCAACTTTCACACTCTGTTTGTTAACTTATACACGGTACGTGCAGACCCGAAACACACACATGCACATGCATCAATGGAGAGATGTCAGAGTGAGGGGGCTGCTCCTGACAAGCGCCCCGAGCAGTTGGGGGTTTGGTGCCTTGCTCAGGGGCACCTCGGCAGTGCCCAAGAGGTAAACTGGCACCTCTCCAGCTACCAGTTCACACTCAGTTCTTGGTCCATGTCGGGACTTGAACCGGTGACCCTCCGGTTCCCAAGCCAACTCCCTACAGACTGAGCTACTGCCGCCTGCCTTCCCAATCCGGACAAGTGAGCGAGCTTTAAACATCGAATCAAAACTGGAACCAGCATCAGAATGTCCTGTCGTTGCCCGTTTGTTTGTGAATATTGAGAGTTATGGAGAATATTGATTGTGAGAATTCTGGATCACAACCATTTTCAAAGCAGCAGGTGTTTCAGTTTAATTGGTGACTTTCAGCCGAATGCATCCGTGGTTGCTGGCAGTAACTTACGGTAATGGTCGGCCTAGATAATGAACACAGATGTCTATGTATTTAAAATGAATAGAGGGATTTTACGAGGTTGTTCTGTTAGTGTTTTCAACAGCTGCCGTTACTACGAGCAACCATCACACATTTGGCTGAGAGTCGGCAGTTAACATGGTCACTCATTAAACCAAAACACCGGTGGCATCTAAGGCTGAAAGCTATTAAACATGCAAACTACCACTGGACCGAGGACATAATCAAAAACACTTGTAGTTTGTAGTTCCCATTGTGAAACTCAATAAATTCAGAACTCAAAGTCTGTCCTAGTATTTGACGCATCTGTACACGACCACAGATAACATCGCTTTAAACATCTAGTGACATCTATGCTCAAAATTCTCACCATACGGGTGGCATACGCTAGGTTTCTCCACCAAATACCTGCATGTATCTGGCCGCTGAATACTGGGCCGCCTGCTAATGTCTGCTACCCCCTCACTAATAGCACACGGATCTGAAATGTTAATTTTCTTATGCTGCAATCCCGACCATGGGTGGTTAATGTGCTCGTATAGCTTGGAAAGCGATTGCATTCTGCCGTACCTCTATTCGTTTGCACACTTACGTACGTCATCATTGTAAGCAAACTGTAAGAGTTTCTATGTACAGAATTTACAAGACATCATGCATTGCCTAATTTCTTACTGTAATATGTGTATTTAATAAACTCATCATAGATTATTTTATATGAGGAATTAGTTTGTTTCTGATGATGAATATGTCTAGCATTGTAACAGTAAATACTGGAGTTGACTGGTCACCTCAGCGGCTCTGTGAACTGAGACAGAGGAAGGTAGTCCATGACAGAGATGTAAATGAATTTCTGGGCGTCGTCAATCACAGACAGGATGGCGGTGAGATCGTCTGAGCGGCCGCGGGCTGAGATCTGTGGAGGGGCACTCTGTAGGAAACAGATAGAACACAGCAGGTGAGAATCATGGGAGCAACCAGAGAGAGAGGGCTCTGTCCCAGCTGGATACAGAAATACTTTTATATCAATAAACTACCTAAGGACCTATTACGCTCATTTTCAGCTGCATACTTGTATGTTTACATGCTTTAATTAAAAAACGGCAGTTTGGGCGGCAGTAGCTCAGTCTGTAGGGAGTTGGTTTGGGAATCGGAAGGTCATCAGTTCAAGTCCCAACATGGACCAAGAACTGAGTGTGAACTGGTAGCTGGCGAGGTGCCAGTTTACCTCTTGGGCACTGCCGAGGTGCCACTGAGCAAGGCACCAAACCCCAAACTGCTCGGGGCGCTTGTCAGGAGCAGCCCCCTCACTCTGACATCTCTCCATTAATGCATGTACTGTATATGGGTCCTGTTTGTGCATGTATGTATTTCAGGTCTGTATTTACTATGTGAAAATTTTACAGAGTGTAAAAATTGAATTTCCCTCTGGGGATTAATAAAGGTTCATCAAAAAAAAAAAAAAAAAAAAAAAAAGTGTTTGAGCTCCTGCACCGAACCAAACTCTTCGGACTCCGCTCCAGCTAGTTTTGTTTAAGCCGTGCTGGATTAGTATTATGCAAATGTGTTACTTGGTGACATCACCATGTTACGGAAGAAAAGGTAGGACTTCAAGTGAGGCGTTTCAGGCAGTTCAGGGGCAGAGTTTCAGTGGGCGAGAGGAACTCTCTTTGGCGTGGACTTTGTAACTTTGCAGCCCTTTTACATGCACAGAAAACTATATAACACACTAAAGGAAAGGGAAAAAGCACAAATAGGCCTCCTTTAAAAAAATAAAATCCAACATTCTCATTTAACAACAACAACAACAAAAAAAAAAAAATCCGGTTGAAGGAAGCTTATAAAGTAGTTCTGAACTTACAGACAGGTAGACTTGAGCAGGTACTCCATTGAACTTCAGGCGCAAGGGATTCTGGGAGCTGGACAGGGCCGAGAGACGGGCAGGCCAGTACGGCGGCAGGGAGCCGTTGATCGCACCGCCGATGGTCCAGTACACCCCAAAGATCCGAAAGGCGTCCTGAGCCAGGCAGCTGCAGTCCTCCACTGACAGGCCCACCTCCTTCACCTGGTTTTAACAAAGCACAACAGACACACTGTCACAGCCACACTGTGAAAGCACAATTATTTTCCTCCATCTTTTACACAGTCTATGGTCTATATCTGTCTACAAGACATCATGCATTGCATTATTTGTTACTGTTAACCGTATCCTCTAAATTATAATAACTCAACATAGAGATTTAATACATTATTTTGTGAATGGGCTTGTGTCTGCAGTAAATAGTTGTAATTACCAATAATTACCACTGTGAAAGCACAAGTGTTTTATTTCTTTACTCAATATACAGATCAGGACATTTATTTATCCACATTTTAAAAAACACTGTTTGAATGCAGTCGAGCAAACTTGACAAAAAATGCTTTCACTGCATAATAAGATAAACATGCAAATAATCTACAGTATAAATATGACTTGTTTCAATAACAGGCAGGCACTCTAAAGTCTAGGCATTAGACCAATGGATAAGTATAAGTAAGTAGTAAGTATGGCTTTTCTGAAAATTATTGATTGTGAATAAATTATTTTAAAAATGTTGGTGGGTCCAAAATAAATGGTTTGTTTATCTTTGTGGAGGATAACTGATGTTTGGTTCCCACTTCTTACAAGGCTTTGTGAGCCAAAAAACAAAACAACAAAAAAACAAAAAAAAACAACAGATAAACGTTTGGGTTTGACGGTAAGTGCCTGGCTTCATGCAATCCAAAGAGCTCAGTGATTAAAGGAAGCTGCCTCTGTCATGCCAGGCCTCACTGACATTGGTGTCTCCATCAGGCTGCAGAATACATGAATATTTACCGTGGCAACAAGCGACAACTGATGTTATTACACCGCATGAATGCTCAATTCTGATTGGCTGCTGCTAGGTATAAGGGAACGCTGCTATGGGCACAATTCTGATGTCGGACACAAATTTATTCAGATAATTAGGGCTGACTCGAATGATTCGAAACGTCGACTGTTGCATTGGTAATCGTCCTTCATATCAATATTCAAATACTTTGTTTTGTAATTATAAAAAAAAAACTCAGGCATTAATTTAAATCCAGTGACAGATGAGACTTCAGTCTCTGACGAACAAACTGACGAACAAACTGATGAGGTTTACCTGACTTAGAGAGCGCCAGTCCATGTTAGCGCTACCCAGGTAGAAGTGCTTTTGATCCACCACCCACAGCTTGGTGTGGACAATGCCTCCAGTTACAGCCGTGAGGTCTACCTCTCTGACTTCTGCACCTGAAAGCAAAACACATATATGATCAGAAATCACTACAGTTATAACCCAAATGCGTTGGATCATAGTCAGTAGTGGTAGGATGCTGTTTTCTGTCTGCAGCATCGATTAGTGACACAGGACAGAGGCAACACAATGATCTCTGTATTGTCAAGTGATGGTGTACCTGCTGCAGCTAATTCTGCCGTGTCCTGAGTCGATGTCTGAGGGGCGTTAACGGCAATCTGGAGCTTCACACCTTTGGATTCAAGCTGTTTAAGCCGCTCAAAGACCATTCCTCCCTGTAGAATATGTGGAAATGACATAAATCACACACGTTAGCAGTTCAAAGGATCACCACATCTTGAGATCAGGGCATGCCACTGAGCTAACCTGAGAGTCAGAGGAGTCAGCGAACTCGCCATCTCGCAGAGTGAAGTAAAAAGCAGCTATGTGGACCGAGCTGTTGGCCCTGTCCAGCAGACGTAACCAGCTGTCTGCGATGCTCCGTCTGGACGAGGGAGAGGACTGGTAGAGACCCACAGGGATGCTCTCCACCAGGTGAACTCTGAACAAGAAAGAGAGACACTAAAGCTTCAATCACTTAAACATCAAACAGAAGCCAGTCATTATCTTAAACTAGAAGAGCCATTCAACTGGTTTATAACAATTTAGTAGAGCTTGCATGCAAGTAGCTGCTCTTGTGACAGCTTCAAAACTGCAACGTGAACATCAAGCGTCTAACTAATGCAAATCAGTGATTCTCAAAGCGGGGGCCGTGGCTCTCTGTCTGTCGGTCTGCGAAATAATTTGCTGTAGATTATAAAATTGTGCTGTGTCGTTAAAAAGAACATATCTACGGAGAGGGACCATTTGTGCCAAAAACAAGCATATTGTATCCATTACTACCAGGTCTGGACCAACAGAAACTCTGATACGACTGTGACACATCACGTCAATCTGTCACGAATCAGTCACCTCACTCGGAGCGATGAACTGTTCCTACTGCCGCTTAGCTTATTAGCCAGCTAGCAAGTTGATGAGCGTGAAGAAAGAATTGCTGAGTAATGAGTGATAAGTGATGATGAAAATATGATGACAGTTATACTGATCGACAGCAAAGGGAGGCCAAAATGCATCATGTGTCTTCAGGTGCTAGGGAATAAAGCCGTGAAGCTAGCCAAGCTAAAACAACATCGGTTCACAAAGCACCTGAATATCAGGGCAAACTTGTGTGCTGACTTGACTATGACTTGGCCCACACTGTATGTGATTATCATAAAGTGGGCATATCTGTAAAGGGGAGACTCGTGGGTACCCATAGAACCCATTTAAATTCACATATCTTGACGTCAGAGGTCAAGGGACCCCTTTGAAAATGGCCATGCTAGTTTTTCCTCACCAAAATTTTGTGCAAGTTTGGAGTGTTACTGAATTATTATTACTTATTATTCAAGCATTATTTAGCCTCCTTCTCGATAAACTAGTATGCCATGGTTGGTAGCAATGATTCCTTTGGTTTTCTAGTTCATATAATGCCAGTACCTTCACTTAAGCTTTAAAACAAAAAAATTCCTTGGGAAATTTTTGCCCCTTTAAGGGGTCCCTGCCCCCCACAAAGCTTGAGAACCCCTGGCCTAAATTAAGATAAATATTCACCATGCAAAGTTGTTCCTTTCAGAATGAAAGTTCACAAATTCTTACTTTTGTAAGAGCAGATGGCTCGTAAGAACAAAACACTTATTGCGTCTTACCGACAATTGGTGCTGCAAGGTTCTGGTATGAAGCCAAACCCCTCCAGCATGTGCAGTTCCAGTTGAGCCGTGAGCTGAGCCACAGACATGGGAAGCCCGTAGTGCCAAACATGTTGAGCGAACCCCCCTAGCAGCAGCAAGGTGGTGGGCAGGAAGCAGAAGAGGGCAAAACTGGGGCATCCAGATTTCTACAAAACAACACAAGCACAATTCTGACTTGTGAACAAATGTGTAAAGTTACGATCGCGGCTTTGACAAGAGACTGGGGAACAGCTGAGGATCGTGTTACATACCAAAGCTGTTACTGCAGGGTGTGGTGGCATTCCTGTTTGTGTGACTGACTCAGCTGAGACCACCAGCTGAGACCACCACGACAACAGTATGACCGTGGAATCAGGCAAGTAGGAAAACATAGCTCACCTTAGCTGACTTGGTTGGTTGAGCTTTGGCAGGCTTCTCTGGCACTACAGGAGAAGTCAACTCATCAACATTGGCTCTTTTCTCTGCCAGATCTGAATGCTCAGACTGGCCTATGAGTGGTTCGTGATGCTCCTGCTCCTCCTCCTCCTCCACTGAATCATGGCCCTCAGACTTGTCATCCAGATCCTCACATTCATCGTCCGATGAAGATCTACTGTCCTTCAATTCGAGCGCGTTCATCGGCTCCGTCTCCCACGGCGGCTGTTCGTCCATAATAGCCTCCTCTTGGCTGACCTCAGCTGTGTGAAGGATGTCTGATGGCGCTGACATTTCAGTATCTCCACAGGCATTGAGGGTAATCCTGCTTTTAACCTCAATGTTGTACTTCTCTTCCATGTCTTCTGGTAGCTTTTGGCTGATGGAGTCTTCCCCTGGAAGGTGAGAAATAGGAGCATCCTGTATGGTGTCAGCTTCTTTATCAAACCTTTTGTCTTCTTCTGGTACATTTGAGCCATGGTCCGGTCTAAGGGCAGGCCTGGGGGTTGCAGTCATAGAAGAATAAAGCATAGACTCAGGCAAACTCTTGGGTGCAGGAATTAGGGGACTATGGGAGGCTACAGAGGCTTGATCTGCACCGCTGAACGGAGAGGAGGCTTCGAAGCCGTTTTTGGGGGCACGGACCGACGGCAGAGGGAGTGCTGTTTCTCTGACGTCGGGCGGCTTGGTCTTCGAGTCCTCAACATTTCCAGGCTGAGCTCCATGGACAGGGAGGTCTTTTTTAGGTGCGGGCAGATCCGTGGTCTGGCTCGCACCGGTGGGTCGTTTATGGAAGGTGGGGATTCGGGAGACGGGTTTCCCACCTTTGCGGTTCATGTCTTCTTTCTCCTCTTGGTGCTCTTTTCTTGCAGCCTTGTCGTCAGCCCGCAGACGGTCCAGCACAACGCTACAGTACTTTAGTTCCTGAGGAAGACGACACACATTAGAAAAAAGACTTCTGTCTAGCAAATCTATAGCACCTCTCACACACTTAAGTGTTTACCCAGTGACTCTGAACAGCCGCATGACCACACCCGTAGCTCCACAAAACACCTGAAATACTTTTAACAAAGTCAGCAGTTAAAAGGACATTTGCAGACTCAGACTGTTTAACAACAGTACTAACAGCATATCACTTCCACTGGCTTTTGTAGCTACAGTAGCTAGAGTAGCCACACCTAGTCAAATTAGCAGTCCTGCCTGATAAACCTCAGCATGGGCACATGCTCGAGAGGAGTTACCATGGCTACAACATTCTTTAACTTTACATTCAGATGTCAGTCCAAGCTGAATGTTCAACTTATTTTACTTCATGTTTAATTTTCATTAAAGAGGACCTATTGTGCTTTTGCCCTGTCTGTCTTTTAGTGTGTTCGTTTATTATGCATGTAAAAGGTCTACAAATTTACAAAGTCCACGCCAAAGAGAGTTACTCTCCCCCACAAAAACTCTGCTCTAGAACTGCCTGAAACACCTCGCTTGAAGTCATGTCTTTTCCTCCATAACGTGGTGATGTCACCTGGTAACATATCTGCATAATACCTGCCTAGCTAGTTAGAGCGGAGCTGGAGCGGAGTCTGAAGAGTTTGGTTCTGTTGACAAATCACAGTGTTTCAGGCGGAGTGAAAAGATGCGTTGCAGCACAGCCGGTGTTCGGACAAATGGAGCTACCTGCTCAGAATGACCTAGCAGTGACTCATCCTGTCAGTCTGATGGACCTCTATAGCTGTAGTCAAGTAGAGTAGCTCATTCTGTTGATAGGTAGCAAAGATCTATCAGAATGACCTACTACCTCAATAAATGTTGTGAGCGTGTCCTCTGGAATAGCTCTTTTTCGCCTCTGAAATGCACAACACCCACACATCGTGTTAATAAGTCCTTCTGAGCGGTAGCTCTAGAGTGTTTTTGAACATTCTAGTATGTAAACACGCTCTAAGAGAAACCTGAAATACAAGGATGCACCTGAAAATGAGCATATTAGGTCCTCTTTAAGGGCACTATCACAAGCCATAGTCCGTTTGGTGAATCTGAATCAGAGAGAAACTGAGTTCTGGTTAGTCTGGTTCGATTTCACAGTGCACGAATTAAAGCGGACCAAAAAAAAAAGAATAAATAAGTTATCTCGAATGACTGTATAAACATCACCATTTTGTGGACTTTATTTATCAAATACTGTATGTTCTCTTTGGCCAAAATGTTAAGTAATCATTAGACTTCTGCAGAAGTCCAGATCAATCCTCTCCCACTCATGTTAACCTGCTGTTTACCTGTGTCCATCTCAACAAATGCCTGTGCGGGCAGCCTGTGGTTTGGTTTGTTTGTGAGAGCGGGTCTCGAACCAGTTGTTTTGGTCTGCACCAGTGTACGATTACTGTGTTCACAGCCACCCAAACAAACCACACCAGAGTTTGATTAAAATGGCGTAAATGTTGTCTTGTGAGGGCGCCCTTTAATACATGGGTATCCCATGGCAGTCATCTGTCATGGTGTGCTACTGGCCATATTCCTGCAGCTGCTGCATTCATTTTACCAGATGTATTGTACTCCTCCTATAAACAATGACATGTAACTCTCCAAACAGTGTTACTTTACACTGATGCAACTGAATGTCTGCCACCAGTTTTAATAAGTGATTATTTTTGTATTTCGTACTTGTTTGTGTGTCTTATTGTCAACCCCTGGTTGTAAATAATTTATGGTGGATTCCACTGAGCTGCTTCACTTTTCGGGTCCTGGTATTGTGTGGTGGCTCACTATCACACCGTCACAGCTCACTGGGACAGCTGAATACAGCAGAGCCATTGTTAATGTTATTATAGTGACACCTGTGCTTTTCCTACAGTGACAAAACAAAATGTCCGCTATTCCTGCCCAACTGATAGAAGATCAGTGGTTTTGTTTTATAAATGCACAATTTTTTTTTTGGATAATGATCCCTCAAATTAGATTTTTAGAAGAATTACGCACATAACATATTGTATATACCAAAGAGGACATTTTGTAGTTGAAAAATAAACTATGTAATATTACAAAAAATGTTCAACACTGTTTTTGAGTTACCTTAAACATATATTGGCATCTACTGTATACACTGCAGTTTCTAGTTAATTACCTGCCAGCCTGAACACTGTTACCAAGAAAAAATGTCTGCTGTGAAAAAAACAGCCCAACTATTCTACAGAATATTATAATGACTCAATATGTTTTATACAAAATACATAAAACCTGACTGATTAATTGTCAGTTACAGTACATCTGTGGGCAGATTTGCAAAGCCCAAAGTCATGTATAATATTTTTTAATTCAAATCTCACATATCTTAGACATATATGTTTTATACTTTTCTATATAAATATATTTATACTTAAGAGTAGTGTTCAAATATTGTATATGTATTATTATCATTATTGTTACTGTCATCTTTGATGATAAAGTTAATGGTTCAAGCCATTATACCAAATATGACCAAATTTAAGGGGTTCTTGGTATTAGCCTACAAATACTGAGTAAATATTGTGTTATTGTGTGTATGCATTCACATCAGTTATTGTATTACCTTATGTTGCAGGCGAGTTTATCAGTGACTAAACCCCTAGCGAGGTTATACAAACATACAATAAAATTACTGTACACTGTAATAAGATCACACCACGGTCACATCCCAGAAAACCTGAACATGCAACAAGCTTTGACAACTACATTATATTTGCAAAAGCCAATCTTATCTACAAATGTTTACACAGCCGGGCTCCTCAGGCTCTCTGCAACATGGCGCAACCATTATGGCATTTGGATTGTCCACAAGGAATGCAACTGCAGGGTATCGCACTGCAACACCTCTCATGGCCAGGCGTCCTTTTTCATAAAGGGTGCTAATATATGGACCCTGCTGCCTATTGAACTAAAAAAGGCCAAAATTGTCAACATTTTAAAATTAAACTGAAGGACTTTTTAAAAACAACAACCGATCATGTTGTCATATGCAGTGTCGGGAGCAGGAGGATCAGTGTGTGCATGAGTTGGTGTTTTATATTTGTTATTTTAAAAGGCCATTCTAGGGACGGGCATTGGAAATTAGCAGTAGCTATAAATGCTGTGATACATTGCATGGAAAACTGTTGTGCAATTCTTTATGTAAAACTCAGTGAAAAAAATGTTTGGTGGATTATTTCTCTGTTGTTTCAGTGCTAATTGTCACTGTATTTTACATCGTTGGAAAGCCTGTTTATTTCCCTTCACAACAATGTCCATCTTGTAACAATCATGCATTTGCGGGATGAGCAGCACAGCTGAATGTGTGGGTAGCGCCCAAGTAAAATTTTGCGAGAATTCTCAGTTCAAAATTTTGTTTCACAACAAAACTCCTCATCTCGTCTCTGATAGCAGATGCCTGACTGGCAGCACTGATTGATAGCAAATCATCTGATGTCAAAATCATGTCAGAGAAGAGATGAGGAGTTGTGGTTTGAAACAACATTTTGAACTGAGCCATGCTGGTTTTGAAAGCGCTGACTTTTCAGAACGTAACGGATCACTGTGTGATCCTGTGGTCTTGTCTTGCGGTTCCTGATTGCTCTAAACAAGAGTCATTACCCACAAGACAATAAACTGTTTAGCACTGAAAGAGAATTTTAGCAGATTTCATGTGGGTGCTACCCACATAATCAGCTGTGCAAATGCATGATCCTTACAAGTTCGACATCATTGTGAAGGGTATGAAATACAATGCCAATTATCATTATAACAACAGACAAATAATCCAAACACAAATATTCAAACGTTTTTTTTTCAGAGTAAATGTATTTGTCCATCAAATAAACAAATTAAATTAATGAATGGGTTTGATATTTGCCTCAAGACTCCAAAAAGCATGGCCTGAGCTCCCCCATACATAAAAAGCTAGCTCATAGGCTAAATATAAATCAGCTTTACTTCTCGACAGCAGGCTAAATGAGCTTAAGACACTTCCACACACCAGTCTGTCAGTCCTGTTGATGATTACATACTGGGAGCATCACTTATCTCACCACATGGCCGTGTAAATAAGAGCTGAGCCACACCCAGATATTCTAGGTAGCTGTGCTCTCACGGCCTAAAAACATACACCTAACAGCAAGAGGTTGTGATTGTTTGGGTTTTCTGTGAGACTAACCATTACATGAGCCGCCTCAGTGGTATCCTCCTCCGGCTCAGCAGGGATACTTTGCTGTGTCTCCATCACTTGGCTCTGGACGGACTCTGGATCTGACTCATCTAACTCCTGATGGGACAAGGACGGTTATAGTCACAGTTAACAACGAGGAAACAGTAATAAAGCGTCAGTTACATTACACAGCGTAAGATATGCAGCGGTTGTATGTTAGTATGCAAAAGGTAAATGCCACAAATAAAGAAAATACACAAAAGACATCGTCAGCGTGACAAAAACTTCACTTACCATAATGCAGCGCTGGTAACTTGCTAGGTAGTAACTTCTAGCTGGGGTTCACACTCACGGTGCGGTTAATAGCTAACAGCTATGCTAACCAGCTAAGCAAATATCACATACGTCGGAGACGTAATAGCGCTAACTATTAAAGTACGCTGGTTTCTGAGTAAAACTTCCTTTACTGTCTCTCTCCGGTTAGCCTGCTAACGTCGCTACCGTTGACGTTAGCCGAGCAAGCTACGTGGCCGACTGTGAAGTTTTCAGCAGCGGAGGGAGGAAGAGGAGGCGGAAAAGCTGAGTAATAAAAATACCCACCTCGTACGTAGTTGTCCCGTGCGGGCGGGTCGACCTTCTCGGCGGTGTTGTGTCCAGTAACTCTACCTCCGCTGTGTCCGGTAACTCTACCTCAACTGCCTGACTGGGGTGGATGGATTTTCTGGAGCGCAGTACCATCGGCATCTTGGACCACAATGCGACACCTTCGTGACAGGAGAATAACGGACGGGACGTAAAGAGCAGACACGCTTGTGTGCTGGTGAGAGCCGAGCGTTCACTCTGGCAGCTTTAATGTAGAGTAAAAAATAAAAGGAGTCGCATTGGACGACCGCTATGGTTATTAAAACGCATTTCTCATTGACCTAAACATTGTTAATCTGAGTTAAATGCGCCACTGTCCGTCTTGGGATAACGCTAGTAAACAACAAGTTGAAGAAACCGCGATTTCCTGTCGTCGCTGATTGGCGGTTGGATTCGAAGGAGTGGCTCCGCCCATCAGGCGTGACGTAATCACAAAACACGGAAACGAGGGATTACCGTCTGCTGTTTACACTGGATGTTGGCGTTCCCTGAAAATAAGGTCTGTTATTCTCATTAAATGATTAATCACAGTTTATATATTCGTGTTTTTTTTATCTGAGAGGCATAACTGAAATTCATTCTAGTTTACAACGTTATTTTCAGTTAGCTTTAGCCGTTGTTGGACAGTTTGAACGGATCACGACTTTTGTTTCTGTTTCAACGACCAAAGTAAAGACATTTCGCTAGCTGGGCTACAGAGTTTCAAAGGTCACTGAAAAATACACAGGGTACATGAAAACAGGGACAGTATAATGTCCCACTAATAGTATATTTGAAGTTTGAAATGTTGCTGTTAATGTCGAAGATAAGAGACACACGTTGAGCTGTGTTCATGAAATGATGAATTGTATCCTCTACTGTAAATGGCACCATAACGTGACTGTCGTGTTGCTATATAATAAGGCCAGTGGCCTGTAGTTTAATCAATATGAAAGGTAAATAAAGGTTGACACAGCTGCTTAAAGTGTGTGTACCACGCCGTATATCATTGTAATTACATCAAGGGGTTGTTGTTGCATTGACAGTAATGACCAACAAAGTCACATTTCTGCTTTAACTTATTCCGAAATGCTAAATAATACACCTGAAAATGAAAATTATAATTCCCTTCACCATCCAGTAAGACTAGTAACTGGATGACTTATTTGACAGATATAAACCCATTCTATGATTTATATTAATATTGTAATTTCAGAATATTTTAAGACAAAATAGTTGTCTTGAAGGGGTGGACAATTCGGATAAATGATTATATTAGATTGATATAATTTTGTGACATAGCACATTTTTTTTGAAAATCAAGTAACTATCAACATTTCAAATAACCAAATAGGAATTAAAGCTGTCAGTCAATCAAAATATTTAATCGCGATTAAGCACATTTTTTAACTATTCAAAATGATTGGATGAGGAGATTTATATTTACTACTTTTAACAGGGAGTGGGCAAACATGCTGCTTTATGGAAGTGTATGTGTATATTTATTATTGGAAATTATTTAACAATGCAAAACAATGATAAATATTGTCCAGAAACCCTCACAGGTACTGCATTTAGCATAAAAAATATGCTGTCGGTGTACTGACTTGACTATGACTTGCCCCAAACTGCATGTGATTATCATGAAGTGGGCATGTCTGTAAAGGGGAGACTGGTGGGTGCCCATAGAACCCATTTAAATTCAGATATCTGGAGGTCAAAGGTCAAGGGACCCCTTTGAAAATCGTCATGACAGCGTCCTTCCCGACAAGCTAGCTAATTCAGCAAACAGCTGGCTAATTAAGATATTTTACTGTAGTGATACAAAAAATAGATCAAAACAAAAACATTGGCCACAGAATTGTATAGTCTCAAGGCGTGTATCATCTTATCATCCCAGCATTATCAGTGTTATCAAGGTAAACGTTTGTCCCCCTTATTGCCTATCTCTTGCTCAGTATTCTGCTCATAACCTACTGACCTCTCTTGATTATGTCTCAGGTCTCCCTTGTAAACCGTTGGAGCTGAGAGGAGAAGATTTGGCAGTTTCTCTGTGATGATGGACATTTAGTGAGTCCTGTCACTACTCCCAATGGAAGCTCCAGTCACAGCTGCCCCACCTCCCAACTCCTCCACCCCGCCCGCCCCCGTCCCGGTCCCCCTGCGTCCTGCCGTCGCCCCATCGGTCCAGCTCGGCTTCACCATCCTTTACACCACTCTGTACGCCGGACTGTTCCTGGTGGTGTACGTACAGCTCTGGCTCCTCTACCTCTACAGGCACAAAAGATGGAGCTACCAGAGTGTCTTTCTGTTCCTGTGCCTGCTGTGGGCTGCCCTCCGCACCACCCTGTTCTCCTTTTACTTCTGTAACGCTCTGGAGGCCAACCACCTACCTGTTGCGGTCTACTGGCTGCTCTACTGCTTCCCTGTCTGTCTGCAGTTCTTCACTCTCAGCCTTATTAACCTGTATTTCACACAGGTAAGACTGGGGAGGTTGGGACAGGGGTTATTTTCTTGAAGCTAAGATACACCAGCTGTAATGAAGAGGGAAATACTTACTGAAGATTGTAAAAAGAATTGTGATAAAAATATCTAGAAAAATATGTTGTTTCATATATAGTATCAAGGTCTTTACATAATCTTTGAGCAGGGTAATTCCTTTCATTAGCTGTCTGCCAAACAGCTACTCAGATGGAACCTTGTGGAGCTTGAGACTGAAGAGACAAGATGCTTATTAAAGACTTCTTTTGCTTTCAGTTTCATTCTTAATGTCAGATGTTTGTGTTGACTCTGTTAATTATTTCTGTCTTGTACCACAGGTGTTACTCAAAGTGAGAGAGACTTATAGCTCAGATGTGGACAAAGGAGTGTAAGTTTCTCTCTACAGTAAAGACCAAGAATAATAATATCTATAAATGTCTATAAATAATAATGTCTTCCTCAGGTGGCTGGCACGGTGCATGTATGGCGCGCTGAGTGCCATCTTTCTCTGCATCAACGTGGTTTGTGCGGCTTTCGCAGACAGAGGCGCCGGGTCGAGGGATCGGACCTGGAATCTGGTGCTGGTGCGAGTTCTAGTCAACGACTCGCTCTTCATTCTGGACGCGGTGTTACTGGCTGCCTTGCTGCTGCTCCTGACCAGACACTCGCGCTCCACCAGCCCCTACTTGATCAGCAAGGTCTGCTAAATGAGCACAAGTTAAAGGGGCATGCCACTGATTTTACACATCAAGATTAGTTTACTCCTCATGATTCGTTCTAGTCCTTTGTCTTCTGTGACTCTGGAGGAGCTTCGTCATGTTTGAGAAAATGACATCGCTGTGACATCAGCAGGATCATCTCAGCTTGTGCTTGGCGACTAGGGAGGTCATGAGAACCGATACTTTGGTACAGAGTTGATGCCGAAATGCTGAAAACATGACAGTACTTGTTTTTCTACAGGGCTTTAGCTCAGTGGGTAGAGCAGGTCGGAACGTAACCACAAGGTTTGATACCTGGTTCCTACTTGAACAAGATACTGAACCACAAGCTGCTCCCTGTGCCCTTCACAGCAGGCCACTGCTGGGTTAAATGCACGGTCAAAATTCATGAATGCACCTGTATGTATACATGATGAACATAATTAAGTTTAATTCTTGAGCGCTGACTTATTAATGGCACCTTGGGGTTGATAGAAAATGTGTGGACACAGCGAACTCCCTATCCAGTCGTCCAGGGGATGCGCCCTTTTTTAATTTTTCAATTCTACATTTCGACCAGCAAATCTGTGTGGAAATCAGCAGGACGAGAGCTAGCTAATGTTAGCCATTAGCCCCATGCAGGACTGGGCTGCTTACCGGTTGCTAACAGGTAACGCTAACTAGCTCTCGTTCTGCTAAATTCCATTGTTATCATGATATGTTCAAATGTAGTTTTTGGTGCGAAACTTGTTTGAAGGAGATGTCGTCACAGTAATATAAAATAGATAACAGAGAGGGAATTATGACCTGTTTAACTTCCTAACAAAAACCAGGATGCAAACGGTAATGAAGGAGTGGATGCGGAAGTCCATGGGATTTATTGTTTTACTTAATCAATCAGTGAGGGTCTAATGAAAGGTAATGCTGAGTTGCATTATGAGAATAGTACGAGGGGGTGAAAGTCAGGATATCTTGTCTGCTGCATCTATTTTGAGCATTCTTGCAACTCTACTGACTTTATGGAAGTGCAATACAAATCACTGGAGTGCCCCTTTAAACATAAACCACATCTTCACCCTCCTCTGTTGGCTAACAGTGTTTTCCTCCTGACCAGGGGACCACGGTGTGCCGGACAGCAACGCTGGGAGCAGCAGTGATTTTGTTGTGTGCCAGTCGAGCCTGTTACAACCTAACGGTGCTCATTCTGTCCCAGAACCACCGAGTGGAGTCCTTCGACTTCGACTGGTACAACGTCTCTGACCAGGTAACCATCTAAAGTCAAAAGCACGTATCAAGTGGCAGTAATGGCTGTAAATATTTTCATATTTCAGAACGTCACGATAAGGTCGATAACCGCAGGTAACACTGCTAGATAACCCTGTGTGCGTTTGTTTGTAGGCTGACTTGCGTAGTGAACTGGGCGACCGGGGATACATGGCGTTTGGCGCCATCCTCTTCATATGGGAGCTGCTCCCGACCAGTCTGCTCATCCTCATCTTCAGAGTTCGCCGGCCCGCTCAAGAGGTAGTCAGCACATCGGACAGAAAGTGGACAACATGTCAACAAAATAAAGACATTTAGACATGAAACATGACACAGGATGAGTAGTACTGAAGCAGCTGAACTCATTTCAACCTGTGTTTTTCCACTGATTTTCAGACCAGCAGCATGGTCGTCAACAACAGGGTCCTACCTCGGCCATATTTCTTTGATGACCCTCAAGGCAGCGACGAGGTTGCACCTGTTCCGTGGGCTCGCAGCTCACATCCACAGTCAAGGTATTGTCTCATCACACAGGTAGAGCTGAAACTATTCATCAGGTAGTCAACAGAAAGTTGCAAATAAACAATGATTTCGGTTATTGATTAACCTGCAGATCACTGTCACACTTTTGATTCATTGTTTAGTTAAAATGAAAACTAACAAAAGCAACAAATACTCACATTTAAAAAGCTTAGAGAGACTTTTTAGACATTTTTGCTTAATAAATGACTGAAACAATTAATCAAAATTCTTGTTCTTCTAGTTTTGAAGCAGGCTTGTATGAAGTACATATCCATGGTCAGTGTATTACCTACAGCAGATGACAGTCGGCATGTCTCTGTACTGCTGTATTTTAGCCACCTAAAAATAAGGCTCGCCTAAAAGAAGACACTGTTTTTAGAATATTTTCACTGCTTTACCTTGCTGTCAGATGGCCCTTTTCAGGAAATGGTAGGTAAATTAACATCTTTTTTCAATGGAGTCTGGTTGCTGTGGTGAAAGTGTAGATAATAGCTTCAGTTCCCCGTCAGAAGCACAGACCGTATAGCTGTGTCACAGGAAGGTCAATGGGCAAATTGAACTGATAGTAGGTTTTTTTGTTAGGTGAGCCTTTGTTTTCAGTGTGTAAAATATGTTTTGCTGCTGGCCTCGTCCGCAGCAGTACGTTGCTTTGCTTCCGTGCAGTAACTCCTGTCTGATTCTTGAAACTGGGGTCATCCACTGTCATCTACTGTAGGTAATACACTGACTGTGGGTGTTGAAGTGGGGTTGCATGAAGTACTTATCCAAACTATCCCTTTTAATAGAGAAAATAGCAGATTAAGAGAAAAAAAAGACCTCCAGTGTGTCTGCGTGATCAGTTTCATAATCTTAGGGCCTTAATACATGTAGATGTGATTTTAGATTAGGCGCTATGATTCCTCTCACTCTGTTCCAGCTGGTATGGATCAGAGACGGCTCCTCTCCTGTTCGCCAGCAAGCCTCCAGACCAGAACCACCAGCACCACTCGTTCTACTCCACCCCCCAGAACTGAACCCGACGTTTCGGCGCTACCGGGGCCGTCGTTTTTACAATGGAAACCTCAGGAATTCATCAACAAACAGTGAATATGCACTTTGTAGTTTTTTTTTTTTTTTTTTGAACAGAGAAGATATTGACAATGTTTTGAAAGGGAACAAACTTGGTGGGAGAAGCCCAGACGGACGTCAACGGCCAGATAATTGTGCTCAGTGATCTCCTTATGAAGGCTGTCACAGCGTGTTAGCTTATTTTAAATAAGTCATTGTCCTTTTGTTGATGAAACAAGGTAAACTAGCTTTTTCCTAAAAATTGCACATGTAGCTTCGTTAGCATTCCTTATGAAATTAATGCACATAATGCTGTTCATAAGCTAACAACCACTGATCATACTAATTTGCAGTTTTGTGATGATAACTTTTCTCTTACACTGTGTCAAGTGTAAAATTAACTGACATGCAAATTATCAACGGGTATCTTTTGGCCTCCCGTAAGGCTTGTAATGTCTGTTGAGACTTTGAGATATTCACATCATTGAATTGATGTCTGCTATTTTTGTTAAGAGTTTCATAATTTTTGATTGTAAAACTTTATTTTGAGTTCTTATTCCCTTCCTGCATCAGTTGTATTTTGATGGAAGTCAAACTTATTTTATAACTACGGTTCTATCCTTTAATTGTACCTAAAAATCAAATGTTTTTCTCCTTTATGTCTCTACTGGAATGAGGCTTCCTCATAGCGAGTCACTCACATGTGGCTTTGCTTTTACACCACATGATTGATATTTACTGTGTAAACAACACACCAATAAAACAAATCTAATTGAGGTTGTTGAGCCTGTTGCAAGGCAGGAAACTTACTGTACGTGTGTCTACATTGCTTTTATTTCTACAAATTATAGTGTTTTTTAATGTTTTAATCACTGGCGAACACAGGTCTGCTTTTATATCAGTTACACTTTGTTTTACATGCCTGTGATTTCTCCATCATTTCATTTCATTTCCAGGGAAGTTTCCTGGAAAAAAAAACAACATAATTTGGTACTAATTATAGAGGGAAATAATTTGTTTGGTACACACAGGTCAGCTGAACATTAAACAATTTTGAAAAATGTGTAAAAGAAAACTTGACAAATAATGTTTCTAATAATATTGCATACTGAATGAAAATGTTCCAGGTTTGAAGAGAGTTTTTCTTTAAAATGAAATTCCTATCCCTATAATTAGTATGTTAAAGGTGCTAAATGTGGGATTGGAAGCATTTCTATTGTCTCTCAGTGGCTCTCAACATGGCCGCCGTCTAGTAGGTAAACCCCAAATTGTGAAAAACTGCAAAAAACTCTTGCAAGACTCTCTACCCAACAAACTATCCTAACCACAACCATTCGAGGTCGATACCTGACCATAATCATCTTGCGAGAGTTTCGCAATGTGGGTGTTTCTAGACACAAGCGCTCTCAAGCTAACTGCACTAACAGCGCAAAAAAACAGTGAACGTGCAGATAGAGCTAACAGTGTTAACCTGGGGGGGAACCAGAGGGTGGGTGCTATGTTTCTGCGACGACAAACAGGACGGCATTATCTGCTGTAACTGCTGTATGAGAGCTAGCCAGTGGGGCACGCTCATATGCACTAAAAGCATGCACGGGCGGCCCGGCAATGTCAACAAAGCACAGAGAAACTCTCATTACAACACGCACAGAGGGAGAGTGACTTCATTGTCTGCTCAGGTAGACATTACTCCTCTATATCTTTACATTGACTGTTGTTTGTTGCTATATTAATGCTCTGGATATTGAATTTATCACCTTAAAAGCATTACTTAACAACAATAACATTTCTTTTACTACAATAAAACAGACATGATCATTTCTGAGACTGATCATCTGATTGGATTCTTGTTTTCTTTCCTGGCAAGAGAACATCATTTTTTTTTCCAAATATTTTTAACCTACAAAACTAACTCAAATGGTTTGTGCATATACGTAGGAGTGATCACCAGTTTTCATGTTACACCCCAATCTTTAATTTAAAGGCAACATTAAATCTCTGCCACAGAAAGCCTGAAGAGAAATAAGAGAAATGCTCATATTCCATCTCTATGGCAACTGATTGTGAACATACGCACCAACATACGTGTTGTCCCACTGCCACTTCAGTCAAACAGTTTATTCTGCATTATGTACAGATCATCCTATTAAAACTCTTTATACATTATGTACACATTCAAATAAATCAGTATGTTACAACGACCGCAGTGGCAACAGAAGAGCGATGAATGTTAAAGAAAACAGAAAAGCAGTCAATCAACTACCCTTGATTTGAACTCACTGGATCTGACGCTGATCCAGGTGCTGTTGAACAAGAAAGATGAATTTTAAAAAAAAGTCCAGGCAAAGACCTCACTGACAGTAAAACTACCAAACACAAATCCAAACACCATCTCTCTCACATTGACCAAATAATTGGGTTTGAAATTCTCCCTCCGCCTGATTTAGCTTCCACCTGCAGTGCTCTTATTGCAGTAGTCATTCCAGGGGGAAATGTGGTGAAAAACAAAGAAAAGAAAAATCGTGCTATTGCTTTCTGACACAGAAACAGTCCAGATAAGCAGTACCGATCATTGCGTCTCCCGTTAGCTGTGAGTCCAACTCGACGCGGTTAGAAACCTGAGCCTGTGGAAGGCGAGAGCCACGAGCAAGAGAGGCAATGAGGAACCGAAGTGACGATGGATCAGCTCAGAGTTCCTGTTGGTCCAGAGCAACACGTCTGAGTCCGAACACATCCGGATCAGTTGTCTGGAGGGGGTGAAGATGGCGGTGATGACGTCTCTAGCTTCCGGAGGCGGCGGCGTCTCAGCTCAGCGGCGTTGGGCTCTCCATCCTCCTCCCCGACCCCCGCCACTCCTTCGTCCAGCTCTTCTTTTCTTTCCGTGTCCGAGGCAGTCGAAGTAGAGTCAGCTGGCTGAGAGGAGACCGTAGCTCCGTCCACCTGCTCAGCTGGAAATGGGGAAAAATATAAATTGATTCAGGGTCCATGGGATTTAATCGTAGTTAATGCGAGTGGTCAGTTTACTTACAACTGGAAGGCTCCTTCTCTTGGCTGGGACTGTCTGTGCTGCTGCCAGCTGCAGGAGGGGAAGCAGCGCTGTTTGTCCCACTGGCCTCTCCAGTGCGACCCTCACTCCGAGGAGGACTGTGGAGAACACAGCAACAGGGACAATGACACATTCAATCGAAAACTACATTCTACGCGTTCCTGTTTCAATCTTTTTAAACTGGTAAAACTTGATGGTATTACTCACCTTAGTTTCAACTAGTTGAAAAAAGATATTTTACACATATTAACTCTATTGAAACCCTTAATTTTTAAAATAACAGAGGATCTATTATGCTGTTCCACTTTCCTTTAATGTATTATATATTTTTGTGCATGTAAAAGGTCTGCAGAGTTACAAAACCCAAAGGCCACAGAAACTCTGCTCCTGAACTGGCTGAAACACCTTGCTTTAAGTCCCTCCTTTTCTTCTATAATATGGTATTGTCAGGGTTGGAAATTTGCACCAGCCACCAACCAAATGCTGGTAAAATATGCAAATGGCTGCGAGATTTGCTTTAATGGTAGTCTATCGAGTTGCTTGTACATTTTGGTATCTACCAGCCACGGTGGCAGGGAGACAAAAAACTTTATTTCCAACTCTGGATGTCACCAAGTAACACATTTGGTACGCCCTCATATAAAATTAGCTAGAGTGGAGTCTGAAGAGTTTGGTTCGGTTGACCAATCACATAAGAGTGGACGGGCTGACCAATCAGATGAGATTGGGCTTTCCAGGGGTAAGAGGTTGAACTCAAACAGAGCGTTTCAGACAGAAGGTGAAAAGAGACGCTGCAGCACAGCCAGGATGAGAAAAATAAAGTTTTTTTTTTTTTACCATTAAAGCATGTAAACATGCTCTTGTAGAAACCCAAAATATGCAAAGTATGCACCTGAAAATAATTATAATAGGTCCTCTTTAAGTCAAAACATTTGGAGAGCTTAAATACTGTAATAGCATGAATAGGACAGCTGCATTTAATCAGCAATTCAAGCTTAATTTGTCAAAATTTGGGACCAGGAAGAGAAGTCTCACTCACGCGAGTGTGGCAACGGTGCTGAGGTAGTGGTGGATGTTGAGCATAGCGGCATCCAGCAGGGTGTGGATGTTCTGGAGACACTGGAGCCTGGCCTCAAGGCCCCGCCGACCTTCTGCCTCCAGCTCCCTCAGCTCCTCCTCAGACAGCCGGGACAGAGAAGGAGGAGGAGGAGGCATCGATGACACTGGAGGAGAGGCATTAATACAAACTGGTGAAACAGACTTCAACTTAGCTACAACAACACTGAAGAGGGCAGGAAGGAATCTTTTAATACAATGTAAATGTCAAATTTACAAATGACCTGAGTAGCAGATGAGCTCACTATATAGTCCCCTACATACGGTAGAACTTCCTGGATAATGAGTAGGGAGTAATTAATGAGTGAATAGTTTCGGACAGAGCCTCTGAGTCTGGCTAGAACGGACAAATCGAACAAAAACATTTTTAAAATCCTGGAGAGGCCTTCACTCTCCAAAACAGGACACAGCAAAGTGTGTTTCTACTGTAAAACCACAAAGTGCTGTACATGTAGTGGGAAATGCCGGGGACTTTCACACAGTGTGACTGGCTAGTACGTTGCTATGGAAATGCTCAACACTTCCTTAAACAAAGGCTGAACAAAGAAGTCACACAACATTATCATCTGCATGACGCATCCACATGCCACTAAAATTGCACAGTTCACACTTACAGAATCTTACTTCCCCGACTTCTATGTAGTATCTAGTACAGTACAGAGTGTTGGTACTTACTGAAGGGAGGAGGTGGAGGCATGGGCAGCCAAGGTGCAGTGGGGAAGGGAGGAGGGGGGAAGGAGAAGGGGAAGCCTGGGATAGCTGATCCTGGAGCAGCAGCAGCACCAGCGGTGGCGGTGTCTGCAGTGGACGGGGCGGCCTGGCTGCTACCTGATGAAACACACACACAATTTGGGTTGATGTCAAGCTACCCCAGAGTATAAGATGAAGATGATTTCCTTTGTGTGGTGTGGTAAATGGGAGTAACACTTACCAGCTGCCTGTGTGGCTTCCGTGCTGCTCTGTGGAGCGTCAGCGGCACCAGGAGCTGCAGCTGCTGCAGCAGGGGGGGGCACTGCAGGGAAGGGACCCCAGAAGGGGAAGACACCCGGAGGAAAGCCAGGTAACATGCCCGGGGCCACTGGAGAGGAAACAGAACAGAAGAAATCTTCACCAACCCTGATAAAGAGTCCAAGTATATGTTCACCAGAGAACGCTGAAAAACATAATATGTTCTGCATAGTGGTCAACGTGACCTGGCAAGACTATGTGTTAATTAAGCAAGAAAAACTGGAGTGAAAAACTCCAACTTGAACCAAGATTTCTGGACTAAATACAAAACCACTATGGGCAGAATTTAAACGTGTGACCATAAGGGCGCTTTTACACCTGTAGTTCACTTTGTTTAGTCCAGACCAAGGGAAAAATATACACTTGCATTTTAGTTCTAGTCTGGTTCCTGTTCACGCTGACTTTTTACAAATAAAGCAAAAGGAATAAACATGAAATTATACAGACAGGTAAAATTGTTTATTATTGAACATTTTTGGCAATTGTCATCCTGCATTTCAGGACCCATATGGTGTGAAATCAAATTCCGGTGAGTGACTGAATTTTATGCAGCACTTTTAACAGTCGGGGAGCACACAGACACAAACATAATCGGTGTACTATGGAAACGCTGAGTTAATGCCTCTTTATACATATGTGTTCTTAATATGCCTGTTGACCAAGTATTTCCTTATTATCAATTAATTATTTAAATTTATTTTTTCAGTCTATAGCTGTAAATGTATTTTATTGTTGTGTCATTTATTATTATTTTTTGCTACTTAACGTACTGTTTTTTAATGTCAGTGAAAAGTATTTCACACAAATGGATAATGTATAATGTATAGCATCTTGAATCTTGAATGAACTGACAAAGTACACAGAATTGGATAATACACAGATATTGGATTTTAAAAGCTTTTGACCCGTTAATCAGGAAAAATACACACATGGAGGTGCTGATACACACGGCCTTAATACAGAGCATTAAGATTGCTTCCTGAACAGATATCACGATCAGCAGATGGATTTATAAATAGTTTAGCTTTTTAAATTATGCTAACAAACCTGTGGTTGGGTCATTTGCTTTCATACAACAAACAAAACACACCTTTTCAGGTGGTCTCCGTTCAGTTATTTGATTGACATTTTTCACACCAGCCCAAACAAACCGCACTAACTGGACATGACTTTGTTTTCACTGAACCATCCAAAGAAAGACTGCACTTTTTCACGACACTGTTTGTTCTAGTCAATAAAGTTTCTACACACAGTGGCTTTAAGCACATGAACTGAAACAGTCATGATAGCAGTAAGTATAAAGGTACATAATGTCTGCGAGACAGGTAAATGTACTCTCAGGTACTGGAATGCGAAGTACTTGTGGCTGCTCTACAGCTGAGGGCACTCACATGACATGCGCTCCGCACTGCCAATAATATGGGCGTAGCTGAGCGTCATGTACTGCAGAGCTGCTAGAAGCAGGAAGACGGGGCTTGTGTTAATGAGCGCTGGTTTAGACTCTCACCATTGGCCGGGGGGGCTGCGGGCGCATTGGCGGGGGCTGCGGGAGCAGGGGGCGGGGCCTGGGCCGGGGCTGGAGTCTGATTGTTATTAGTTGCGCGGAGGACGTCCATGCGACACGTTGGGCAGGTCTGCTGCCTCTGGAACCAGGAGCGGAGGCAGCTGTGGGAGAGCAGAATAAACAGCAACATTTAACCACAATGCAGTACCAAAGGTTCTTGTTTGAACTTAATTTGACTTATTTACTGTTTAACTACAGGAACTGTGTGCCATCAGTTACTACACATGTTAACCAGGACCAACATCTACTGACCTGGAGTGGAAAATGTGATTACAAGGTAGTTTCTTGGCTCCGGTGACCATTTCCTCTCGACAGATGATACAGACGTTGTCAGAGGCCTGTAGATCTTCAGGAGTAGCATCAGGGTATCTGACCACAGGTAAAGATTAGAGAAGAAATGAACAGCAGAAGACATATTAGCTAAGGTTGTACTCAGACTTGTACTAGATATCTAAATGCATGTTTAGCATCACTGAATATTGTCCTGAAAGATGAGAAACAATAACTAGCCAACAACATGTGTCAATACAGCTCAACATCTAAATATATTGATGGACATCAGACCACTTATTTGGGTTTGTTACAGCCTGAGTAAGAGCTTGTCAGAGTTACTGTGTAACATGAAATGTTTACCTGTAAACTTCTCAAAAACACTATGGACATTATTTTACATTAGGCCTGTGTATTGGCAAGAATCTGGTGATACAATAAATATCATGATACAGGAGTTACAGTTCAATATATTGCGATACAATACACAAGGCGATATATTGTGATTTTTTTTTAACATCTAAAATCTAATTGTAGGAAAACTGTCATAGTATAAAAAACGCACCGCCATATGCATAAAATGAAAGTATAAAAGTTCACATTTTTTATGCAATCACAACATACATTTACATTTATCACAGTCCCTGTAACATCCAGCACCACAGCACTACTATGAGAGGACACATACACTGAGCGGGCACATCTCTTTGCAAATGAAATTACGGATTGACTGAGTTAAATCTCTGCATATAAACTATGAATCCAAAATAGATGTGTTTTTGAGAATTGATAAACCACGACAAAACATAATATCACGATACTCTATAATCTATCCAGGTATTTTCTTACACCCCTACTTAACATATAGGCTGCAGTCCATGTCATTAAAAGATGATTAAAATCCCTCTTGACCATGTTTTGTTTAACCGAATGATGTATAAATTAATAAGAAATAATGACATTGACAGGAAAGGAAAGGCTTAACATTACTCACAGTGTATTCATGTTGCGGATGGCTCTGCGAGACATTATAGCATCCGTTACAGCTTTCTTGAACTGCCTGAGAGAAAAAGAGAAAATACCAAACTCAATACCAAACTCTGAACATGCCTTGAATGAGTTCAAAATATCAGATGACTGAAAATTATATTCAACCCGTGTTTAAAGCTTACAGTCTGGAAATGTCGCTTAAAATAAGAAATACCATCAAAATGTGGAAATGACTAAACATTTTAGGTATATTTAGATGTGTATGAGAACTCCACCTCCTGTTGGTAAATGTCAGAGTAGTGGAAAAGGCAACAGCTGCTCACCTCATGGCCAGATACATGGGCCGAATGGCAAACAGGGGGAAGGTGTGGACCTTTATCATGATGGTCATGAAGGCGATGTACAGGAGCACTTTGATGAAACCTGAAAAATAAAAGCATCAATTGAACTGCCCACGTATGCTGTCTAGAAGAAAACAGCAGAGAAATACTGAATATCCCAGCATCACATCATGACCTTCAGCTGCACCCAGTACCTGTGAAGAGCTCAGTGTAGAGCATGTACACGGCCTTGTTGTCCCAGGGATTCTCACTCTGCAGGTCAATAGTGTGCAGAAGGTACTTGATGAAGGTCGTCAGCACCATGGTCAGCAGGATGGCATACTGAGGGGCACAACGAGAGGAGACGTCCTAGTGAGAACATGTGTGTCCATTGTTGCGTGTGTTTATTACAAAGTGTTATCTGTTGCAACCATGTGGGGACACAAGAATATAGTATAAAGAGGATTAAAATAAGAGGTTGTGGTGAAGCAATGTGGGGTTTTAATTTTATATTATTATTGTTGGGTATTCCATTTTATCTTGTTTTGAAATAACTAAAGGTGGGTTAAAGGGACAATGTGTAGTTTTTGGTGACATCTAGTGGTGTGGTTGCAGATTGTAACTGACAAAGTACCCCTCTGCTGACTCCTGCCTTTCCAAGACTGCAGTAACATGAGCCGCTGAGCGCAAAACTGTTGTTCACCTTGCTCGGAGGTCCATCCTAACCATAATAACACCACTTTAGGAGCAACGGAAGTCAGACGGCAGCTGGTGGTACCACGGTTTTGCACTCTGCAGCTTACCAGAGTTTCGCAAGCATGTCAGAGAACTACGGTGGTAATGTAAAAATGTGAAAGGCCCTCGCTAGAGACATCGTTTGGTTTGTCCGTTCTGGGCTACTGTAGAAAAAAATGGCAGACTCCGTAAAGAGGACCTGCTCTCTATATAAATATAAAGGGCTCATTTTAAGCTAAAAAAATACGATTCTTGGTGATTGTACAGTAATGAAAACAAATTTATGAATATTTGATTCCATTTCTGGCCAGCCAGGAAGTTAGCATCACCCTGGTTCCTTCAAAAAGAAGCCAATTGGATTTTTCCATTGGGTTTTGGATTATTGCACAAAATAAGTACTGTGGTAAACACACGTTTATGATACTTTAATGTTTTGCTCAGCAAGCTAATCTCCACAAATGAACACCACTTTATGATTTCTGAATTGTGAATGCAATCACCAGAAGTAAAATGTTAATGTTAGAATATAAACGAACTACACCATGGTCACATGAGTGAGTATACACAACGAGGCTGTAAAGATGGACGAGTCGGCGTGATGATATTTAGTCGTCTCATTTAGCCACTTGCTAGCAACCGCCTTTTTTATGAAACATTAAAGTCTCAAAATTCACAAGTGGGATATTTATTGATGTATTTTATAATCGTAGAACAAAACGATAAAATCTCTTTAGTTTGTGTTAACCACAGACCTTATTTCAGGCATTTAACTAAAAACCCATTAAAAAACAAACAAACAAACAAACAAAAAAACTTTGAGACCAGAACCAGAAGTGCTAAAACGCCAACTCGTTTCCGGGTTTTAGGACTCATTCCCGTAGCACTCTATTTAGCTTCAACTAAAGTACGATGACAAACCTCGAATCCAAAAACCAGCTGGACTGAGGCTCCTCGGGTAATGATGCTGTGACAGGCATGGTTGACAAACAGGAAGTCCAAGATACCCAGAAGTCCCATGAGAGCTGCAGGAAATAAAGACCACTGAATAACACTTCTGTGACGGGTAGCGGTATCTTCAGAAACAGAAGTAAAAGCTCCATAAAAACATTAAAAACACCTTTGTTTTGCCCCAAAATAAACAAGTACATTCAGTATTTAAACATGCATCTGATGGACAGTTATTTTAAAACTATATAGATAGTGGGACTGATTCTGGAAATCAAACTGGATATGGCCACGATGCCATGATAGAGCTAACAGCTGTCCTCCATTTAAAAACAGCAGGCTGTATGTAACCAAAGAGCTACTTAGATCACTCCTACCCTAATAATGTCTGACAGTGTTAAGAAAATTTTGTTATTATGTTCTGTTACTGACAACCATTCTGGCGGTCTGTTGCAGGGCTCCATTAAATTGTGGCGCACCTGGCTTTGTGTGAAAACAGCAATGATTTGCATGTAGTTTCATTTAGCCTGAAAACTTGTTTCATAAGTAGAAGGACAGAAAGAGGTAGACACGGAAGTTATAGAAAAAAAAAAAGCCAAACAGAAGGGCGGGAAGAATGATTTCTCACGTGGTTGATAAAGCGTACTTACATAATACTCTGAAGTGAAAAATCCAGGATATGTTTGGACTCCGTTCCATCTGAAAGAAACACAGAAATAAACATTATTTACATATTATGTCCAACATGTACAGACAATTATTGATGTTCCAGTTTGATATTCAGCTAATGACAATTGTCTAGTAATGGCAGTTTGGTAAACCTTCCCTCTCCAATCAAGAAATACTTTTCAACCTACAGTAAGGACCCTTTACGCTACAATGGTGCCTGAATAATCAGTTGCACAGTATCAAATCATGTTTATTCAACTCTGGTATGCCACACACCATCTGTCCCATCCTTTGTCCTGCATTTCCTTTCTGCCTTTAAAGAATGTGCTGCATACGGATACAATGGATTAAGTACACTATGTACTATGTTAGATAAGGAAGTTGTTTCTCTCTCATCACTCACAAAGTCTACCCGGTCCTCGGCCAGCCAGTGGAAGCACTTAAGGAAGAGCAGGAGTGTGAAGAGGGCGACGAAGCGCGGGGAGAAGTCGTCCCTGAACACAGTGAATGCCAGGCACGTCTCGGTTACAGCGTACCAGGAGCGTTCGATGAGGTGCTGGTGGTAGAGAGGAAAGACACAGGAGAGACTGATTAGATACAATGCTTTCATTTAAAAAAAATCAATATCAGTTCAGTGTACGCTATATTTAGAATATTTTCACAGCTTACCTTGCCGTCAGGCAGCCCTTTTTGAGGGGAAACTGAAGCGGTTACCTATGCTCTCACCAAAGCAACCAGACCACTGAAAAAAACTGTAATTTTATCCACCTGAGTTCTGCATGGTAAAATTAGGTTTTTTTTCCCCACAATGGAGTCTGGTTGCTTTGGTGAGAGCTTAAATCTTCAGCTCCCCATCGGAAACGTCTGTCTGAAGGTTTAGTTTGTTTGCGTTATTAAGTGACTTTGGCTAGTTTGGCTTCACCAAATTCACACAACAACACAACCAAATTAACCAGTCGAGGCAGCGGTAGACCAGTAACTCCCATGTTCTGCGAGGTAAAATTACCAGTTTTTTTCCAGTGGCGTCTGGTTGCTTTGGCGAGAGCACAGATAATGGCTTCAGATCCCTCTCAAACATAGACTATATAGCTGTCTCACGGCAAAGTTAAGTGGTGAAAATATTCTAAATATAGCATACATTTAAGCTGATATTGATTTCTTTCAGGCGAGCCTTTCTTTTAGGTGTCTAAAATATGCTGCCAGCCGTGTCCAAAGCAGTACGCTGCTTTGGTTCCATGCGGAAACTCCTGTCTGCTTCTCCAAACTGAGGCGTACCGACTGTCATGTACTGTAGGTAATACAATGACTATTTACCTCATATACAACCACTCCTCAAAACACCTGAACTATCCCTTTACACTGAATGCGTGTTATGATGAATCAAGTAAGTCATAAATATAAAAAACAACTCTACCTCCATTTCTGCAGCCCTTAGTTGTCCAAAGAAGACCTTCCTCATGAACTTTCCCAGCAGAAACACCAACACAAAGGCCTGAATGTACAACACCTGATACAAGAAACAAAACAGAAACAAAATGCTCATTTGTCACAATGTCTCCGATATGGCCTTTTAGGAAATCTTGTCATACTTAAAATATATTACTATGGGTAAATACATATAAATAATTTACACCAAACTCAAGATCTGACTTCACTTTAGCCATGCTCTTACCGCCATGCTGGGGCTGCTCTTGGTGAGGTAGACCACTGTCGGGTAGAACTGGTGTTTGAGGAGGTAAGCATGTGCCACCACAGCCCCAGTCAGCGCCAGACTGGTGGCAGTCACCAAGGCCGCTCGCACCATTTTGGACTCAGCTACAGATACTGTGGTGGGGAAACAGATGAGGGGAGAAAAGAAGAAGAAAGTTGTTGCAAATGACAGCTGACTGGTGTAGCGAAGCAGCATGCAAATAAAAGAGTAGCACTTTGCTAGTTCATTTTGGTCTGATAAATCTCTCTCCTATGTTAATTTTCAGGAAAACTGTTTTATGAGTTTTAATTATCTCCAAATATGTATTTAAAACATGTGGTCACAAACCTTGACAGCCTATCAGTCATCCATAATGAGAAATCTGCTCTGCAAACTATGTGGCCATCCACAAATATAGCAAGCTTTTGAAAAATTATTCCACCCCATCATGTGCACCCTCTCTCCCAGTAAGCCTACTGTAGAAGGTTAAAACTATAATAATCAAAAAGACATAATGATGATATTTGAGGGTTTATGGGGCATTAGGATGCAGCTCCAATGAGGAGTGTATCTTAGTTGTCCATTGAGATTGACAATGCCCTTGTCTCCCTCAAATTTGTGTCACAAAGCGCACACAGCTGACATTTGACAATGAAACTGAAACATACATTTCAGGATTATCGTCCATTTAGGATCCTTCTACATCTTAACAGCTTAAGTTGATTTTTGTTCCCATTTGTGTCACTGCTTTCTCAACATTAATTGTGTTAAAGCCAAAGCATCCATACAATAAACCAGTACAAACTGCAACACTTTCAATATCCTAATTCACAGTCATTTTGCTGATTAGCAAAATATAGCATAAATCAAAATGTACTAGTACTAATTGAGGAAAATACATTGGTTTCTTTATGTCTTCATTCATTATAAAATGTCTTGAACACTAATGGCTGGATTTTGAAAAGACTTGGAGAAATTGTGCATTTTCAAAAATTCCACTGTGCGGTCAGACCTACGTTGCTTAGTCCATGTATGCATCGTGGCCCGTATCTCAGACAACACTGATAAAATTTGACTGCTCATGTGGAAATCTCACAAATGCAAAATAGTATTTTCAAAACTCAAATGACTGGTTCCAGTGAAAGCAAGGCAGTGATGTGCTTGTTACTGATTGGTGTAGCATATTTGTGAGAGTTTCCAAATAAACAGTGCAAGGATTTCCTCCAGGGTTTAACAATAACAACACTTGTTTTTCAAGTGTGTGCAACAGAAGGCCTTTAGGGCTGTTTGAGTAAGAGTAAGACCTGTAAGGAAAACATAAAGCTATCTACCTGTCCGTTGAAACCAAAGTGTTAAGTCTGAGAACCCAGAAATTGGCAATCTGATTATCCGATGAATGAAAGTGCTTTTAATAAGGCTCTGAATGATCTGGTGCTGGAGTATATAGCTGATTTCCTCACACCATACTGTCCAAAAAGGCCCCTCAGATCTGCCAGTCTGGGTCTTTTAACTAATCCAGAGTCCAGGTTAAAAACAAAAGGTGATTGAGCCTTTGCAGTATTGGCTCCTCAACTCTGGGGCAGCCCACATAGCATCAGATCAGCTGATTCTGTTAATACTTTTAAATCCCGTCTAAAAAAACAAACTTTTACAGAATGGCTTTTCCAAACTGCTGACACTGAGAGTTTTTCATGCTAGTGTGTGGATGCACATGCATATATGACTGTGCATACGCATATGTATGTTTCATTACCTATTGTATTACTAATGTTTTAATGCTTATGGCTTGAAAAGTGCTTTAGAAATACAAAATGTGATTATTTTTATTATGACACGCTACAACTGATACATTACAATAAATCTCCAAGTGACAGCTGGAGTGCTAGGTGAATATGGTTAGTGATCTTGTATAAGGGCAAACAAGAGCACAGTGTACGATACATGAACGCAGGTAAAATGTTCAAAATGAAACTATTAGATACTTGCTTGATCTCATTTCCTCCTGCACACATGCTAAGCAGTGCACTTTGTTAGCATTGTGTACACTCCCACTATGCAGGTACTGAATCACTTCCTCCTGAGCTACATTTCTCACATTAAATGAAACGCAATAACCAAGCTTATCTCTTATTTCCGCTTATATTAAAGTAGCTAAACACCAACATGCACCTTCCTAAAGAAGAGGCTGCTCTTTTAGCTAACTTAGCTCGCTAACGTTAAAGCTAACATGGTTAAATGAAGTCTAAAAAAATCCGACCAACCTTGTGAGAGCTTTCCAACAAAGAGGTAAATTTACTAAAGCTAATACGCTAGTTACGCACTTCTCACAAAGCTATAGTATATATATAATATATTTATTTGAATCAGTAACGTTACTTTATTGTTATAAGTCGCTAGTTAATTGGTAATTGGGTTAGTTAGCTAGTGTTAGCTAACGTTAGCTAGCTAGCAGGTATCGTTACAGCTGTCAGTACTCTGCGGGACTCACCGACTCGATGTCTGCGGAAGACTTGCTCCTTAGTTGATTTGACGGACGTCTCCTTGCCTGCAAAACTGTCTTTCTTCGTAGCAGCTACTCCATTTCGGTCGTTTCACGGTAACCTCTTTATAATATTTACTATCCTCGCCCCTGTTTGTCTGGCTACGTGTTTATCTTTGGCTTGCTCCTTTGGAGCCACATCACATCCGGCTGACGGGGTAATTTGGCGCAAGAGCAATTTCAGGCATCACTGACACGCTGACTGTTTTCTGTCAGTTACTTAGTATAAAAATAAGTTAGGGAGATGTTTTGTCTTAAACGTTCAATTAAGAAAAATCGTTGCATTCAATCGCACATTTTCAGAGTTGTATTTGTAAATATTAGGCAACCCCTGACCCACCTTTTAGGAGATTTACGGTACACAGCAACGTGGACCAATAGGAAGTTGTCAGGCCGGTGCTGCGTTTCACGGTTCCAATCTACATCACTGCACTGTAGTGGGAATACTGCACAGGCTGCAAAATAACTCCAGTGGAAATATTGGGATATTATGAAATATGCAATACGCAAATATGAGTACAAACAAGTCTACTAAAGTGACTGAAGAAAATATGCATGATTTATTTTTTATCTAACTTGAGTTTCAGAATAAGATCAAAGAAATTTTGAAGTATGTAGATATGTTTGTCTCTGATGCTGCTACTATAATTTATAATTTAATATCTGCTAGGTGATGGTTTGCTCTTTCCACCAGAAACTGTTTATGATTAATAATGTAAATGAAGGCCCGGGGTATTCATTAAACCCGTAGCAAGCCTAAATTTAGCAGATCCAGAAGTGATAAATCGGGAGCTACTGAGCTCGCTTCGTGTTAAGACATTTTGCCTTTTACCAGAAGGCTTCTTCAGTTCAATTAATAGTTAACGCGAGCTCCAAAACTGGCTTTCTGAAACATGTATTTATATTTGGATTACTTTTTAGATGAAAGAGGTAAAAAAAAAATAAAATCAATGTCAATTTCCACAAAAAATCAATAGAAGTGGAAAAAGAAAATATTCAAACTTTAAAAAAAAAATGTATGGACATCAACTGGTAATTAATCCAAACCTGATGTGCAGATTAATCAACAATATCACAGTTTCAGTATCTTTCAGCTGTATTTTAGTTTAAATCTAGCCCCAGGACACACACAAAATCTAAATAAAATACAGTATATATTCAAATATAGCATCACACAGTTCGGCTGATCTGTGCTGCACTTGTATGATGTTTTTTTCCATTTGTTTACAGAATATATTAAACATTTGATCAGAATTTGTAATCCTCCACACAGCAGGATCATCATTTGAATAAGCGGATTTGCAACAGTTTTGTCTTTCATGTTTGACTTTTCCATTTTTGTTTTTAATTAAACATGTATTTGAGGATCATAATCAACACTATTTTTGTGAGCTACAGTATATTTTTGATACTCTGAAAGCTTTACAGCAAACAGAAGCAAGTTGTGGGCTTTGTTGTTAAATTTCACTCTTGTCCTTATTTGCTGTGGTGTTTTTATGGGTTTGCCATGATGACAATAAGACATTTTAATGTGATCGGTGTTGTATTTTTACATCTAATACCTGCATAGTCAGACCAATATTCAATGGAGAAAATTAGGTGGTAAAATGTTGGAAATCTATCATCAGTATAAATGACTATATTGTCGTTACTGTTGATCTATCCTGATTCAACACATTTCCACAATGTTCAGAAACATTAAGTTGTAAAGTATTAATAAAATGTAAAAGAGCAGACAAACAGAAAAAAATAGAACAAACCTTTGTTACCAAATAACCTGTTTATTTCATTGAGCTAATGAAGTCAATTATCTATCAACATAATGCCTTGGTACCCACGTCAAAATTGAATATGCCTCCACAAAATCCATGAGTGCACAATATTGTTAATACAGTGAGTATGGAAAATACAGTCACTCTTACTTGAACTCGAGAGCACAAACAAGAATCGATAATGTGTCCATTGTCTGATTATATTATAAATGACTACTTCTATTTGCGATAGATGTAACATTCACAATGTTGTTAGCTTATGGCATGTTAAAGTCGTTCAGTGATTGATCTCCCATATCAAAAGGTTGGCATACATAACCTTGTTAAAAGGCAGCAGCTCAGTGTTCATTTCTAGCAGTAGAGACTATAAAAAGAAAGCACTTGTTATATCTGAGCCTAATGGTAAACATAATCGTGTCTATATCTTAAATTGTAAATATCTGACGTTGAGACGATAATGTAAGAAAAGTGTTCGTTAAAATTCCAATCTCTCTGTCGGACATAAGGCGGAGTAGTGAAACAGTTCTGCTACATTAAAACCTACACGTACAGAGAAATAAAAACATTGGAGAAAACAATAAAAACTTGATGCAAAAATTAACATTTGACAGATTCAAATGTGACGACGGAGCCCTCGATTCTTGCAGGTGTTGTAGCGTTGTGGAGTAGTAGTGTGTCCATGCCGTTACTGCTCCTTGGGTGCTCCTTATTCCTCTCTTTCTCCGGGTATTTGCTTGTAAAGTTACTCTGTTTCAACGGCTGTTGCTGTTGTTGAAATTACAGCCAAGAGTTCAATATCCCTTCCCAAAGTTAAGTGTAAACAGTTCAGCCATTAAGACCACCTTAAATTATATATCACTGAAGGGGGGGAGGAGGGGTGAAAAGTAAAACAAAACAAAACAAAAAAAAAAAAAAAGTAGAAAGGATCTCCCAAGCTCCCACACGTCCATCATTAGGACACAGAGGAGATTGGGTTGAGAGGCGAACCCATTTGTGTTAGCACCTTGTCCAGCCACTGGAGGGGCCCGTGCAGGTGCACCTCGATCCAGCAGGGGGTGCTGGTGACATCCTGTCTGTGATACTCAGCTCCCCAGCCCTGTGAGGACATGCAACACATTGAACACCGATTATGATGATGTTTGCCTCTTGTTAAAGGGGCAGTAGGCAGAATATTTTTGGCATCACTGGGCAAAAATCATTTCAGCATATTGTAATTCAAGTGTTCTGAGAGAAAACAAGACTTCTGGACCCCCTCGTGGCTCTGTTTTCAGGCTTTAAAAAAAATCTAACCCATGATAGGAGACCAATCACAGGCCATTTCAGAGATAAAGAGCGCTCCTATTGGCTGTAAACTCAATGGAGGCAGCTGTCAATCACTTGCGAACTCTGATCAAACTGTCAAACTAGGCAGTGCTGATCAAATATGAATAAGCTGTACTTTTTGAACGGGGCGGCAGTAGCTCAGTCTGTAGGGAGTTGGCTTGGGAACCGGAGGGTCACCGGTTCAAGTCCAAACATGGACCAAGAACTGAGTGTGAACTGGTAGCTGGAGAGGTGCCAGTTTACCTCTTGGGCAATGCCGAGGTGCCCCTGAGCAAGGCACCAAACCCCCAACTGCTTGGGGCGCTTGTCTGGAGCAGCCCCCTCACTCTGACACCTCTCCATTACTGCATGTGTGTGTGTGTTTGTGTGCATGTACCATGTATAAGTTAAACAGAGTGTAAATTGAATTTCCCCACTGTGGGACTAATAAAGGTTGATCTTCTTCTTCTTCTTTTTAGCTGTAAAGTGAGAAAGTTTGTGTCCTAGAAGCCATGTTGAGACCAGTTGAGGAAATATCATGTACCGCCAACCAGCTGGAGCAAAACTTCTCATTTTATAGCTAAACAGTAACTGCAAGATGTTTCTGAAAACATTTGAGGAGAGAAATAGTCATTAACGTAACAGAAAATTGATTCATATTTGATCAGCGCTGCCTAGTTTGATCAAAGTTTTCAGATGCCGTGAGGAGCAATATATATATATATATATATATATATATATATATATATATATATATATATATATATATATATATATATATATATATATATATATATATATATATATATATATATATACACACACACCCACTGTTCTACCCACTGCTGCTTTAAAAGAAAGGCAGAGACATGTATAGCTGTCCCTCCACTGTCCTTTACTTAGTTCATGAAGGCCTTACCTTGACAAAGCTCATCCTAATGGTACACATCTTCGTAAGCTCATAGACAGCCTCGAAGCCGTGGTTGACCGACTGGGCCAGAAGCTGAGCAAACTCCTGGTTGTTGAAGATCTTGAGGCTGCATCCACTGGGGATCTTGCAGACAGTGGTGGGGTGGAAACCGTGGTGGTAGTTACAGTTACGGCTCTGGACAAAAATGCTGGTGTCACTGAGGCACTCTGCGTAGACCTCCCCTCCCACGTAGTACAGGTGCACTCCTGGTTAAAAGAGACACACAACTGACGGTCAAGACATTCAAACCACAAGAGCAAAACGTCAGCCTCATCATCCCGCTTCCTCCGCTGCTGCATGTGTGACTGGTAGTCGTACCTTTGCCGATGTGTCTGCGGGTGTTCTCGATCGTGGAGTTGCGGTTGACGTTGGACAGCAGTCCGAGGCAGAAGCGGTTCTTGTTGTTTGACGGGTCGGTGAAGCCATCCACCAGCACGCTGGTTGACGAGGCGTGGTAAGCCTCACCTACGCGATTGTTGAGTTCGTAATAGACAATGGAGCACCAGTGGCTCGGCTCCTCGTACTCCACCGGTTGCACATCTGGGGAATTGCACAACAGATGAGTCATGAATTTAGCTGATGACATCATTATCACACACAAATCTTAAAGAAGGTATAAGACATTGACTTAGATGTATCGTACAAAGCAATGTGGTTTTAGTGTCTGAGAATGCATTTAGGCAGTGTGGGACTGTGAGCTGGCACTATGAATCTATAACTACTTAAAGAAATGAAATTCTTCACAGTTCAAACAAAACTTTACAAAGAAATCATACAGTACATTTCAAAAGCCTTGTTAACACCATTGGGATAGGATTCATTAATTAACAAGGTTAAACTGGACAACTGTAGTTAACAAGATTGAAGCAGCTTGTTAACACTATTTCATACACTGGAAAGGTAATTTAAAGACAATTAAATCCTTTATCTATATTGTACAAGCTTCGCAATTTGTATTTTTTCATTTTGACTTTTGCACTTTGTTATATAGTTCTCTTCTCTCCACAAATACAAAATAGTAGGGCTGCCCTTGAACAAAGAGATTCTTTGTTAACCAACACTTTTGCGTTTAATCGACAGATCTGTAAAACTGAGTTTCTCCACAAAGAATCACAGAAAAGCACAATTTTAAATCTTGTGCTTATCAGATATGTACTCATAAGTTCCTTGCAACAGACTAATTGACTTAAGAAATCTTAGTTGACTAAGACCAAAACAACCTATTTGTCAACTAATAAACTAGTTTTAAGGGAGAGGTTTTAGCAGTCAGACATCTAAACTGCTTTGCAAATTTTAATGCGGGAATAAAAATAATTTTTGATCAGACTTGGCAAGTACGCAATATTAAAGGCCTCGGATTTGGGGCAAAAAATGACCAAATGTTCAAGATAATGGCACATGTGGTATTAACATGCAACTCCCTCATCCAGTGAGACCACAGCAGTGGTGCAGCTGGTTCTGGCTTTCCTTTTGCTGTAATTCATTGTCATGGGTAGCACCTGGCATTCAGTTGCATGAACAACTATGTCGAGGTGGAGGGAACATTTTTACAGCAATTTTCTAGGTGCCTCAAGTTTACTGAATGGGGCTGGTACACATGCCATGTTTTAGCGCCCTCAGATCCACTGTCAAGATCAATGTAGATGCGAGGAAGGTACGCTCAAACATGAGAGCGACGTCATTCAACTTTTGGAACGCTGCAGCATGTCGTGACGAGGAACAACAAATCACAGTCGGCAAATATCTTTTCTTTCTTCTGTAAATATCAGTCAACAGTAAATATTTGAAGAAGTTAATCATTTTAGTGCAGGACTACCCAGAGCGTTACATCTGTCCCACCGACTATTTTACTGGCTTCATCTTTTCTGTCAAAGGACGTCACATCTGGTTAAAAGGTGAGCCAAACTGACACAGACAAATGGAGCAGTAAAGCTACTGTGAGGGATTTTCGGTACTGCAAATCCATTTTTGTTTTAACCATATTTCGTTAAGTCAATGAAGCTTTTACGGCTAAATTACTGCAACTTCGTTGTCATTGCAGAACATAGGTTTTGTTGGCTTACAAACAGGCACAACCTCCCAAGCATATTGGAAACAAAAAACAAGCGTCACGGCTGGTGTTTTCCACGTGTTTTAAGTTATGTGTACGGGACTTCCATGAGCCTTAAAACTGCATTTCCTGGTTGGTATTGCATCCTCTCACAGTCGGGTAATTTACTGGTATAGTGCCATTGTCACTCTAAATGTGTGGACTCCTCACCTCCTCTGGCCATGTTCTGGGGCACCAGGCTGCTGCTCGTCTCCATGGACTGGCTCTCCTGGCCCAGCTGCTCGTCGGGGGGCATGTAGGCTGGGGGTGGGGTGTCAGCTGAGACATTAAGAGAAAGCAGTTAGTGAGGATGAGACCAGTTGTTGCTGAAGGCAAACAGTCTTATACACACACACACACACACACACACACACACACACACACACACACACACACACACACACACACACACACACACACACACTCCCTAGACTCGTACAATCATCACAGGATCTGTACCCCGGAAATGGTGTCAGATTTCCCATATCCCTCACTTGCTAAGCCACATGCTAACCCATTCCCGACAGAGATGCAATATGAGCTTTCCAAGCTCATAGTGAGGCACGCAGGAAAAAAAAACAATGTAGTAAACCTCCACTTAGATGGCTTTGTGGCAATTTCGATGATTACGAGTATAGACAACCATCAGGGCTTTTCTGCACAAATAAAACTGAAATCCCAAAATCCTAAATTGCTGGGGAAACCTTTATCTGCCTGACTGCTTGCATCCATCGGATGTGTCAGCAGATCTGGACTGGAGCAGAATGGTGCACTTGTCACTGGCCAGACACACAGCAGCAGTAACAACCACACACACTGAACCAAGAACAACCCAAATAGTCGAAAGGTGTTTCTACAGCAAGACTACTGAACATGACAGAAAAGGAATGTCTCAGTTAAATCTTCATGCTAGATGCATCTGATCTGTCTCCAGTCAGCAACGATGACACAGAGGATGTCTGGTCCACTGAGTTAGTGCCTTGACAGCAGCCAGCAGCTCTGGCTGTGATGCACTCTGCTTAGCTGGCATTTCCTTTGTTCTCATTTAGGGGTGTAGCTTCATTTGGATGAATATAATCATTTGACCTGGTTTGAGTATGGTTAAAAGCATGTTTCACTGCATAGTGATGAAGTGTATCAAGAATGGGTTTAAACTAGGGCTGTCAAAGTTAACGTGATGATGCATTAATGAAAATTATTTTTAATAATTAATCAACTTGGCATCTAATATGGCATCATATGAAACTAGAAACCTGAGGAATCCATTGGTACCAACCATGTCATACTAGTTTGTCATGAATGAGGCTACATAACTCTCCCGTCATGGCCATTTTCAAAAGGGCCCCTTGACCTCCAGATATGAGTATGTAAATGATTGCTATGGTTACCCACCAGTCTCCCCTTTACAGACATGCCCACTTTATGATAATCACATGCAATTTGGGGCAAGTCATAGTCAAGTCAGCACACTGACACACTGACAGCTGTTGTTGCCTGTTGGGCTGCAGTTTGCCATATTATGATTTGAGCATATTTTTATGCTAAATCTAGTACCTGTGAGGGTTTCTGGACAATATTTGTCATTGTTCTGTGTTGTTAATTGATTTGTAATAATAAATATATACAATTTTAAATAAAGCAGCAATATCTACCTACTCCCATACTAATAAGAGTATTAATTACAAATCTCTCTCTAATTTGCGATTCATCACGATTAACTATTGACAATCATGTGATTAATCATGATTAAACACTTTAATCAATTGACATCCCTAGTTTAAAAAGATTAGTAATTTTAAAGATAGAATTGTGTGATATTCTAGTAAACAATTCACTAAAATTGATGCTTCAATGTGCTGCACCCACAATGTCCCTAGACTGGGAGTTTTGTAAATGGCACGTATATTAAAATGTAATTTCTCTGAAAAAAAAGTAACAACACTATGAAAGCATTTTTCATTACATTACAAAACTTTAAAACAAAAATCACAAGAGACTCGTGTCCTCTTGTTGGCTACTTCACAACAACAATCCAGAAAAACACAATAGTTTGGCACCGTGCCCAGGGTCAGGTACAGGAGTGTATTTGGCATACCTGGGAGCTGGAATGGACTGGAGGGCCCCGAGCTGGCAGGAGAGTTCGGATAAGTACCACTGCTGGCTGGAGAAGGGGGGTACGGAGAGTTGGGGGAAATAGGAAAAGAGCCGCCTCCTCCTCCTCCACCGCCACCGCCGCCGGTGCTACTGCTGCCCCCGCTGTGCGGCTGTTGGAAGGACTCTGGAAAGGTGGCGTTCAGGGGCATGTGCGGTTCGTTGTGGGTAAGGTTGCGGAACTGTACCAGCAAGCTGTGCTGTGGGTTGAACTCGCTGTGCCGTGGTACCAGGACAGGAGGGAGCACTGGATGGTGGAGCAAAGAAGGCAGGGGAGGAAGATGAGTTTGGCATTGAAAATTAATGAAGCAAAGGTATTCTCTTATCATTTAGTAAACACATGGATCATTATAAGCAAGGAGCCCATGTCTACCACACACGTCTGAACAGAAAACCTGTTTGAAGTATGGCTTTTATTGTACTTAAATGCGTTTCCTTGTTAATAATGTATCCTTTCCATTACGAACAAGGAAACACTGCCGGTGTTGGAAAGAGAAGCCTTTGATGGGCATGCTCTCAGGAAAGTAGCTGTGGTGCACACTCCTGTGCATCACTAGAGATGCAACTACCAATTATTTTCTTGATTCACCATTTCACCTATAAAATAACAGAAAACTGTGAAAAGGGCCCTTCACAATTTTAAGCCATTTTTATATACAGCCAATATCAACAGTATTTCTTTGTTGTGATAAACAAAGAAATACACACACACACACAACATAAAATACAGACAAAGCCCAACACTAACACATTCCTCAAAAGCCACTTTAGACCTTGGTAAAGATACAACCACAGAGGTTATCCACATTTATTTTCATTTACAACTTGTTCAAGGAGGATAGAGTGACTGTCCCCAGCCTTGATTATCATCTCCTAAGTGACTTTAAGCGTCATGGCTCCAAGGCTGTCCCTTCCAAACTACTCAGTGAGCTTTGCTTCAAATAATACGACATACAGCCTCTCCTGACCAACATGTGATCCATAATATCCTAAATAGGGATGTTAAAATTAACCATTTAACCGTTAATCGTCATTAAGCATTTTAACTGATTACCGCTATAGGTCACACAGTTAAAAGAAATATTAATTAAGTAAAAAGCTGAGCAAAGAGGAGCGGCCCATCACTTAAAGGAGAAAAGCTGGTCCACCTTAAGAGAGTCTGAGCTGGAGTTACAGATACAGGAAGTTGGCTTGGGTCTTGAGCGGAGGAGTTGTAGCCTTGTGGCATTTATTCACCGACAAAGCCTACACATACTGTCTGCTTGTCTGCGACACCTACGTTAGCAGCTATCACGCCATCAACAAGCACACACTCACGAGCGTGCACATGTGGTCTGACGGAAACTCTGTAAGGTTAGCGTTGCTAACGCTGCACAAACACACACAATCGCTATGTAAGCTTTAGTTTAGCAGGTAGTAAGTGAAACTAAATGTGTGGTGGAGAGTTAATTGGAAAGTAGCTACATGTCCGTGACACCACACACAGTAACGCAGCTGCTACAGTAACTGTCCTGATGGTGAACTGTTGACTCAGTTGTATGTTGTGCTCATAAACTGGAGTGGGTGCACCGCTGCAAGTGAGGCACAAATCTTGTTGGTTAACAATTGGTTAACGAGGGCCGGTTATGGATTACTTATTTTATTTATATTTTCAAAATCACCATCCCTAGTCCTTGAACTGGTTAGTACAGAGTTGGCAGTCCCAAACCAGCCTACTGTCAGAAAGGCTATCCCCTCAGGGAGAGAGAGAGCGAGAGAGAGTGAGAGGGTAGTGATGAGAAAGAGCTGGGAGTTTAGTCTGAGTGGTTTATGTATTTAGTAAGCCACTCTCTGATGCCACACCCCATCTGGAGTGCCTCGAAGCATATAATCTAATAAGACTCCAAAAGAGCTAGTGATATTGATTTTCTGTGAAATGGAGGGGGTGGGGAACAGGCCCCTGTGATGACAGCCTCCTGACCTCTGTGGATTTGTTTACCAGCTCCACAGTTTACTCAGAGTTCCAGCGAAGGGATGTGCACAGCTACACACTGTCTAATCGGTCTCATATTTTGTGTTACATTACATGACTTTGCCTTATTGAACACCCCTTTTTCATATTTGCAAAAGATAATGTGAATGGGAACACACGTGCCATTAAAGTAGTATAAATAGCATATCTAGAGATATCAATTTAAATCTAATTTGTATCAGCTGGACAAATAACGTCGCCAGGATGTGTGTTAAACATTAACGTTCCAGAATTAAAAAACAACCTGAAGCACAGTCGATATTTTTGGACTGACCCTATTCGGGGAAAGCGTGAGTACCTACCAGGACTCTCCACTCGCTTGTAGTGATATGGGTTGATGCAGACCTCCTTCTGCTTGGAGCCAAATGGGTACTCGCACACCTCCAGGGGCTTGAGCTCGTGGTGGGACTGGAGGTCCGGCCAGCGCCACACTCTGCAGTAGATTACGTGAGGCAGACCTTTCCTGTGGGAAACCTGTAGCCGACCGTCCAGTGATCGTGGAATGGTAACGCACTTGCTCGGCTGCCCGGGGCAGCTCAGAGCTTTCTCCAGGTCCTCCATGGCGCCTTTCTTCTTCTTCAGCTTTTTCACGAGCGCGTCCACTGCCTTCTCTGCCCATTTCTCCTCCTCGTCTCCCTGCTTCCAGCCGAGCAGGCGCTTGACTGCTGGGCTCGTGAAGGAGAAGAGACTGGACATGGAGGTCATGCTGGATGCTGCAGTGTAGAGAAAAAGGGAGGACCTCTGCGCTCACTCCAGGGGGGACCAAGGGGGTCGAGAAGTCCCCTGCTGTTGATCTCCAATTAGTTGCCTAAAACAATGTTGGAACGTGTGGTCAACAGGAGAAACCACTTTAAGTATGAGAGGCCAACAGAGATGAGGGGTGGGGTAGGAGAGAGGAGGCTCTAGCCTTGTCTGACCAAGGACAGGAAGCAGGGGAGGGAGGGGAGTCAGCAAGCAGGACGCAGCTGCTGCTGCTCAGGAAGGGCCCTGCAGCAAGCGGTCCAGAGTTGGGTCACCACCGCTGATGGAGGGAGGGGGTTGCAGGCTGGAGGAGTGGAGATCAGGACCTCTGTCGAACTGACGTGATGCAGCAGGTCTCACCGGTGCAAGATGACAGACTTAAGAAATAAAAAAGATGCTGCTTCTCAACAACAAGTCCCAGCTCCTCTCTGGGTTGACTTGTCCAACCAGAGCAGTGTTCTACTCCACCAACCCTCTGCAAAACAGAAAAAAGAGCAGACGTGTAACACATTCATTCATTTGGCATTATACTGATATACAAGCAAATACTCCTAACGTGTAAACAATGACATTTTTTAGATCCAATTATAAAAAAAAGTCTGAATCTCAGCTTAGCATGTGACAACCGGATGATCAAAAAGCCCTTTGTCCCCTTTTTGATCTAACACATCTCTCTCATAAAGAGACTCAGTCTTTGCTGAAACTTGGATGACGCAATTATCTGATAGGTGTCGCATGTAGAACTTCCAGATAGTCATATATAAGAAAAGATAAATGTGAGGACCAACACTCCAACCAACAACCAACATGCATGCAGATGTGTCAAAATGTGGAATGGATACTTTGAAGAAGTTAAACTGCTTGGTTAGTTTATTAAAATGAAGTTACTGGTAAAAAAAAAAAAAAAAAAAATCTCCAAAAGGTGCTTAAGTTGTTAAGGGGGGGGGGGTAGATATTCATTAATTCATAAACTGTTCCCATGATCTTTAAAATGCCATAATGACCAGAATCCCTATTTTGGTCAGCATAATTTGGTATATATCAGGGCTGGGTAATATGTATTGTCAAAACATAATTTTCTGTATTGTTTCCACCAAGATATAGGCAAGTCCTAAGTTTAATTAATCAAATTTCATTTTGTTCTCAAAATGAGAAAAATATTTAGTAATTTAAAAATACGCTTTATCGTAGGGTTATTTCTTGAGATATGAAATGACCTATATCATGATAGAGGGTATTTGCCTAAATCACTCAGCCCTTGTGATCATATTTTTAACTATGTTCAAAACGGGTAAAATGATGCTTAAAGTGTTGACTGAAACAACATTTTCACTCAATAAAAGTGAGGATGCCAGCAGAGACGAAGCACCGGTTGCATTAAATATCTATTCATTGATAAGTACAACTATTTGTAAAGGCTGTCGTGGCAAAAGATGCAACCTATTGCCTGGTTTGTGCGCTGCCAGAAAGGAAAATAAAATAACTAATCTGACCTTAAATAAAAAAAAATGAAACTCAAATTAATGAGAAATACATAAAGCTATTGATATAATATGAATTAGGGTTAAAGTATGCACCAGCCATTTCTCATTGCACAACCATGAGTCACAAAAAAACAAAACAAAAAAAAAAACGTAACGCTGAATCACCACCTTAAAAATGTATGTAGTATTGCTTCAGGCTGTCTAATGACTGCCCAGGGATCTACTGTTTCCACCTTCTAAGGTAGAGATACTGAGTGTTTCAAACCACCTTCCTGACGCACACCTCCACGAATGAAATGCTGTGATATCTGACACTTCAGCCTATATCATGCAGCCTCATCAGACAGACAGTCAAACACATGTAGCCTGCAGCAGCAGCAGCTGTTTGGGGGCTTGTGAAACCGGCCTTAGTCGAAAAGGATGTGACCACAAAGAGCTGCTTCCTCCCTCATCCCATCTCTGCCCTGATCCCTCCCTTCCATGCACACAGCTGTCCAACAGCACTGCACCCACTTCCACTACTCATTGTTCTGCATGCACATGAAAGCGGGGGGAAACCTCCTGAAGAGGAACATGTAGGCATGCACAAAAATGACCAGCCTGTGAGGGTTTTTTTTTTCCCCTGACATTCACCACCAGACTACGTTCCAGCAGCTGTTTCCACATATCCTGATCAGTCAGAGATCTGGATGCAGCTAGGCCTCTTTTAGACTGGATCAGCAGTGATTCATCAGCTCATTGTAAAGGGTGAGCAATGCTGAATACTAGATTTCGACAAATGGACATGTCCAGTCTTCCTGAAACACACTGTTGGACGAACACGTTGTAGGAATAACTCACCTGAATGGACCAAGCTGATTTGCATCTGAAGGACAAACCCTTCAGATAAAGTGATCATCTCTACACGCTGAAAACAGTTCACACTGATCGCTCTTTGTGTTTTCACTATCAAAGACATCAAAAGGCTGAAAATCAAATCAAGCTTGGCCCAAACATACTTACAGACAGTCACACTTTCAAAGGGGGTTGGGGGGAGAAGCAAAGCCCCTAACTTACTGATCACTGCCTAAATGAACTGTAACATGATTAAACATGGTTTGCGGTCCGTCTTACAAAAATCAGTGAGTCCTTCTCAGAGATCCTGAGCATGTGTGACACAAATTAACAACAAAAAACATGACCTACATATCATATATGTTAAAAATGGTCTCAGTCACATCCTTGCTAAATAGGACTACAGTCCAAAAGACAGGGAATATTTTTAGGAAACCATGGGATATAATTCATACAGACAATCAATACTCATCTCCAGCAGTTTCCAAAAAGACAAAACCACTCCATGCTAATTGGAAAATAAGCAAAACGATAGTGGTAATCGACAAAAAAACACCCAAAAATCGCTTTTATATTGGCCTGAATACCTTGTTTATCACAGCCTGCTCTCTTCTGAGTTAGCTAAACTAATCAGTTAGGTAGTCATTCTCCCTTTGACAAAGTCTACAAAACACCCCTTATTGGAAAAACCCAAGAACAAGACTTTGCTTTACGATGTGAGATCTGCCTGAAATGCTTGACAAGTATGAAGTACAGCGAACAGACAATATGGAAGAACGGCTCGGTGAGTAGTAACGTTAAGCACCCCCCCCACCCAGAGAAAGAGAGAAAAGACACTCAGAAATGTCTATCGTCACGTTACACAAACCCCTACACAGTCGTAAAAGTAGCTTTTAACCTTTAAGTAATTTAACTAGGACACGAAAATACGCAATACAGAATACATTATCTCAGTAGTATTAGCTAACCATAGTATGTAGCAAGCTAACCTCGAGAATTCGCTAACTAGCCTAGCTAACATTAACACAACTTGTTTAGCTTAAACTCACAAGTATCGCCATCCAGTTCAAGAGTTTTACGTTTAAGGACGCTGTTTCCTCTTTAAAACGCAACTTTAAGCATTATCGTTTTCGACCTCTTAACGGTTAGCCAAAGTTAACTTAACCCTTCCTCCTCTTCCTCCATTCCAGAAACTTTTTTGAACTCCTCACAGCCGAGGATAAGCTATGCTAGCTGTTAGCCCAGCCCTCCGAGGGAAAGAAGCGAGCCTCTGCCCAGCGTACCCTGCTGATGTAGCTCACTGGAGTTCATGTCCACACTTTTAATGAAACAACTCCACGCTCGCTAAGCAACATACCTTTTGAAATGCACACTAGCCATGGCAATTTGGGATTTTCTTGTTGCGCTGAGTTTGTAGACCCTACTCAAAGATTTTCTCTCGTTTTCCACGGTTCCTTCCCTCCGTCTCCCCGTGCCATGTCCTCCAGATTCTGGACACAAGTAGACTGGGGAGGCGGAGTGCATATCACTCCGCTCTACTGACAAACTAGTGCTCGCTTTGGTGCTACATCAGAGGGGGATTCGTTTACTTATTGCCTAAAACGTACCATAATAACATAAACTAAAACAGCTCTTATATATATATTTCCCAAAAGCAGTACATTCAGCGGCTAACCTTTCGAAACATTAAATGATGTTCCGAGTGAACAAACTTTTTCCACCTATGACAATGATAGTTAGATTATTGGGAGTATTAACGCCCCAGTATCATCGGCTTACCAATTTAATACTAATCTTTTAAAAACGTGTATCATTTCAGTGCATGAAGTTGTAAGTCTTACGGTGGTCGTGCTGCGGCTCTGGGACGTCTCACAAGTTGCTGGCTCCACTCAGTCTGGAGCGCTGCGGTTTGTTGTATTGTTGTCCTTTGCTCTCACTTGTTCCACGCTCCAACACTCCCAGCGTTGTTAACCCATTTGACTTCAATTAAACAAACTAATAATTACTATTTCACACCCATTTCCGCTGACGAACCGCTACTCTCTCTCCCTCTGGCAGGACAATGTTGGGAGTGCGGAGTCTTCATTCAGTCAGATTCCTAATGAAATGCGGTGTCCACGTTCAACCATTAGTGGGCAACCTACACACAATTTTGGGCTGTTAAAGGTATATTTATATCATTCTCTTGGTTTACCTCTCCCATCCAAGGCAGGCAGAGATGTAACATTCATTATTAAAGCAGCAAGTGGATGGAATCGAATTTATTTTTTCAAAACTTCCAATATATCCTGACAGTAGGGTATGAGACAGGTAATCATGGTAAAAATCATGTGTCCTCTGGTGCTCCTCTTGGCATCTGCAAGATTTCACAGACCAGAGGAAAACAACCAATCAGAGCCGAGCTGGAGCCTGACGTCTCCGAGCAGCTGTCAATCACTCACGAACTCTGATCAAACGTTCAAACTATTCAAATATGAATCAATATTATGTTACTCTAATGACTATTTCTCACCGCACATGTTGTCAGAAACATCTTGTAGCTACTGTTTAGCTGTAAAGTGAGAAAGTTTGCCTCAACTGGTAGGCGGTGCTTGGTATTTCCTCAACTGATCTCAACATGGCTGCCGGATCACAAACGTTCTCATTTCACAGCTAAACAGTAAGTAAAAGATGTTTCTGAAAACATTAGAGGAGAGAAACAGACAGAAACAGAATATTGACTCATATTTGATCAGCGCTGCCTGTTTGATCGTGTGATCGGAGTTCGTGAGTGATTGACAGAACAGCCAATAGGAACGCTCTTCATCTGAAATGACCCGTGATTGGCCTAAGCCTCCCATCAGGCTAGATTTGATTGAAAACAGAGCCATGAGGAGGTGCAGAAGTCTAGTTTCCTCTCAGAATACTTAAATTACAACATGCTGAAATGTTATTATGGGAATTTTGCCCAATTATGCCAAACATATTCTGCCTCCTGCTGCTTTAACTGGCTAAACCGGACATCTACTACTTTCAGTTAACTCTGTTTTTCAGCAAGGTAATGTTTCCTGCCTTGACGCTCTTAGTTGACAGTGAAAATGTGTACATTTTGGTTGATTTCACAGTTAATGTATTGTCATAAATTAGCTATATATATAGATGTATTGATCAGAATTATTCTATACAGGCAAGAGTTGTATTCTCACAACTTTCCATGCTTTCCAAACCTTGCATACTGAAATGTTCATCATATAGATGTAGCCTATGGTATGTTAAAAGGTGAACACTATTCTAGAAAGGGGGCTGCACAAACTAGGTTTACCGTAAAGTGCATGTGAGGCTGAGCTTTGATGGAAAGCACTGATGCTTATCTGAGCATCTGTGACCTTTACAACATCAGGTCAACATGGATGACACAATTTGAAGTCATCACACCATGTGTCATATTTATGAGATCACTTCTTACAGGAAAAACTACACAAGATGACTCAGTTTACATCTCTGTCTTACAAAGGTGTCCTCCATTTTACTCCAAAATGTTTTTACTATCCCCATTACAGTAGCCTCTGAAAGTAGACACCAGTGTTCAAATATAAGGAGAAGAATTGATTAGAAGCTATTTTTATAACAACATAACAGAAGATGACGTGACAACCCTAATGCCACAGTGTTGCCGCAGTGCAGCTTCCAGTTTACATTGATTTGATTAAATATTCACCATGAACAACACAAAGCGACGCTAAGCCGATTCTGGGAATTGCACTGATTGTATGTGTACTCTTTCTCCTAATGCAAAGTTTGTCATACAAAAACCCAAACCCTGGTATGAAGTAATCAAATATTTTTATTGCTTTATGTACAGAAATCAATCTCCACTACCTAATCTGTTGAAATAAATAAGCCACAACAATGTAACTATGCAAAGACACCTTTTATTTGCAGAGAAATCTGAGCTTCCAAATAAAGCACATATTTTACCACCTTTTCAGGCTGCTCAGGCAAAGTTGGAAAGAAAAAAAAAACATCCTTATAGAGTTCTTATATAGACACAAACTCCCTTCTAGTGACCACCATAAAGGGACATGAGTGATTACAGTAGATTTTTGGTTTTTGGTTTTCATCCACCAAAAAAGCTTTAGTTACTGTTTGTGGAACAAAAGCCAAATATCTTGCTGCAATGTGACTAAAAACGCAGTAATAAAGTACATCAAATTGTTGCATTAACTGGTCATTGTTACTTCATAAAAGGCGTCACTTGCTGCATCTTTTGTTTTCATAATCAGTAGGGCAATTGGTGTATCTTTAACCAACCAGCCATAAATTAATCTAGACAACTAGATTTATCACATTCCTATTTTTTTGTTACTGTTTTACTGTCAGCATCATTACACAAACTGAGAACATTATGAAGTAATAGCCACTATATTATAGGTGCTAAATGAAAGATTGGGAGTGTTTCTATTGCCTCCGCATGGCTCCGCTGACGGCTCATAGCCATGGATGTATAAGGGGAACTGGATACAGTGTTGGAGGCGAGACCCTGTTCATTCCTATAGAAGTTACTCAGTGGAGTTCGAAGACAAAATGCCTGCCTGCAAAAGTATCCTGATCTTCCGATGATCTTCCGCATCCACTGGGCTCTACTGCACATGTCCGATACGAACAGTACCGTCAGCTCAGTCACATCAAGCCCCCAGAAGAGCGCCGGTCGTTGATCCCAATGTTCATAGTTCATAAACGGTGGTAGTACAACTTCTGTGTCCGTCGCGTGACGTCATTGGGTCAAAAAATACTTTTTCTCATCGACTTACATTGAGAAAGAGACGTCTGTAACTCAGCAGATAATTTTTTTTTGAGGTAAACCAACTCCCCAGTATGAACACTCTGGTAGTCCTCATTTAAATCATCAAGTCCTAAAAGTTGTAAAATGCACTAATAGCTGAATCCAGAATTATTTCCTTCCTCTGTTTATGTCTATGGAGACCCAGACTGCGACGACAGCGCAAGCCATGACGTTGGGACCCTGTGACTGAGTCATGTGATAGGGCAATAGGGCCCAGAAAGACCCAGAAGACCCAGGAGATCCGGGTACTTTTCCAGATTGAAGGCGAGCCATTTTGCCTTCCTAGACCTAATGATTTAAATAAGGGCTATTAGTCTTCTTACTGGAGAGTTAGTTTACCTAAAAACAAAAGATCTGCTGAGTTACAGATGTCTCGTTCTCAGTGTAAGAGAGAAAAAGTCTTTTTGGGTCCAATGACATCACACAACTGACACAGAAGTTGTACTACCACCGTTTGGCCACTACAAACATTGGGATCAACGACCGGCGCTCATCCTGGGGGCTTGTTCGTAGCTAACAATGCTAACAGAGAAAACAAACATTGCTGACAGAGCTAACAGCATTAAGGGAACTGGGGGGTGGGTGCTATTTCGGTGACAGCACCATTGGTCGGGACGGCGTTATTAGCTTTATCCGCCGTATGAGAACAGTGCAGAGTAGCGCTAGCCAGTGGGGCACGCTCACATGCACAAAAAGGCATGAAAAGCCAGCCCGGCTATGTCAATAAAACAAGGAGGATTACAACATAGAGGGAGAGAGACTTCATTCTTTGCTCAGGTAGACATTACTCCTTTATGTCTTTATATAGACAGTTATTTGATGCTGCATTAATGCTCTGGATATCATATAGAGCAACTTTAATAAATTGTATGACGTAATTGCATTACCATATAAATTTGGTAGGACTGATGATATTCAACTTTGTCATTTTTGTAGTTAAGCCGTTATCATGATATTTAGTCACTGCACATCCCAGTGATCACCTGGTTGACTGACTGGTGATCAAACAGGTAAATCAGAGATCAAGTTTGCACAGTGTCAGTGGGTGATAAGAGACATGTTAAGTTCAGATGTGTTTTATGGGTCACGTTTTTCTTTGACTGTGCAGTCATGGTGTACACGTCTTCCCCTACTTACTGTTAATACAAAAAAACAGAAATATGAAATGCATCACTTCCTGTTCACTAAGGATTTCTTACAGCCAGGCACAGAGTGTTCAGAACAGCCAGTGAGTAACCCTTGGGTCGACAACTGTCAGGAAGTTGAATCACTGCTGTATTTTAAACACAGAACAGCAAAAGGGAACATTAAGTTACAGATTATCAACAGCCCATTCCTGCATCTTGAAGCATCTAGCAGCCGAGTCAGACGGAGGACCATTGTGGATGACCTAGAGAGTGTTCCACTAGGAGTGTAAAAGGTTTAAAGGGGACCTATTATGGTCATTTTAAGATTATACTTGTGTTTTGTTTTTTACTAGAACATGTTTAATAGTCAAAAAAGCTTTACTTTTCCACCGGCGCTGCTGCAGTACCTCTTCCCACCCTCTGTCTGAAACGCTGTTTAAGCTCCTGTCCGCCTCCTGAAAAAGCCCAGTCTGCTCTGATTGGTCAGCTGGCCCACTCTGTTGTGATTGGTCAACCAAACCAAACTGTTTGGACACCGCTCCTGCTCCGTTCTAACTAAATTTGTTTGAGAACATGCCACACGAGCCACTAGGCAGGTATTATGCAAATGCATTACTTGGTGACATCACCATATTATGAAAGAAAAGGCGGGACTTCAATCAAGGCGTTTCAGGAAGTTCAGTCGCATAGTTTCTTCATAATTTTGCAGACCTTTTACATACACAAAAATCTATACAACACACTCACGGAAAGGGAAAAAGCACAAAGGTATTTTCGGTCCTCTTTAAGAAGAAACATTAATTTTAATGTTGGTTGCATGTTGTGGTTCCAGCAAAATCTTCTGTTTTATCTTTTGAAATCTGTCAGTGCTGCATGAACTGTAACTTGTGTGGTGTGAAAATACTAGTTAGTCAGTTATTTTAAGAATGATCAGTCAGTTCCTTATATACTCTATGTACATTACATCTAATGTACTGAAACTGAGCTTTTCAGCTTGTTACGAAATTCAGTTGCACCATATGTCTTTACGGGGAAAAATACAGTCGGCAGAAACTGAGGAGGTTCCCTGAGTAAGTCATATAATTCAGTGAATCATACAAATAGGCAGAAATCATGAATAACATACTAGTACCAACTTTAATTAAAAATGATTAGCTGTACAGTGTAAATAGGCTTTGGAGGATGAGCTTACAGTATTTTAACAGTATGGGTTCCTAAAAAGTAACTCGAACCCTTGAACCACAGTGGTGCCATGTTCAACCAACTGAGCTGCAACAAAACACAAAGAAATACACAGTGCAATGTAAAAACTTAAAGCAGCCCCCATCTCATCTTATAATACATCCATATACTGTAGTACCTGTTGTTAAAGTGACATTTCACCTTTGTGGAACATCCCAAGCTCTTAGTAGAGAGCTATTTAGGGGGGACATATGCTCATTTCGAGGATCATACTTGTATTTTGGGTTTCTACTACAAAATGTTTACCCGTATAGCGTATAGAAGCAAAGAGACAAAACTTAAGTTTCCCCCATTTTGGACTTATTATATTTAGAATATTGTATTGTTCAACACAGGCCATTTCGGTAGAATATGACAAGAGAATAGACATCTTTTTTTTTTTTTTTTACGTTCATACGACACTTTTTAGGTGGACATTTTACATCCAGTTGTCGCTTTCAGTCCAAAATGGCAGAAGCACAGCTCTGCTGCTGGGCACTGATGTTGTAACGGCATGAACAGTTGACTTTCACTTCTCGGCAATAGGCGTTCTTTGCACATTTTTTGTCATACTGTCTGTCTGAATATATCTGTATTCACCCTCTGTCTGAAATGCTTTGTTTTAGCAGCTGTCCCTTTAAAAACCCATCCTTGCATGTGACATAGGAAGGGGAGCCAAATCTGAATGTTGTTGAATCACATGATTTCTGATCCAGGCAGCCCACAAAAACTGACTGGGTTGACTTATTTTTGTTTGTGGGTTGGTAGCCACTCCAGATACCCAAATGTATAGTATGTGTACTGAAAAAGTGAGTTTTTCATGGTATGTCTCCTTTAAATGTATTGTGATACAACTTTGACTTGGTTTAGTTGGTGCTTGTGGTTCTCTGCAGTCACCATTTGCTTTGGTTGGTCACCACTGAGTCATGTACTTTACACCATGTGAGTACTAGAAACGTTCAAACATCTGGCCAGTGTGAAATTTTACCTTGAAAATGACAAAATTCACAGAAACAATTTACTTCCAGTAACAGTGATTAAGGTGATGATGTTAAAATGTATTAATTCCAGCTGTCGTTGATACCTCATGTACACTTGGTCATTACAGTGTGATGCCCGATTCATTTTTCTACATTTTATTTCTTCTCAGGCTCAGTGTGACAAGGAATGTTAAGTTACAGATTGTTTTTACAGAGAAGTACAGCGATTAATCAGAGATCATGTAATCACAGCAAAACATAATATAGAACTGTTCAAAGCAATTTCAAACTGTTTTTAAATTACACACTCAAATATTAAGGGGGAAATAGTCTGCAAATCAACCCGTGTCTCGTCCACACACTTCAACAGCGGTGCTCAGATCAGTTTCCTCTTCACACACACAACTCATTTCAGTGAGCACCTTCTAAAAGCTGATAACATATGATATCAAATTACAAATCCACACGCTGGAGTGCAGTCAGTGAGCTACTTTTGATTCAAACTGTTCAAAATTAATCACTGTGAAACACTAACATCCCTACTATGTGATGCTGGGTCAAAACATCAGGATATAAAGACTGTATACAGCAGATTCCTTGGGAGAGCAGCGCTGGATTTATCATAGGTTTATGATAAAGTGACCTTGTTCTTTTTCATCCAGGCTCACACAAGATTTTGCTTTTATTATAAGCAGTGAACAACAATCAGATTATGGATTTATGAATGTTTTTAGTTTGGATTCCATATAAGATTAAATAAAAAGTCATTACACTTAAAAATGATTTGTCTCCTGAATACATGCCAAACACCAAATGCCAGCAACCAGTCAGAAATCTGCCTTTTTCTGAAGCTGGTAAAATGTTTTTAGTGAAGATTGTCTCCTGTTACATCCCACCTAAGTCGTATGCTCTGCAATTATTCCCTGGTATTTGAGTAATTATCCACATTAACAGTTTAATAATTTAGGTTTAACCCAAATGTTTCCATTTGTGACTGATCAAGAATTTTCAAAGGGGACATATTATGCTCATTTCAAGGATCATTCTTGTATTTTGGGTTTCCACAAGAACATGTTTACATACTTTAATGTCACATTCTTGTTCTCATACAGTCTGTCTGAATATACCTGTATTCACCCTCTGAAACGCTCCGTTTTAGTGCCTGTCTCTTTAAGACCTCCTCCAAAAGAAGCCCAGCCTGCTCTGATTGGCTAGCAAGAAAAATATGGTGCACCTTTGTAAAGGTAATGCGCGTTTAAATATCCATATTATCACATTTAGTATGCCAGAAAAAAATGTAATATGTTCCAGTACATAGTAGACTGTGTCAAATGACTTGTGGTTTGCGGAATGCTTTGCCAGTTGTATTCAAATAATTAGTTGTATGCAAATAATTAGTTGTATGCAAATAATTAGATGCCCGTCCTCAATAATCCATAATGCGTCTGTAGTGTGGATGTTGTAGATGTCAAGGTGCCTGGCAATGATGCTGCTGTTCTGTGCTATTGTTACGTGACACAAAAAAGTGTCAAAAATAAAGAAAAAAGGCAGTTTAAAGCCCAGACGTTCTATGATGGTCGTTTTATGTGCTTAATTGTGTTAGAAAAAAATTTATTGGCAGATGTTCACTACTGGAAATGTGTATATTTAAAAACATAAAACTACTGAGCATATTGGGCTTATTTATTTTATTTAGTGAATGCGAGCCCTGAAAGATTGACACATTTGATCAGATATGAAAGCTGTTTAAAATATAAATGAATGTACCTAATACCATAATTATTGATCTACAAAAATATCAGAAAATGCACATTACTGTTGCGTAATTTTACATTTGATATGTCCCATATTAGTAACATTACTCAGGGGTGGAGGTCACTGCTATGAGCACAGTTTTCTCATCAGAACACATGCACTGACAGCATATCACTACATCCACGCCTTATCTGATGGTGCTGCTGCTCGATGACATCCTGCGCACCCAAGTTCAGATCACTGTTAATCAAACAGTGTGAGAAACGATGCAATAGTATGACTGAAATGACCAATCCATGATTCAGATGATGATAATAACCCATCACCATCTCAATGAATGGAAAAAAAAACCATCCCCTGATCATTACAGTGATTCATCAAAATGATTTAGTGTGATATTTATTCCTTTACATGGAATTCAGTTCTTTTTTGCCATCATGCAACGACTTTATAAAACTGAAGTGCAGAGCAGAAACTAAGGTGAGAGACTGAGGGCTGAGTGAGGACTTACATGCTGGAATACTCTCGGCATTGCCGCTGACCAAGACACTGACCTCAGAGCTACAGTCAGTCCCCAGGCACTGCACTGTCTGCCGCCATCTGCTTTTACAAAGTTTCACTTCAGAGTATCTTGGCTTTTTCTCAATGACCATCTGGGCACTGTGCACTGAAAATAAGCACTTGCTGAACATTGTGTCAAATGATAACTGATCTGTTTGAGTTACAATGCATAATGGTCGGCTAACATGGCAAATGAAGGCACTGAAAAAATGAGTATTTGATAAAAACATCACTACACTGAAATGAAGTGTAGAGATACACAACCTATTCCCGCAGCATCAGAGTCTCATATCAGAATATGAAGAGTAAATTTCCATTTCATGAGGCGAAAAGCTGGTGAGCTCTGACATGAATCGGACGCGACAAACGTCTCCTTTGGTGCTGGACACTATCTGTCCTGGTTGTCCAACCTGAGGCCGGAGTCCGAGGTGTCCTCAGAGGGAGTGTCTAGGACGGGATTGACAAACCCTTCAAACTCAGTGTCTGCATTGTCCTCTGGGTGGGTACTCACAAAATCGTTCTCCCACTCCAGCGCGTTAGAGTCCTCGGAGGCCGAGGTCAGCCCGCTGTTCATCTGCTTGCCGCCGGGCTTCAGGGCTGCGCGCAGGATGTCCTCCTCCGTCCGAGACCTCTCCCAGACTGGAAGTGCACGATTGATTCCTGCAATGCAAGGACATGAGCTTTCGGTCTGACAGCAGGAGCGAAAAACTGCTGCAGGCAGTAACCTGGTAGATGTAACCTGCTGTTTCAATCCAAGATTTAAAACTTTACAAGAACATTTCTTTTATGGAGCTTACTATATACCTCTTAGGCTGTAACACAAGACACAAAGGTGGTCCTTGTAGGAAAGAATAAATATGCACTGTAAAGTATACTGGCAGTTGAAAATAATCACTTTTTTCAGAGAAAATTAAAAAAAAACTTTATAGCACCACCCTTGAATTCAAACCTGAGAAAGGCACAACTTGACCACATTGTGAAGCTGCAATATTTTATCCTGGAAACGACACTGAAGTTTTTGGCTGAAACGTCAACAATTTTGGCCACCATTGACTTCTGAAGGCACAATTAGACCACACTGTCAACAATCATACCAATTTTGAAGCTCCTAAAGTCAAATAATTTTCAAGTTCTCCAGAAACAAAATTGAAGTAAACAAAAAAACAGCTTTTGGCCAAAATTCCCAAAATTTTGGGCACCCTGGACTTCTAACCCCCCCCCAAAAAAAGCACAACTAGACCACACTGTCAACCATCATACCAAAGTTTAAGTTCCTAAGTCAAGTAGTTTCTGAGTTCTGCTGCAGAAATGACAGTGGAAGGACGGAAGGATGGAGGGAGGGACGGAGGGAGGGACAGAGGGACGGACGGACGGGCGGACACTCAGAGATTAGATTTCAAAATTAGGTTTCAAAATCGTGAAAAAACAATCAGCAGTATTCTCTGCTCTGAAACACTGGGGTCGTTTCCACTGCAGGCTCTGAAATATCGCCCAACCAGGGGTGAGGGCTGATTACATACATAGTTAGTTACAGTATATACAGCACTTCTTGTTGGCCATCCTGCTGCTGCGTGCTACTTTTGCACAATGTTAATGCAGAGATTTACATCAGCCAAGCGGACTAACTTTCATTTTAGCTCTGTTCTAACTTGAATGGCGATAAAATAATTTAATTGTGTGGCTCTTCTAGATTTTCCAAATGTTATTGGACTGAACTGATCAAATTCTGCGAGTGAAACAAGTCATTTCGTGGGGGTCAAATCTATTTACCCACTGTTATGGCCACAACAGTAGCGACAAAGTAGGCTACGGCATGAGCACTCCGAATGACAGGCACACAGAGAGGGCCGGTGAGAGATAGACGGGGCTGGACGGTTGGTAAAAACTTTCAAGATTTTTTGACAGGCCACTGGGATTTGTCCCGGCACCCCAGATTGTCAGTACACCACCACTGGCAAACTGTAGGCTGCGATATAAGTGCTGTAACTTGCGTTGAGCGGGAGAACTACAATTGCTATGTGCTCTAGTTTTTATATAGCTATGCTAAGGATGGCTCCAGTGCATTGTTGAACCATGATTTCAGGCTCAGCTAAATAAACCTAAACTCTAAAATGGAGACACTTTAACTGTCTAACTTTACAATTCTGTGCTATGTAGTTATAACTTTAACTTTTTTTTTTTTTAACTCATCAGGAGGGGAACTTTAATCAGTAAAACTCAGTGACAGCACTAAGACAACAAAGATGAAAAGAATAAACAGTGCTGACTAAAAGCTGTACAGTACACCAAGATCAGCAGAATTTACCGCCAACCCTCCTAAATAACACTGATGTTTGTGCTGAATATGCCCACAATTAGGAATGTGTTTCTGCTGAATGGCAAAGAACAAAGAATCCTTTACATACTGACTTGTTTCACACCTGTTACTTAAACATCTGGATAGGACTTTTGAGGAGTTTGATGCCTATGAGATATACTGTATGCACTGTGTACAAATGGCCTGCTCTGCCTCTTCCTCCCCTCCTTTGCTGCAGTGTCTCTGAAAAACAAAATCAATAACCGCAGCCCTGGTCTGGAGGCAGAGAAAGCTCTGACTTGGTCCTCCTGTGTGATCGATCTTCAATCAGAGTTCAATGAGGATGTTACAAGAATGTTTGATGGATTAGTGATATGCGACAGGCCCTACTAAAACCCTCACCTTCCTCGTCTTCCCACTCTAGATCCAACGAGGTCCCGTCATCGTTGGTGGAGCGGGTCTTGGTGGTGAAGTCCCAGCTGGACTCTGTGTTGGGAGTCACCACGTTTGTGTCAGATGGCAGTCCTGGAAACAAAGAGTCAACTGTTACCTTATCAATGAGATGCAGTGTGCTCTGAACCATAGACTGTAGACAAAGATGGACGACATGACAGTTCCCCAATAGTGAAGCCAAAACATCTGGATCGCCCCCCTGGTGGCTGGCTGCAGTATACGCCAAAAGTCCCGTCACCTCCATGTTAGTGGATGGGACACGAGCCAAACTAAAAAGTCAAAGTACACGTAAAGTTTTCCCAAAAATGGTTTCTATCATTTTAGGTTGTTCTTATAACGCTGATGTATGTTCAAGTTTGGTTTTAATGAGTTATTTGATGCAGAGGAGGTGAGAGGTGAGACATCATGATTGACAGCTGTGATTGACAGCTGCTCTGAGTGAAGTACTCAAAGCTGGAGGCTCGAGAATTGTATGAGAGAAGATGAAACTTTGAATTTCCATAACCGTCACCAGTCTGTGAATAGAACATATGTCAATTTAATCATAAATGCAGTTATAGACACAGTTAGTTGTTGTGTCTTTCTGGCCAAACGGCTACCATGGTGCTAACGTAACAGCTAGGTGGCTCATGCTAACAAGCTGCTTGGACTGAGATTGGCTAAGTGTGTGGGCGGAACCTTGATATAGCAGCTCCACCCCCCGATCACTACGGTTCAGTCTCTGGCTCCAAATGCTGAAAATTTCAAGATGGCTGCTCCCGTATAAAGGATATTTTGGCTTCACTTTTGAACAGTGGGAGGAAGTGGAGACGTGTTGTCCATCCATATTCATGCTCTATGCTCTGAACTGATAAACACCTATGTGTATAACTATATACTGTATATTATTAGAGCTAATATAATCAAGGATAGATGGTTAACTTACTGTTGCCCCTGAAAGCGTCCGACTGGGCTTTTACATTTTGGAGGTAGACGTCAAAATCCTCCCCAGAGTTTTGTCTGGAATGAACCATGACAACAATCAACACAACTGTACCAACTGTAACTCATTGTTCTGACACAAACACAGTGGTCCTAGATTAAATACTTCCTGCTAAGGTTTTTAGTGATGACTGTTTGCTTGTACCCCCCTTCTGGCACAATGAAAATGAGTTAAACAATGATGTTGTTCTAAAGAGGACTTATAATGCCTATTTTCAGGAGCATACATGCATTGCGGGTTTCTACAAGAACATGTTTACATTCTTTAATGTTCATAAAACATTACTTTTCTCTAGCATCTCAAAGCCCAGTCCACTCTGATTGGACACCCAAACCAAACCCTTCAGACTCCGCTCTAACTACCTTTGTTTGAGAGCGTGCCAAACTAGCTGTCAGGCAGGTATTACGTAGATGTGTTACTTGGTGACATCACCAAGTTACGGGCGTTTTAGGCAGTTCAGGGACAGTATTTCTGTGGGCGAGACAAACTCCCTTTGGTGTGGACCTTGGGGTTTGTTACCTTGCAGACCTTTTATATGCACAAAAAACTATATAACAGAGGAAGGAAAGGAAAATAGGTCCTCTTTAATATCTGTGTTGCAGCCTACACAGTGCAGGAATAAATTTATTTTTATTATTTATTGCTGGAAGTTCTGGTTCTCAAATTTCTCTTTGCAGCTGTTATGGATTACAGACTCAACTTTATTGTCCGCATTATGGCCTACTAAGTATATCTCCTTTAGTACCCCTGCTAAAGCCTATGCAGAGCCTCATGACCACAGCTTGTCCACAGCCACACAGCTATCCTGTTGTCTAATGAACTTAAGTGACTCACTTTCTTTGCTGAGTTTCACTGCCGGAGCCATCTGCTTTCCCTCGTGTCCTCTGGGCAGACAGCTGCTAACAAAAAACCCACACATCAAGTCAAAATTTAGCCTTGTCTTCCTGTGATAAAAATATAGACGGTACTAATAATACAAAAACATTAAGCAGTTTTGGTGCTATGGAGGAAACATGTGAGCAAATAACTTTGGTAAAACAAAGCAACAGCAGAGAAGCAGTGGAATGTGCCATGAAAAGCAAAGAAATCTCAGTTACAGCATTTTTTTTTTTTTACTTTACAAGTCCTGTTACCTGTTAGCTATTTCCCTGCAGCAGGCCTTTCACTGAAACACTATAGGAAATATAATGTATAGTTATGACATTTGTCTCCCTGCAATACTATTATATTCAAATAGTCCACATTTCTCTATTCATGATGTGGGGTCTGTAAAAGCCAGGCAAAAGTAATGGTATTATTTGCAGCATGGGCCTTGACTTTTCCTCATTTCACTGTTTGCACCCATGAATAAGGGTCATAGCAAGTTTAATGTCTATTAACCCTCAGAGACCCACAAGAGACCTGTTTTGTCTTTTTTAGGGGGTACAGGGGGTCTTTAGTGGGAGATAGCAGGTCAACAGTAGATGTCACATAGAAGTGGTGTAGATCATCTGAAAGATGGGAACCTGAAGATTAATATGAGATGCAGTTCAGCACCATGTGCCAAGTTGTTCTAGTCATAAATCAAAAATAAACATTAATTAATCAAAAAAAAGTGAAAGGGTATAAGGGTTTAGAACATTATGATGAAAGAAATTATGATGGCTCATTTCAGTGCTCTGTTATGTCTCATAAGTTGTTGCAGCAACTTTGGGGTTGATGTCATTTGTTACACAGATTTGGTACTAAATTTAACCTTTGAGAATTAATAAAAATGATCAATAATCCCTCCAAAATACTACATTAAGACACCAAGGCCTCCAGGAACACCATAGAAAAAGGCATGCTGAGATTTGGTTTAAAAAACTTTTGACATCTGGAGATTTCTGCAAGACGTGCATTTTTCAGCAACTGGATGGTGAGCACTTCTGTTGTGTAAACTGCTCAGAAACCCCCTTGTTGTCAATCTACCTAGGACAGCATCTGTCCTCTGGATGCTCTATGTCTCTAGTTTGTGGTTGTAAAGTTTCATGAGGCTGTGATTATCCTAGAGGTCACTACAGATCATTTTATACAGTGAGGTCAAATTTCAAAAAATGATCACAATATATGGAAAGGCTACTATGGGGACTAACATCATCACAAATGAATTGGACTCATTGGATCCACAAGAGTCTCACTCTAAAGTGATACCCAATTTATGTAATTCAAGACTGTTTAGGGACCTGCAGAAATATCCAAACACACCTTTTTAGAACAGGCGCAAATAACACATTTACACTGCATTCAAAAACTGCATGTGATTATCATAAAATGGGCATGTCTGTAAAGGGTAGAGTCGTGGGTACCCATTGAACCCATTTCCATTCACAAATCTTGAGGTCAGGGGTCAAGGGACCCCTTTGAAAATGGCCATGACAGTTTTTCCTCACCAAAGTTGAGCCTAAATTTGGAGCATTATTTTGCATACTTCCTGACAAGCTAGTATGACATTGTTGGTACCAAGTCTGACTTGGTATGATATCTGGACCTTCATTAGTCAGGATTATGGATCTCATGGGGTTAACACTGTAGTCCCTGCTGTATATTATATATCATCTGCTGGCTAATATTCCACCCTGAAATAAATGCAATGTTTTAAGTGGCTGAAATACTGATTGCTCCTCTGCAGCTATGATGTACCTTCTGATTTTTTTCTGTCTAAAGGATGATTAAGAATGCTAACAAGTTGTTTGAAAGGTAAATGAATCAGTGAGCTAACAGATATCAGTTTCCCAGACTGGATAACTAGGACAAAAGGACAAAATGAAAGACTGAGCAGAGAAAATATCACTATGTCCCTTTAAGACGCAGGAGGCCGAGGACTTGAGACGCTGGGAAGCCTCTGCACAGGGGCCAGTGGGTTTAGAGGAGAAGTTGTTTTAGTCAAACTGGCAGAAGGGAGCGCTCAGTGCCGCCTCACCTCCTTCAACTTTCGTTCACGCGCCAACCTGGCGGCCTCGCGCTGGGCGGCATTTCTAGCCTCCTCTTCTAGCCTCAACTTCTCCTCTTGTGCCTCTAACTGAGCAGAAACAACCAAAATGAAACAAACACAAAAAAAACACAGAACAGAAAATTACAAAACAGAACTAAACAATGCAGCAAATTAAAAAATAAGGCAAAATGAAATAACGGTGGCTGTTAATCTAACAATGACAGATTGGGTCTTACCTCCACTTGCAATTTCTGGTCTATGAGGATCTGCTTGTCGGAGAGAGCGGCGTAGCGGTGCTCTTTGAGATGCTTCATCTCTTCGTCACTGATGGGCCTAATAAAAGAACAACAAAACACACTTGAAGATTAACTGTTCTTTTATCAAAGATTATTGGTTTTAGATTGACAGCAGATCTCTTACCTTGGGCAGGGCTGTGGGCTCTCAGCCTGCAATACAACAAACAACATTTCACCATACAGTGATGGACAATCAGTGTCAAATGCGTCTTCCCTGCTGCAGCACTGTTAGACTCAAGTGCTTCTGGTCTGGGACTATGCAGACAGTAATCAAGTTACTGCCACAGTGATGCTGCGCAGTGGCTGCTGCAACCATCATGTTCTATCCATCACTGGAGGAAGGCTAACAGTCTGACGGCAGTCTGGAAGTAAACTGTATCCTGAGAGCAGCAGCTTAATGCAGCATTTAATTAGACTACTATACGTCTTAGAAAACACTCACTCAGTCTTTTACAATGTTATTGGTTCCTAAACAGTAAAATAACAAGGAAGAAGTGAGCATTGCTCACATACTGTACCCCCCTCCTGCAACACTGTCAACCATCATAACAACTCTGAAGTTCCTAAGTTAAATAGTTTGCAAGTTCTGCTCCAGAAATGGAGTTGAAGCTGAAAATAATCACTTTTTGACAGAAAATTTAAAAAAAAAAACACCACCCTGAAATTCAAACCTCAGAAAGTCGCAACTAGACCACATTGTGATTCCGCAATATTTTGCCCCAGAAAACAAAACTGAAGTTGAAAAGAAATGAAAGAAGCTTTTGTTTTTTTGGTTGAAATTAAAAAACAAATGGGCAGCCTGGATTTCTAACCCCCAAAAGGCACAACTAGACCACACTGTCATCAGATTTGAAGTCCCTAAGTCAAATATTCATTTCATTTCCAAGTTCCAAGTTCCGAAACGACAGCAGACGGCCGGATGGATGGAAGGACAAATGGATGGACGGACACATGGAGCGCTATCTACCCTGACTCCGTTGTCTGAGGGGTATAATAAAGTTGAGAGGAAACTCACTACAAATATTGTGCATAAACTTATTTAGGTACTGAAAGCTCATGATTGAACTTACCTCATCGCTCTCTACCAGATTTTCAAACTGCAAAATTAAAAAGATGCAATTAAATATTAGTCATCATTAATGACAGAAAACAACACCAGTGCCTGTAATGTATGACTCATACCTCTATTGTATAATGTTCCCCTGTGGTACTGCTCCGGAAGTATTTTGACCTGCAGGAATAATTAAGAGTATGAATACACTGGTAATAATCCGAAACATGTGAAAAGTGGCTGAAACATTTAATCTGAAAATCTGCAGTGTCACCCGGCAGAGCTGTAGGATGATAACATTGTTCACCACTGTCATCAAAATCAAGCAGCTACTATGTTCCTATTAGATCAGTAGCTCTGGCAATTCAGGCCAACATTATGATCATTTACTGACTTTTTTTTTCCACTTCTTAGCCGATTTCAATGGAAGTGATGTGGACAATGCCAGACTATGTACAGATAGCAGGTATATTCAAAATATAAGATGATAGCTAGTCTCATATCACAGTGTCGATATAATATTGGTAAGTTGCCCAGCCCTATGTACAGATTAAACACACTGCACAGCGAATGAGTAAGTTGCTCATCTGAAGAAGAATCAAACTAAGCGACTTTTCACATAACATCCTAAAACTTTAGCACTGAAGCCAGATACCAGTGATCTGCTGTACTTTTACTTGTGATTTAAAGTCTATATATATGTCAAGATAGCAGTGGCTCGCTCGTGAACAATTCATTCAAAAGTAAAAATCTTTTGGGAGAACGAACCGAATCACTTCTTGAAACATCCTTTCTTTGATTTCTCTGTTCAGTTGAGCTTTCAGCAGGCAGGGCCTCACTGAGCGAGTGATTTCAGTCATTTATTGTCAAGAGGAATGGTGTGTTGTGTTCAAGACAGCATAAATACAGTTGATAAACACACCAAGAAACAATGCATATGACAGTTTTGATTTAAATATAAGTCTATAGGTTTTTTTTTCCACATGAGGCCTTGGGCTACATGTGAAAATAATATTTGCACACAGAAACGAATATGGACAGTTGTAATAAAAATGGAAACATTTTTCTTCTGAAAGTATTATTTCTTGTTTTTTTATATACTTTTTTATTATGATTTTTCAAGGTCCAGAAAAACACAAATATGACCATTTCTTTTACAGAGTTAATTTAGGACCTGTTTAAATAAAAAATATTAATAAACAAAATAGAAATCAAACAGATTTACTAGAACCTGAACATTAGCGTGATCCTTTCTTATACTTAAACAAGAAGGTAGTAAATGATACACAATGAAAAAGAATAACAATCAGCAAACACCAGCTTGTTTTAAACGAATGATGGTCACATAGATATAATGAAGTTTAGCCATCTTTCCCACCTTTTCAGAAATATACCTTGTTGCAACCTTACAGAAAAAGTAATCCTTTCCATCTTAAAAATATCACAAATGGTATCAGTCCACTCATCAATTGTACGGGGTTCTGGCTTTAACTATTTTCTTGTAATGATTTTCCTTCCAGCTGCGCTCAAAATCCGAAATAGGTGACTGTCATGAGCAGAAATAGTTACGATTTCAGTCCACCCAAATACAAAGTTAGTAGGTTAAATGGAGCGTCCTCTTGAAATACTGTTTGCCTAACATTATGAACCTCCTGCCAAAAAGGGACTAGCAACAGAAAAGACCAGAATACGTGATAATGATTTTTTTGTTGTTGTTGTTTTCATTTCAGTATAATAAAAATATTTAACACAAACAGCATTTTTATACAATTAAATTCTCGGTTCACTAGTTAGCTGAAGTGAACACTGAGATGTGTTTCAGTTCAATAAGTAGGACCACATATAACGCAGTCAGAGATCCAGTCAGCCACTGAACGATTCAGTGAACACATCTTTGAACGAATCTTTTCACTGAGCTAATTCTAGCGATTCAGTTGAAACAGCTGCTTTTCCCATCACTATCTCAAGACCTCAAAGGTAAATTGGCCAATTGGCCTTTCTATCAAAAACTCGATTTGTTCCTTTAACCCTTAAAAGCATTTAAGAAGGTTAAAAAACGGCACATTCATTCATACTGAACGGCTCTGATCAGGGTCCAGTTCAGAAGTAGAAGTGTAACAGTGATGCTGCAATGACCACAACAGACAGCGGCTGTGCTTTGTGATAATTGTGCTGTCCTGATGCTGGTGCTGATAATTGTGGTTTGGTAACACAGCATGTGTAACACAGTGTAATATGATATAAACATCAAATCTAATAGCCTACGCTGAAAGTCATCAATATTGTGAATTTCTCCACTGTGGAACTAATAAAGGAATATCTTATCTTATATCTTAAGTTTGAAATGTAAAAATAATTACAAAAATCTGTTTTTGGATGGTACCGGTAATCATTGTTTGGATAAGTTTTTATGCAATGGCATTTTAGTTTGTAGTTCAATCATGACACATCTGAAGAAGAGAAGAAGAAACCTTCATTTGTCATATACATACAGGTACATATATGAAATTTGACCTCTGCATTTAACCCATCCTAAGTGTTTGTAGGAGCAGTGGGGTGCTGTAAACGCTCGGTTGGCAACGTGGGGTTAAGTGTCAACATGCAGACTGTAGGAGCTGGGGATCGAACCACCAACCTTGTGGTTAAGGGATGACCCTGGGCCTCTAGGGATGTATGTATGGGTTAATAAACATTGGATCTCATGGGGCAAACTGCTGCTGAAAAAAAGCTCATGGCAGATAAACTTGGAAAAGAAGTTTGGAAATTTGTGTTTGGTGGATGATTTCTCTGTTGTTACAATGCTAATTGGCATTGTATTTTACATCTTTGGAAAGCCTGTTTATTTACCTTCACAATGATGTCCAACCTGTAAGAATTGTGCATTTGTGGGATGAGCAGCACAGCTGATTATGTGGGTAGCGGCCAAGTAAAATTTGCCAAAATTCTCTGCCAATACTAAACAGCGTATTCTCCTGCTGGTGTTGACTCTTGTTTGAGTTGACTGGAAGCAAATTGGGGGGGGGCAGTAGCTCAGTCTGTAGGGAGTTGGCTTGGGAACCGGAGGGTCACCGGTTCAAGTCCCGACATGGACCAAAAACTGAGTGTGAACTGGTAGCTGGAGAGGTGCCAGTTTACCTCTTGGGCACTGCCGAGGTGCCCCTGAGCAAGGCACCAAACCCCCAACTGCTCGGGGCGCTTGTCTGGAGCAGCTCCCTCACTCTGATATCTCTCCATTACTGCGTGTGTGTGTGTTTGTGTGCATGTACCATGTATAAATTAAACAGAGTGTAAATTGAATTTCCCCACTGTGGGACTAATAAAGGTAGATCTTCTTCTTCTTCTTCTTCAAATCATTTGATGTCAGAGAAGAAATGAGGAGCTTTGTTTTGAAACAAAATCTTAAACTGAGCCATGTTGGTTTTGAAAAAGCTGACTTTTCAGAATGAAACGGATCACTGTGTGATCCTGTGGTCTTGTCTTGTGGTTCGTGATTGGCAGCAGCTGGAGCTCACAACAAGAGTCAGTACCAACAAGACAATACACTGTTAAGCATTGGCACGGCAGTGCACTTAAATATTTAAAATAAAAATAATGAATAATCTAAATATTGAATACATGACATTGGTAATCAAAAAAACTTAACTTTGTCAAATCATTTTTTGGATGAAAAAACAAAGTTTTGCTGCACTTAGCAGCATTTATGCACCTGCTTGATAATCGGCTTAACATGCTCAGACATCTGCAGATGCTGATGATGAAAAATGTCAAATAATCGGCCCGATTAATCGGTCGACCTCTAAACATGACCTGTCCTGGGAACAAAGTGGGCATTTACAAAATTATAGTAGAAATTTCCAAATTGCCAGATGAATACCTATAACTATAACTGTACCTATCAGCTCCAATATGTAAACTTATGTAAACTCAGTATCTTCTTTAAAAAAAAAATATGCCTTTTTCTTAACTGATGGTACATTGTCATTATTTATGTAATTTTATTTAGTATTTACAGAATTTTATTTTGTTTAGATTTTAGTTTTGGGAGTTAATTACTTTTATCATGCTTTTATTGTAAAGCACCTTGTTTGGAAAGGTGCTATATAAATAAAATTATTATTATCATTATTATTACTATAATTATAAGGAAGGGATGAATGGGTGTGATACAGCTTGCTGCTGAAAGAGAGCAAGCCAAAGCACAAAGACTGAAAAACATCAATTATTAACTTTAAATGTGATGACATAACAGCTTGTAAATAAGGCAAAAAAAAAAACAAATGTTTGAAACTCAGTATACTGGGTCCAAGTATTAGTCAGTAACCATTGTCAAAGACTTGTTAAACAGGCGTAGCTCAGTGTTTTAATGTGCTCGGCTGTAAGCACACGTAGCTAAACTCCATGTCCCCTCTGTTGATTATAGGGGTGGGGTCTTCATGCTGTGGGTGCCGTGTGGGTGCTGTGGCTGCAGGTTCGACCCCATAGAGACCAGATAGTGACCAGTACAGCTCACTAGCTTTGTATCTGTAGGTAACAACATCACTACGGAGCTAACACACACAGAGCTGACAGTACGTCTGAGACTCACAGCGCTATCAGTTACCGGCTAACTAACTTTTAGCTAACGTTAGCAGTAACCGGATACGCCGGTTCAGATGATGCTTTCATGCTAGCTAGCTAGCTCAGCTAGCTGCTGCTATGTTTCACTTACCCGCCTCCTCTCTGGATCCTGTTGGCTTCTCTCCTGAAGAGCCCGACACAGTATGCCCAGCAGTTACCCATCGCATTGTCAAATATTACCAGTATCTAGCTGCCTAGCTAGTAGCCTCCTGACAGCTGCTGCTGGTGCACTAGTGGAGGTAGCTACATCTCCAGGTCCAGTCTTCCAGCAGCCACTTCCTCATCCTCCTTCCTCTCCGGTTCATGACGGGCAGAGAGCTCACGGGACTGTGCAACACCACCACCTACTGGCGCTTTCTTGTCATTGTTGATGAGTTATCACCAGGTTTGGACAGAAAGTAGAGGCACTATTTGATCATGTTGCTACTTGCAGATTGCACAGATGGAGGCAAAATTCAGTATAAGCTATCCGATCAGTGAAGAAATGCAAAAGGAAAATCATGCATGCATGCATAAATAAATTAGTGCGTGCTGTTTTATGTATTTAATCACAATTGTCCATAATTAATCGCAAACTGATCACACATTTTTATGTTCAAGATGTACTTTAAAGAGAGATTTTGTCAAGTATTTGTGCATATATATATATATATATATATATATATATATATTGGGCGGCTGCACAGTGGTGCAGTGGTTCTCCCCGAGCAAGCCTGGGTTTTCTCCGGGTACTCCGGCTTCCTCCCACAGTCCTAAGACATGCAATTTAGGTTAATTGATGACTCTAAATTGCCCGTATGTTGTCTGTCTCTATGTGCCCTGCGATGGACTGGCGACCTGTCCAGGGTGAACCCCACCTTCGCCTGATGCCAGCTGGGATCGACTCCAGCCCCCCCGCGACCCCCAACGGGATAAGCGGTTGACGATGGATGGATGGATATATATATATATATATATATATTTTACTGGAAATATATATATTTTACTGGAAATCAATTAACACAAAACAAGAAACCATCACAGGTACTGCATTTAGCATAAAAAATCTGATCAAATCATAACATGGTAAACTGTTATGTAGCCTCCTTCCTGACAAGCCAGTATGACATGGTTGGTACCAATGGATTAAATACATAAATAAATACATACACTAAAAAATAACTGTAAAATAAATAAAAATGAATGCAAATTAAATAAATAAATAAATAAAAATAAATGTAAAAACAAGACATAAATAAATAAAAGAGAAAATTAAACAGAAGTATCAGTAAATAAGGGGATTAATAAAAAGATAAATACTATTTAGACTTTTTATTTATTTATTTGAGTCATCTATTTATTTATTATTTTGTATTTTCATACTCCATACATTAATGTGTGTAATCACTGGAACAAATTAGACCTCTCAGAACATGTGTTTGAGAAATGAATGTCCATTTGATCATAATAATCCAAACATTTAAAGTGCTGCAACAGTTGTGTTAATATATCACCTGATGATTTACTGATTCTATTTAATTTTATTTCATGAATGTGTTGTAGGCAACCGAGTATCCAATAATAATTTTCACTCTTCAACTTTTTTTTTAAACGTTATTCATTTATTTTTTACTCCATGTCATCAGCGCCGAAGAGGTAGGAATGTATCTCATCTTCAGCTGGGGTGTTGTCCACTTTGCTGACTCGGACTTTCTGGGCTACAGGCTTGCATCTGGGCATAAGCTTTCTCCCACTCTGAAAGAAAATGTGTTTAAGCATTGCACAATTTTTTTTTTTGCTTATGTTTTCATTTACTGTAAATTCAGTTTCAGTCTTTAAGACATGTTATCATTTCAAAGTATGCAGCTCAATCAGAGATCCACCACACGCTTCTGTTAATGTTCTAATTCATTAAAACAGAATGTATTAAAAATGGAGCAATACTTTATTTTGTCTCTTTGCAACAAGCTATAATGTATTTCAGCGCAACACCTAATAAATGACTTACTGTTTTCTTGGAGTCAGCCAGAGATCTCTCCAAGTACCTCCTCATCCTTTCCTGCTGTTTCTCACTCTGCTCTCTCTGCTTTTCCTCACGCTGCCTGCAACACGGTGAAGTCGTAAATAACATGCTACTGTATTTTTTTTATTGAATGTGGAAACAACATATTGAAGGAAAAACACAATGCAAAGCATTCAAGGAGTTATGTTGTGTAGAATGACATTTGACATCACCTTGAATTTGTTGCTCTATCAATTTTCTCTTGCAGTCGAGAAAAAGTGTATTCACTGAGACATACCTGGTCCTCCTCTCGCTGTCCTTGATCTTCTTCATCATCTCTAAGCTTTCTTCGGGGATGCTCTCAAGGTCCTGCAGCAGTAAAGACATGCGGTTCTCAATACTGGCCAGCTTCTCCAAGGTGCTGAGGTTGGTGATCCTATCATCCACGCAGCAGCGGTGGACATCCGCCATCTTCTCGCCCAGAGCGTCCAACATCACGTCCTGCAAGCGAGAGGAGGAAGAAATGAAGAGGAGATGAGATGACGAAACCACATATCTACTTCATGATTTCTGGGTGTTGTTCCCACTCAGATCTTGGACTATAGTCAAACACATTCTGCTTCCTGACCTGGTCTTCTGTGTTCAGCGACATGTGGAGCTGAACCTTCTGTCTGAGCTTGGCGCCTCTCGCCTTCTCTGCATCAATTCTCTGGTTCATGTCGTTAATCTGCAGTGTTAGCTGTTCTTCATCCCTTTCACTTCACGTAGAAAAGATTCAGCATCCAATGGATGTGGGAAACAGGAGGGGCAGGTAAGAGAGTAAAAAGCGTACAAGGAAAAACAAGAGTAATAATATTACAGGTCTGACAAAAAAGTTCAGGAGAGCAAATGACGCTGCTCATTTTAAAGCAACACAACAGATAAAATTTACAGAGCCTTAACCCGTGACCCATCATGCGTACATCTTCTTCCTGGTTGTCTCCATGGACTGTCGGAGCTCTTCCAGTGTCTCCTCCACCCTTGTAGAGTTCTGAATGAGGGACAAGTTCTGCTCCGTCAGCTCTGTCACCAGATCCATTAGCTGCTGAGGTTCAGTGAAGTACAGCTCTGGCTCATCCTGCAGAGGAGACAAATAAAAACCAACACGCAAGATGAAAAGAGATGTCAAGTCAGAAAACTAGACTTTTAGTTTGGGAAAACTGACCTCATATTCTGAGCTGTCATCATTCAGTTTAGAAGCTGTGACCCTGAAAGGACAAATAAGGAGTTCAGGGTCAGGACAAAGTTTTTGCAGAAACATGTAAACAGGTTCAAATCAATTTACTGCAAGGTATTCAAAATGATACCAGCATACTGCTTGTTTCAGAGAGAAAATGAATTGTGAAAGCATGTTTAAATTACCACATAAACATATTGTATAGCAACAAGAAAAAAGGATATACTTTGTACAAGGCTATAGGCCTTTAACAAGTAAAATGACTTTTACAGCTATGCTTCTTAGGTATATTAAGGATTCTTTTGCGTCATGCTGAACACTTAAAGGCGCAGTGTGTAGGATCTGGCAGCATCTAGCAATGAGGTTGCAGATTGCAACCAACTGAATCTTCTCCCACGTGCCAAGCGTGTAACTACAGTGGCTGACGTGAAAACACGAATGGCCCTATCTAGAGCCAGTTTTTGTAAGAGTAGTGTAGGTCATTTCGGGAGTTGCAGAGGTGGAGTGTGTACATGGGAAGTGAGTGGTCAAGCAAGAAATAGAGAGCGGCCACAAATGTGTGTGAGCGGACAAGTGAGCTTGAGCAGAAGACAGAGTTAGTTTAGCTCTAATTTAGCTACTTATCAACCCAAGCTGGAAAAGTTAACACAGTGTTTGGTTTGTCTGTTCTGGGCTACTATAGAAACATGGCGGCGGGCTCCGTGAAGAGAGGATTGGGAGCAGTGAATAAATTTTGACACCAGCTCAACTTTATTTGTGTTGGGCGTTACTTTGTAGCTTCATGTCACCGGCTTTCATTGAAAATGACTGTTGCTGTGTTGCTCGTAGTGTGAACTCAGCTTCAGGTAACGAAAACACAACGATTAGTATTATCAGGTCATTATACACTAAAGAAAACATTCTTATTAATATTATACTGCATTTCTGCCAATAGAGCCCCCTAATTGCTGCACACTCATCCTTTAATGGCCCATCTTATTTAGCACTGCATCAGTGTGTATGAATGTAAAGGATAAATACTGGATATGCAGCAAAGTGGCCCTCAGTGTTGTGATGGAGGAGGGTGTCATGGTGCTTCCTCACTGTGTGTCGCTGTTGGCTGAGGACAGCCTTGTCTCCCTGATGGACGGCGGTTCTCGACTTGGACCAGAATCCTTGCTCTCCAAACCTGTGTGCAGGTATGATATTCAAATCACACTACTAGCATTATCCATACGTTTGAGTCGTAATTTAAAATAACAATATCAGGATATTAATCATCCTCATAATCTATTCTGTGTTGATTCACTTAGTTTTGTACTTACCGTTCCTGATAGCGGACTCCTCGGGCTCCCTGTTCTGCTTGTCCTGAGTGTCTCCGTCATACAGGACTTTAGGCTTGAAAGCCTTGGTCCTTTGGGCCTCCTGCCACTCTGGAGGAGACAACTGGAACAGCAGCTCCTTGTATCTCTTGTAGTCTGTCAGGGTGTCTTCTAACTTTTCGAGGTCACTATGAAAAATGAAGACCAGATTTAAATTAACATGACACACCTGTCCCTCCGACTTGATTCACCTTTATCTATAGTACCTTTTATGCACAAAAACATGGTTGATGTGTACACTCATGCATGTTAACGTTATCAAAGTGCTACCATCTTATGGCCCCTATTTCAGCAGTCAGTTTCTTGATCTCAGCATTCTTCTCCAGCTTGGACTTGGTCTCCTGTTCAAAACTGACAACAGAGATGAGACAACCGTTTCCAACGCGACTCTTTATAAAGGTCCAATCTGCAGCCAACATGTCATATCTTACAATGTCCTGGCCTCCACAGACTTCTTCTCGTTCTCCCTGAGGAACTCTTCGAAGTTGAGGTTGTCTCTCTCAATGATCTTCTCGAGCTGTCTCAGCTGTCCCTCCTCTTTTGCGACAGCCTTGTCCATCTTCAAAATCTCCGACCTCTTTGTCATCAGAGATAACTGAGAACGGGAGAATGGGGGCAAATGATGCAAAAGGGCAAAGGCAGATTTTTTGTTACTTCATATATTTTTCCTCCCGACGGCAACTTTACCCATGATGCAACTTGACGGCCAACAGTACGGTCAGAGATTTGGGTGTGTTATGCTAATATGTGATTAATGTAGCTGCGATTCCCTCAAGCCGAGATGAGCCACAGAGGTCTGGTAAATTCTTCACTTCTTCTCCACACCCCCATTTTTTTTTTTAAAAGTTCAAACTTGAATTATTTACCCCCCAACTGATTCAAGTGATGTCACTTGAGGCAATTTATGAGACTTCACACAACAACAAAAGGCCGTATCCCGTCAGTACAACTGTATTTTAAAGAATATACATTATCTATAGGCTACATATGTACAGGGCAATTTTATTATACTGCTGGAGATGTGTTGGTGTTTTTGTTACAGTGCTTTACATGGAGCTGACACCCGCCTGCTCGCATGCTCGCTTTCTGAATCAACTAAATCCAGATTGTTGACATGGTTCCATATTATTAAAGGAGCAGTGTATAACATTTCAGGGGAGCTATTAGAAGAAATGGCATATAATATTTATAGTTATGTTTTCTTTAGCTTAAAATGAGCCGTGGTACCGCCAGCCGCCGTCTGACTTCCGTTGCTCCTAAAGTAGTATTATTATGGTAAGGTCAAGAGAGCTGTCAAGAGAGCTTCTGCAGCAACCACAGTGCTGCGTTCACTGTCTCCAGTTCACCGTCCAGGAGCATTGGCAGCCACGGCAGTGTCGTGGACATGCAGCCACTTTCCTGGTAAAAGTGCTCACTGCACAATTAGCTTAGTTTAGCAGGTTGTCAGCTGTGTGTCAGCTGCTAGCTACAAACCATGTGTGTGGTAGCGGTGAGTGTGGCATTACAGCTATGACCGCAGGTGTAGCAGACACTGTGTGTACAGTTTATTTGTCGGTGAATAGATGCTACGAGGCTACAAGCTACACCTGCTCGAATGGTGGACCAACTTTTCACCTACGGTTAACATGCTGAATGTCAGTTATTGGTTAAACGGTTAATTATTAACATCCCTTCCTCTGAGCAAGGCGAAGGGCGTTACCACGGATTTGCCTTCAGTGATTCATGTTACCGCAGTCTTGGAAAGGGAGGGGTACTCAGATGGTTGCAATCTACAACCACACCACTAGATGCTGCCAAATCCTACACACTGTACCTTTAAGATCTCAGCAACTCTTGAAATCATTTACCTCCAACACTGCCTTCTGCCGCTCCATGGAGATCAAGTCATGTTTGCTGTCTTTTGTAACATTTTCTGGAGACAGAGGACGGACAGCAGTTAGCATTCACATTAGCAGGTTAGCCATGGCGTGTACTCTACTGTCTCTGTCCACTCACCTCGTTTCAACATGGCCATCTTCAGCTCATGTCTGCCAGGTGTTCGTTTAGGGAGAACTGTCCTACTCTTGATTTGTTTCTTCATCTTCTCCTTTTCCTCCTCCTCCTCCTCCACTTGTTCTCCCAGCTCTTTTCTCAGCTTGGCCGTCATTCGAGCAGCGTGGGTCGTCTTCTCACCAATTGGCAAAGCCAGGAATTTACGCATCTCCTGCGCATGGAGGAGAACAGTAGCAGGTCTTTAAACATGGTGATTGATTTTTCTTTTTGCAGACACGGTGTCACATGAGTAACATGCCGCGGATGTACAAGAACTTACAGAGTTCTACTCAAACACACACACCAACCTCTTTTCGGGCCTCTCTTTCATTTACACTCAGCAGGAAAATGCTGTTACTGTCTGGCACTTTGAATGGGCTCGGTCGAGTCTCCCTACTCCTCCTCATGTCTGCACACAATGTAAAAAAGAAAATTTGTTTGTTAAAAAACACTCTGCATATAATCTTCTACACTCTTATTGTTTCTACTTTATATTCTTGCTCACTATACCTGGTTTACGTGATCTGGCAGCACTATCTGTCTCTGAAACAACAATGCTGACTGAAGAAACCTCTGGTCCATCTGTTGAAAACACGATCAATCACTTACTGTATTTACAGTGTGTATTATGTGAGAGGCATGGCATTATAACAGCTATTTACTGGGATGCAGTGATGACATCTCTGAGGTTACTTCTGGCATTTGGCACCGTGCTGGCTCAGTGTTTCATTTGGCTGCAGGTTACAGAAAACACAAGTTAAAACCTGTTTGTGGATGACAAAACATGAACCCCAATTTTAAAAATATTTAAGCCATTCAAGCCAAAACTGGGTCTAGTGCAGAACTACTACTTCTAAACTTTCATCCCATTATGACCCAGATTGCAGCTTGACCTGCTTCGGCATTGGGACCCCTGGTTGTTCCAACCTATAGGCTGTGACTGCCATGTCGAGGCTCCTCAGCTTTGGAGCTCCTGTCTGATTTGTGCTTCAGTGTCAACTTCAATACATATTTCTACAGAGAGCATTTTATATTGTTTACAACCTCCAATTCCTGATTGGCAAACTGGTCATTTTCATGTTTAAAATGTATTTTTTTAGGGCTGTCAAAGTTAACGCATTGATATGGGTACCCATGATTCCCCCTTTTACATATATGATCACTTCATGATAATCACATACAGTTTGGGGTCACAGCCAAGTCAGCACACTGACACACTGACAACTGTTGTTTTGTGTTGTTAATTTATTTCTAATAATGAATATATACATACATCTGCATAAAGCAGCATATTTGCCCACTCCCATGTTGATAAGAGTATTAAAGACTTGACAAATCTCCCTTTAAGGTACATTTTGAACAGATGTGTGATTAACCGTGATTAACTATGGACAGTCATGTGATTAATCACAAACAAACATTCACTTGACAGCCTTAATTGCATTATTAAAAACTCTGCACACCCACACAGATGTTTTCACTAGGGTGCTATCACAGCAGCCATTTTGACATGTCATTGCTGGGTAACACAGGTGTAATTAATAACATCAATGATGGCCCTGTTCCATTTAGGTGGACCAGGGCCCTGGTATTATGCATGCTGGCTCACTGGAATGGCTGTGACAGATTAAATAGAAAGGGGCCTTAATTAATTTGATCAATTACACCTGTGTGAGGGCATCTTGCTGGTTAGACCTGTGTTGGGTGAGGGAGCAGGAAGCCACCTGGTGTCATCAAATATATTAATGAGAATCAAAAAGGATGTTAGATGAGGTCCTGTCAGGCTCACCCGTGGGTTGGACCACCGGCGTGTGGCTCTTAATTTAGCCCATTTGTTCCCAAAGATTATTTAGTATGATAAGAAAAAGGGGCTGCACAGTGGTTTAGTTGTTAGCACTGTCACCTCACAGCAAAATGGTTGCACGTTTGACTCCAACTTGTGGCCTTCTTTGAGGAGTTTGCATGTTCTCCCTGTGTTAGCGTGGGTTTTCTCTGGCTTCCTCACACAGTCCAAAGACATGCTGGTTAATTGATGACTCTAAATTGCCCATAGGTGTGAATGTGCACATGAATGGTTGTTGGCCTCTATGTGTCATAGTCTGCTGACCTATCAAGGGTGTACCCCACCTATGCCCAGTGTCAGCTGGGATCACTTCCAGCACCCCATGACCCCGAACAGGATAAGTGGTTCTAGATAATGGATGTATGGATGATAAGGAAAAATGCCACATTTGTTCTGATGGTCCAAAGTCTTGAAATGTGGTACAGACATACTTTGGGCAAGTATCTAACAGTACAACTTTGAAATTTTAGATCACAAAATCCCCCAAGTTTTTTTTATTAATAGTCAAAGAATTAGGAAAGTGTGAACATTGTATTTGCAAACAATCTTCCGTATGATTTTTATTTTTAGATGGATACCAAATGCATGATTGTGCTCCTTGTAGTTTCTGAGATACAGCCGTTTTCATATCGTACTATATTTTGTCTTTTAGCACATGGACTACTGTTTTTTCCTAAAATATGAAATTATAATTATATGGAAATATATCGAGAAAAACAATAGTCACATGAGCCCAAAAACTAAATATAGACTAAACATAGTATGAAATAATTCATAATGTCAGTTGTGGTCACAGATGTGTTGAATTATCATATTCTTTCGTTCGTTTATTATCATGTATTGTCTATATTATGTTATTATCTAGTGTGTTTTGTGGAGGGACCCAATGTCAGAGTAGTTTAAATACATTTTTATTTCAATTCATATTGAAACAACCAGTCCATGTTTACTCACTGTCATCTGATGTCTTTCACACAGGCCTACAATTAGAGTTCATCTGCTCATCTTTTTATGTATTTATTTATATCTTAGTATTTAATTATTAATATATAATTATTGACACAGAGCAAACCAGTACCAGTAGTATCCCAGCTCTGATTTGTAGACAAAGTATCATGAAGCTGCCATTAATCTGCTGTGTGTATGGGGGGTCCTTGAAGGCAACATGGTACATGCATATATGATAAAATCTAGCACAGAAAGGCACAGAAAGTTTTACTGAATGTCATATTTAAGCTACGTCAAATGAGCGTCTTTGTATTTTAGCAACATATCACATTACATTACAGATATTTTTTATCGAGGAAGTAAGCTAAACAGCTAGCTAACTTGCCAAACTAGCTAACGTTACCGCATATCCATCTAGCTGCTGTAGCTACAGGTTAGTATAAAGCTAACTGTTTTACAAACGTTTTTAATTTGGTAGTAATAAAATAAACGCAACATACCGCCTGATAACGTTGTTCATAATGTCACAACTTCGCTCTTCCGGCTGGGCTGCTCCGTTTGAGTACTGTTGTCATGGTAACCGTTGCCTTCAGGGTCTCCTAGTAATGCTGGGTTTTCATGATTTACACAAAGATGCGCTGTACCCTGAACGTGTCTGTAGCTGTTTAAGTGATTGTTTCATCATTTATATATTTTACAACATTGATAGTCAACATTTTAAAGTCATTGATTATTTGGTGACTAGAAAAAAAAATAAAAATAAATAAATGCATCAAACTATATTAATAACTGAAGGCTTGTAAAACAACAATAGTCTATTGTGTTATCTTAATTCATTGATTTGTTGGCTGCCCAGCTAACATTCGGCTTCAATTTGGAGTCAATTCTGTGGGCCAAGTCATATTAATTCTCCACTAGATGGCACAGACAGATCACACTATTTGTCTTAGGCAGAACTCAGTATTCCTTGTGTTGGATTGCCTTCACAAGAAGAGAAACCCAGATTTCAGGAGTATTAAGAGATCCTGTTGAAAGACATGTTGACATATTTGCAGCGAATAGTGCATCTGCAGTATATGAGTGATCAGTTCTTCCTAAGTTAAATTGACTTGGCTGCCAACACTTCTTTTAGTTCATTGTGTACCAGTGAATATACTTAGAACCCAATACTGTACATCCCCTCCCACGCATCCACACATGACCCTGCACATCTCAGCTCAACAAAGCAGCCCACACACTACACTTGCTTGTAGGAAATCCCAGTGTCAGATTGTCAGGCTAAAGTAATGCAAACACGTGGGGGAGTGTTGGCTCGCGCAACAGAAAAAAAAAGGGCACGTTGTGTAAGGAAAGAGGAAAGGCGTTTTAGTCAGATTTGATAGAACAGTTTGATGGATGGAAAGGAAACACAAAACAAGCACTTTTCCATCATTTTTTGTCACGTATTCATAAAATTTGTGGTGCAGCTGTTCTCAAATTAAATTAAAACAATGTTTCTAAAGCCAGTCCTTAAGTCCCATTAAGTTGTTGTATATATAGTATTACTGTCTTGCAATGAAGCTGGTTTCTTGCAGCGTTGCATGGGTTGCTTGAGCATTACAGATTGCCTCCGCCTCCTCCGCTTTGTAGCCCAAAGACAGTGGATATTTGGTATTATATAAGAGGTGAACACTCAACCATCTATGCATAATGACATCGACAGCTTTTCTTTAAACATAATTAACACCGCCACCTTCAGTAATCACAAATAAGGGGAAAAGATGACTTATTACTCAAAGTAAAAGCCTGAACACAAAGCAACATATTCAGTTTGAATCTGCTAATAATAAATAATATGGATAGATTCTTAAAAGCTAATTCCCTCCCTCATGTCTTGCAATGAGTTTAGGTGGTGGAGTCAAAAAACAGCATTGACCTTGTGTCAGGAAACAAACATTAGAGCAAAGTTGGAGCTGCTACACTGTCAGCCAGCTGCTGAGACGCAGACTGAGCTCAGGTCCATGTGACTGTGCTGCAGGGCGCCAAACTGAGACAGCATTTCATAAAATCTGCTGCAGCTTTCTTCCATAACCTATATTGCTCTAATCAATAAGCATTATGGACAGCACCTTGAAAAGTAACAAACACAAATGATAAACTGAAGCTTATTAATACAGTAGATAAGCTATACAAATACAAAAATAATTAATCCTAATTAAATATTGATTGCCTCCTGATTACAAGTGATGTTACTGATTTCTTTGTTCATGACTTCATGACTCATGACAAGACTGTCAGGCAATTTGGGAACCTGTAAATGCAAATATGTTAAAGGTGCAGTGTGTAGGATCTTTTGGTATCTAGCGGTAGGGTTGCAACCAACTGAAACTTCTCCCGTGTGCCAAGCGTATAAGAACTACGGTGGCCGACGCGAATGGCCCTCTCTAGAGCCAGTGTTTGATTTGTCCGTTGTGGTTTACTGTAGAAACACTGTAGGCGGTTACATATGTAGATATAAACGGTTCATTCTACAGCTGTGTTCACATGATAAGAAATTTCCTTTTCACTCACCATGAGGGGTGCAGAACCTTGCGGAAATATGTCATTAAAAAGTGTGCAAGGAATGCCATTCAGTTTTCCTAGGCAACAACAACAGGTGCAGCTGTTCTCATTGGTTGCACTTTTAAAGGTCAGTCGCAGCCGAGGTAAAAGTTGTATTAATTTGAACTTCGAGCACAGTGCTCGGTGGCAATTCTGAGAGGTGCGCAACGCCGATGGCACCGCTCTCCCCACAGGAAAATAATGGCACAGTCAGCACAGTGCGATTTTGCCAGTGATCATAAGTGGGCAGCTTAAAGTAACATAATGATTCGTGTTTTTGCTGTAGAGTTGTTCAGATGAAATTCTTGGACTGAGGACTGACTTAGACAATTGCAGAGACGAGGGCGGGGCAGTGGGAGTGGTGCTTGCTGTGTGTGTGTTTGTGTTTTTTGATAAATTAACACACAGAACAGTGGATTATGTATATAGATTCTCATGTCAACAACACACACAACAGCGGAGGCAACTAAAAACACTGAGTTCATTGTGCCTAACAGGCAAATATTAACAATGCACTTTTACAAAGTTAGACTATTACAATTAAAACACAATGATTAATATTTTCAAGTGATTAAACACTAAAGAAAACAATTCATATTAATTCCATCTCTGCCAGTAGGTACCCCTAAATGTTACACACTGTTCCTTTAAAGGTTACTGTTAGATTAAACAAGTGTCAGACTCTAGATATGAACCGCTATCAACGTCCTGCCATGTCACCAAACTAATAACATTTAATTTAAAAAATATAGTGGAAACTGAATTATCTGTGTGACAGCCTGCCATTCTCCACACAGCCAGCAGAGGCACGTCTGTTAATTTTTTTTTTTAGCAATGCAACATCTCTAACTAGAAAAGCATTCGGAGAGCGCAGACCTCCGCCAAGCACCATTGTTTCCCCCCTGGCGGTTTCTTCTGGATCCATCTCCTCAAGTATTGAAGCTTGATCAAATTCGTTGACATACTTCAGATGCTGAATTGTCTCAGCTACACAATGCCGCTTGTTAGAAATCTCTACCTCTAATATTAAATGCACAGTAGGCCAAAATGTAAGAGTACCCCCATTTTTTATATAAATTGCTATAAAATCCGCCATCTGGATCAGATCTGGATCAGCCTTTGGGATTTGATAGAAGTACACATTGTAAATCCCTGAGTCAAATTTCATGAGCTTTGGGCAACAATTACCAGAGATATTGAGAAACAATTTTTTGGGTCCCATTTACCCCAATGTTAACGAAAATTTCAAAGTGATCCAGAATCCAGGATTTCTTCTGGATCACCCCCAAAATTAAATCAGTTCTTCCTTTTCACATTTTCGACTCACCCTGAAAATTTCATCAAAATCCGTCCATAAGTTTTTGAGTTATCTTGAACACAGACAAACAAACAAACAAACAAACAGACAGATAAACGCCGGCAAAAACATAACCTCCTTGGTAATGACATGTAGCATCCACTCACAGCACCATACTGTGAGCTGTCACTAACTTTGACCTGCTGGTACCAAAGAACTACAGCTCCAAGTCAAAGGCCTCTGCTAAGCTGGAAAAGTCTTCACTTTCTGACTCGTACATGTACTTCAAACAATAATCATGTCAGTTGTAAAATATTAAATTAATATTGGAGGGCCATGATTGGCAAAGCCTCAAAATGTAATGAATACGCTGAATTGATTATATTTGGTATTATGATGTTCCTCTCCTGTATAATTGAATGAATTATTGCCCTATGAATTGGGAATTTGGAAAGACGTTTTCTAAATATAGGACACTCAGAAGCATGTCTAATGCCAGTTTACACTGAATAATTATTTACTAGGAAATGAGTGAGTCTTCAGCTTGACATAAAGCTCAGAAATTGAGACATTATTCAAATCCTCCAAATGTCTGTCTATCAGCAGAGCCAGCTAACTTCATCCTTGTTTTTCATGCAAAGAAGGTCCTATGAAAGGTCTAAGAGTATTACAGTAACATTTTAATTTTCCTGTAGGCCTACTTATGAACTTTAAGAGGACATAAATCAATATGAACAGCATTCATTTTTACACACAAGCTCACTTCACTAAACCAGAAAGGGAAATTAAGCCTTTGCAATCAAACCACCTGGAATCAAACAGGTTTGTGTTAGGGATACTAACTTTGAAAAAAAAGTTTCACCGATGACCAACCCTCGTTAGCTGATTATTAAATGTTAACCGCAAAGATCAGTGCGTCTCATACAGCGGTTCACCAGCTGCAGTGTATGACCACAATGGACAGCTGTACTGTACAGTTTATTTGTCGGTGAATAAATGCTACAAGGCTACAACTCCTCCGCTCTGTTCTCCCCTCAGCATGGATGTATTAAGAGAACTGGATACAGCGTTAGAGCCACAGACCTCGTTCAATCCTATGAAAACTGCTCAGTGGAGCATAAAATCAAAATGTCTCGACTTCCGTCTGGAAAAGTACCCAGATCTTCTAGGGTCTACCAGGTCTTGTCCGATATGAGCAGTAGCGTACGCTCGGTCACATGACTCAATCACGGGGTCCCAACATGTGGTCACCGTCTGGGTCTCCATAGACATAAACAGAGGAAGGAAATAACTCTGGATTCGGCTATTCGTGTAATTTAGGACTTTTAGGACTTGATTTAAATAAGGACTATCAGAGTGTTCATACTGGGGAGTTGATTCAACTAAAAAAAAAAATATCCACTGAGTCACAGACATCTCTTTCTCAATATAAGCCTGTGGGAAAAGTCTTTTTGGACCAATGACGTCACATGATGGACACAGAAGTTGCAGTACCACCACTGGCCACTACGACCATGTTGGGATCAACGACCACTGGTCTTCATGGGGTCTTGCCACTCAAGATCAGAGACAACTTCCTGTATCTGTAACTCTGGCTCAGACTCTCACAAGGTGGGCTCTTTAGGTGGACTCTTAAGGTGGACCAGCTTTTCTTCTTAAAATGATAAGCTGCTCATCTGAGTTTTGCTCAGCTTTTCAATTCAATAGTAATATTTCTTTTAACCGTTTAGCCGGTGGCATTAATTGGTTAAAATGCTTAATGCAGGTTAACAATTAAAAGGTTAATTAACACCCCTAGTATGTGTAATGTCACATTGGCAGATAATTAATTCCTCTTTTAGCTCATTGTTTGGTTTTATTCTTTATTTCCAACAACAGCAGGCAGCTGGTTTCAGCCAAAAACTGCAACTTCACATTTTCCTTTTCAACATCAAAAGACAGACGAACAGAATCAGCAGCCAACTGGTGAACACAGTGGAACATCTATGAAGCTAAAGAACCAGTTGTTCAGGGTTTGTTAAGAGTAGAAAGGAGAGTAGATATTGGTCTTAAATCAGCTGGTCAGACTCCAAACAAAACCAATGTTGCTCACACATTAGCCATTAACCAGTTGTTGGTATACACATTACTTCGTAAGGTGTTACTGTAATGTGATCAGTTTTTTTCATGAAAGAGTAGTGTACATTACTAGTGCAGTACCCAAACATGGGGTCCAAACATTCCTGTTTCAATCCAAACAACTTCACACTCAAAGCTTCACTTCCTGGGGTTCTCAGCAATACGCCTAACCTGACCCTATCAAATGGTTACACAGAACCATTTGAGAAGCCGTCATTGGAAACTGTTTGGAAAAGGGCAGGCACTTTCAAAAAATACTTGGCAAATAATTGGATGAGCCACCTGTCAATCAAACTCTTGTCAAAGCCAGTCAGGAGAAGAGCGAAAACATCTTTTCCATTGAGAGAAGGCCTTCCTTGCTCTTCTTTCGATGAAGAAATACTGTCCAGTTCTGATATAACTGATGCTATTACAGCATCTACGCTCACCTCTTTGTTAACCTCTCATTGTTTTTTTAGAACGAACAGTCACCTCTCTGTCGTCAGATAGACATAAGCCACACCTGTAACTGCCAGTAGCTCCTCACAGGAGGCTGACTGGTCCATGATCTGGCTTGCCGAAAACAAACGCATTACTTGAAGCCTGACATGAAATGTTTTTGTGTGATATGTGATCCCACAGTTCCTGCCATGCAAAGTATCAATACACCTGCCATGTGTGAAGTTGAGGGAGTGTGAACCTGTGGCTAACGTTAACATAGCTGTTGATGGTTTCTCAGTAGGCTGCTTGTTAAACCACATTGTGTTTTCTATTCCTACAGGATGTGTAAAGTGTGTGCTTGGAGTAAAGAGGAAAGAATTGTACATTTTAAATGCTGAGTAAGGCCATAACAGCTTGGGTATTTAAAAAGACAAAATGTCGGAGCTGTGAGTCTGTCAGCTTGCAACAAAAGTTTGCAAGTTTAAAATCAAACCAAAAAACAGAACATCACCTTTTCTTTGTGCTCGGACATCTTTCCAGAGATGTGTGCTGAAGGCAAATTGGCTCTGGGGTGAATCACATTACTCAGACAAAAGTCTCAGACTTAAACACACTGCTGAGGACAGACAAATACAACTTCTTTCATTCTATGAATATTGCATTTCATGTTAGTCCTGTAAACCCTAGTGAATTAATACTTTGTTGTTTACATTTCCATTTGGAAACTGAGGTTCTTGTGAACGATGTGTTCCTCTGGCTGTGGGAACATACAGCAGCATATTTGGAGGCTCTATCCATGCCTGTCGGCTCTGATCCCAGCAGAATTAATCCTCATATAATTAAAAACTTGTTAGCAGACAGACGCCTGGTCTTGTCTGGAGAAAATGCTGTCTGTATTTGGATACTCGGGTGACTATTTGGCAGCAAAAGGACATCTTACGGGGAAAAGATTTAACTTGTGAAATAGAGTTTTGTATTCCATCTGGCTATGTCACGAGAACTACTCCTCTTGAGACACATGTCACAGGTTTTTCACTCAGCTGACCTATGCCCTAAAGGCTATATACTGTTGCTAATAGCATCTTGAATTTACCACAGTGGGAAATACTTTTTGTATGGATTGTACCCCAGGAAAGTTAATTGCCATTGAGACTGCTGAGAATTATGGGATCCACCTCTTGGACTGAACCGCTAATGACAAAGGATAATGAGCTCTTTCACCTTGGCCCACAAATTTACTTCATTTAAACCCAGTAATCATCACAAATCTGGATTCATTTACTCTGGGAGGATAAAGTAATAGTGTTAAATGATTTCACCAACACTTTGATATTTGTTTTCTTTCCAGTGGGATTAAAGAGATAATGTGACTGATAATGTGGTGTTGTAAATAGCAATCCTCTTGGTATTTAAGTTAATTTACCACCCACTATCTCCATCACTCTGTCCAGGGTTGAGTCCTGTCACCACAGGACAGTAAAAAGGAGGCTAACAGTCCTGTGACTTACATTTGGGAGGCAATTTGGGGTTCAGTGTCTCACTCAGGTACCAACACAGTCTCACAGCAGTGTATAAATTAGTCACGAAATGTAATCTATTTGATTTGTGTACATAGACAAGAGTTTACTTTATTTTTGTGATGCTCAGCATCAGGCATTAATGTGTTTTGCTAGGAAGGTCCAGCAACACATGACGCATATGTCAATTTTTGCTCCAGTCTTTACAAAACAAAGCCAGTTTGTAAAGTTTAGGAAGAGATTGACTTTGTTAGGCTTAGGCAACAAAACTAATTTAATTGGGTTTAGGAAAACATCGCAGTTTGGGTTTAAACAACACTGGAAGTGGTGTAACTTAAAGCTGAAGAAGGTAGAAATGGAGCAAATATGATTACAAAAAAGTTATTTTTATAAAATGGTCACTCTGTCCTGCTCTTAGTGCATGAGACAAGTAATCTGAAATAAAAATCATGTTCCTCTGTGTCCTCTGGTGCTCCTAATGGCATCTGCAAGATTTCACAGACTGTAGGAAAACAAGTAATTAGAGCCGAGCTGGAGCCTCGCAGCTGTCAATCACTCACAAACTTCGACCAAACGGTCTAACAAAGCAGCGCTGATCAAATATAAACCAATATTCTGTTACTGTAATGTTTATTTGTCTCCTCAAATGTGCTAAAACCACACCCTGATTGCAGTGAAAAAGAAGTTGTGCTACATCAGGTGGTGCTGCTGGCACATAGACTGTACTGTATATATAGATGGACGACATGTCTAGATGTCCTCCCACTGTACAAAAGTGAAGCCAAAATATCTTGGATACAGGAGCTGCCATCTTGAAATCTTGACGTCAGGTGGAGCCAGAATCTGTGCAGTAGCGATCGGGGGGTTGGAGCCACAGTATTGAAGTCCTGCCCACACAGCCTCCCAAGCCAATCGTGAATCGAGCACAGCCACCTAGCTGCTATGGTACGGTAACCACGGTAGCTGTTTGGCTAGAAAGACACAACAACTAACCATATGAATATATTTATGATCAAACTGACATGTTCGATTACACAGACTCGTGACGGTTCTTGAAAAATAAAGTTACAGCTGTCCCATACAACCACTTCGCTCAGAGCAGCTGTCAATCAATCATGATGTCTCATTCCATTTTTATTAGCATCAACTGACTAAAAACCAAACTTATCAAAATGAACATAAATCAACGTGATAAAAAACTACCTAAAATGACAGCCGCTGACATGAAGGGGGTGGGATTTATGACCTATACTGCAACCAGCCACCAGGGGGCAATGGAGGTGTTTTGGCTTCACTTTTGCAGAGCTGTCATGCCGTCCATCTTTATATACGGTCAATGATTCAATCATATAGACTGATGCTGAAAGTCCTCAGTTTAAAAGAGGACTTACAGTATATGTCTCATCATCAAGGTGTAAAAATACATTAGGATTTAATCAGAAGACAACTGCATGAAAACCATTGTCCCTTGATATGCTGTGCCACTCAAGGGATGGAAAATGATGGAAATTTGGGTTAGATTCCTTTCAGCAGCCATTTTACTCCTCTGAGACTTTCCTGTGTTTTTTCTCTCCATCTCTGTCTCTTTGTCCTTCTGCCAATATGACACCATATATACTCCATTTAATGCCAAAACGACCCCATTCATTATATATATTCAAATGATTTCATTATTTGGCAAATGCTGCACAAAAGCACCATTCTGAAGGGGTCAGAGGTCAACTTGCCTAGGAACTACAAACGAAAAATAGCTCATTCGTTAATAAATTAATAAATATATATCCAAAGGCCCTTCACCAGTATCAGAATCAGCACCCTCTGTGTGTGTATCGGTAGTATTACTGGACCATTGTAAATGAATCAGTCCCCATGCCATGGCAAAGATACTGCCGCAAACATGACATAATAACTAACAGCAGATGTGGTCAAACGCTGTCAGTGTCTCATCACATTTTTGGACTCATCAAGTATCGAATATCATTCAAATAGCGGGCTTTATTGTGAAATACAGGAAACATGAGCATATTTAGCTATTTCCAAGTCCATCTCCATGTGTTTTTGCAGTCAAAATATGAATATGCTTTGAGTGGAGCATCTTTACTCAAAAATGAAAGCCAACCTGGCAGCAAATGCTATATGCTGTTCTGTGACTCTTTGGGCTGTTTTTTAATCCTGGAGAAAAGTCTGATAATGCCAAAGTGCTGACTTATATCAGAAACCTCTACGTCTTGACCTGGTTAATGTATGTAAGTTACCTGGATGAAAATGTTTTTAAAGCTGCATTAATTGATATTTTTATATTTATAATGGAATAAATGAAAGGAGTCCCTTGTTACCCTCAGCTCTACAGAGCATTTCAGCATCCTTTAGCTCATTTACTCTCATCAGCATTATTTATTTATTATTAGCAGCAGCTACACCTGTGACACTAATGCACTGTAGTTCATATATATTCCAAAAAGTCAATTAGTACATAATCCATGTAATCCTCTAAGTATAAAGAACAACAAATGCCATTTAAGGTGGAGGTCAGGGTGGATGGGTGGGTCAAAAACACTGGACTTTCGCTCAGGAGACCATCTTTTCCTAAACTTAAGTGATTTGGTAGCCTAAATATAACCATGTGAAGATGAAATGATTGAAAAGACTGTATGCATGTAACAAATAGAAATTAACATGTGTTGCTTGACATTCATGGGAAAACGCACCAAAAATGAGGAATAACTTTTCATGAGATATAATCTGAACCGTTGAATGAGGATACATTGACCCATACCAGTGGTACACAGACAAAGTAACTCGTGAACTGATGATCACAGTGGAGCATTTAGCAGCTAAAAGAGCAGGTGGAGACCAAAACAGAGCTAAAAGGAGAGTGAATATTTGACATGACCCCAAATAAGCAAAAGAGCATTTTGCTCTGTTTGTTCAATGTAAATAGTCAGTCGATAACTGCTAACAGGTCTGCCATCCGAAATGATTATACAGTATGTTGATGTTGTGCTTGTTAAAAAATAACTGCGGCTTCTTAAAGGAGTACTGTGTAGGATCTGGCGGTATCTAACAGTGAGTTTGCAGATTACAAACGACTAAAGCCTCTCCCGTGTGCCAAAAGCTGTGGTGGCCAAGACGAGAACGTGAATGGCCCTCTCTAGGGCCAGCTGTAAGGGCAGTGTCGGCCATTTTGAACAGAGCCAGTGCGAACAGTGTGTGTGTGTGTACAATGGGCAGTGACTCATGAAGCAAGAAAGAGAGAGCGCCGATGTCAGGAGCGAGTAAAACCAGACCAGTTGCATGAGCACAGCTATTTTTTCGCCATTTTTGATGTGAGCGGCGCACGGTTCACAGCAGCAACAGACAGTAGAAGTAATCGCATGACTGTGACGTTTTCAATGGCAGGCAGATTTGGACTCAGATGCAAAGCACAGACAATAGGTTAGGATGAGACAACGCTGGGTCTTTAATACAGAAAAGGGGTTCGGTACACAGGCAGGCTTACTTCACAGGCGAACAAGTCCAAAGTGGCAGGCAAAGGCAGAGTCAAAAAACGAGCAGAATGTCGGACACGAGGAATCAATACTAGAAGATTGCTGGAACGCTGTATCACTAGGAAAGACAAGATGATCTGGCACAGGAGGAAAGGGAGACGCTGCTTAAGTACTGGTGCGGGAAGTGACTACTGTAACTATGGACAGGTGGACATGATTAGGGGCGGCGATCAGACACAGGTGACTGGTGCAGGTAACTAGGTCAGAGGGAGGTGCTCAAACGTGAAGGCAGGAAGCATGCAGGGCAGGGTGTGAAGTGAACTGCAACGAGAGGAGAGGTTAAACATGTCAAAATAAAACAGGATGTGCACCAAAATAAAAGCATGCAACATAAAACACACAATAAACAGAGTTTAAGTCCTGCGGGACGTTACAATGACTATGTATTGACATCATAAAGAAAGAAAGAAGAAAGATATTCCTTTATTAGTCCCACAGTGGGGAAATTCAGTTTTACACTCTGTTGTTCACACAGTACATATACATGTCAATGGAGAGATGTCAGAGTGAGGGGGCTGCTCCTGCTCCTGACAAGCGCCCAGAGCAGTTGGGGGTTTGGTCCCTTGCTCAAGGGCACCTCGGCAGTGCCCAAGAGGTAAACTGGCACCTCTCCAGCAACCAGTTGCTCTTGGTCCATGGGGGTCTTGAACCCGTGACGTCCGCGTCCTAACCCAAGTCCTTACAGACTACTGCTGCCCCCACACAGTAACATAACTACAGTTTCGATGTAGAAAATATCATAGACGTAAAAAAAGATTTATTTTTAAATAAACACATCTTGCTTTTATTTCAAAATAAAACCCCTCAGGCATTTTTTTGACAGAATTCCTTCTTTTGTTAACATGATGCTTTTATTCTGAAATATTTGCAGTGTTGTAGGAACATGCAGTGATGTGCAGGGCTCCATGAATGAATATAGTATGGGTTTTAACTGCAGATTATTACTATTATTTACAAATTACCACACATTTCTTGACTTTTCTCTGTGTACAATAAATATAAATGACATTTATAATGAAATGAAATTATGAAACTCTATGTAGAAATAGCAGCAGCAGCAGCAGCAGAAATGCAGCTGACATACTGCTGGTGGGAACAAGGGATGCATGAATCTCAGCCACCACACGCTCTTCACGCGGTCGGTCTGGCCCAGGTGTAATGTTATCGATTCTGGCTCCTGTAGAGACATGGCGATGCAACACGGCGGACTCCGTGAAGAAGACCCGCTTCAAAAACACAATTCTTATTTTCAGGTGAAAACCTACTTAATAATAATATATTCTATTTCTGCCAATAGATCCCCTAAATTTTTACACACTGGTCCTGAAACTAATTGTTGCTTTAAATTTGAATTGTTTTAAACAGCTTAGTACTGAACATTATATGGTCTGTGTGCATAAAATGGTTCAATGTAATCAGAAAGTTCATGTTATCCCCAGATCGCCATCAGATACTGTGAGATCATCATTCATTAGTGCCTTGTGAGGAACAAAGAAGTCTTTGGGGAAAACATGTCCGTTCATGTACAACATTTAATTGTGACATTACTCAGAACAGGGATGGAGAAGAATAAGTAAAGAGACCTGCACACACTGTTGAGGCTAACAGCTGGACGTTATGGCACACAGTAAATGAGGCATAAAAGAATAAATGGATAGCAAATGAATACGCTTTTGGCTGCAGGAGGAAAATTATTTTTAAAACAACTTCAGTGCATCAAAGTTTCTTCTAAGGACTACTGTTAAACCTGGCAAATATGCTGATTCAAAAGATTTGTTAACTATTGTTTACTAGTCCTTCTCAAAATGTGAAGGGATTCCACAAAACACCATTAGAGTCCAGATGTGTGTAATGTATGGCCTATATCACAGTGTTCGAAATCTGGCCATTGGTCCAGGCCCTCTCCTGAGAGGCTCCTCAGAGAGTGAGGGTCTATTTCCAGTGTGCCTATTTATACAGCACCCGCCTCAATAGAGAGGCGAATGAAGCAAGAGCTTCCCAGCAATCAGGCCAGGAAACTGAACGCTTCAATGGATCAAAATCCCTTTTCCTCTGTGAGGCATGTGAATGTATCCCGCCATTGCAACAGTTCCCAAAATCAATAAAATCAATGCAACCCTAAATGTTTTTGTATGGAAGTGTGCAGTGAACAAAACCCCCAAGCTTAGCATCAGATTGCAAGTGGTCTTGTAGGTAATGATGCATTCGGCATTGACTTTGTCTGTTACAGTAAGTTGTTATTAGTTGATGGCGTCGTCCTTGCAAGTGAAATAGAAAGTACAGTAGAAAGTGACAGAATCACTGCAGTAAAAGCTTTACATTAAATTTTTGTTAAGACTACTGTATCTTGTGTTCATATTTTTAGTGGCTTATTGGTTCTGAACGATCTAGAGGATTTGTTTTATAGGTTGAAGGGTTTTCTTTTTTATTTCTTGTTTCATTTGTTTAGTGTTTCCCGTTTTATTTTGATACACTGACACCCACATGGTTAGGGTACATCTTGGCCCCAAGAATTACACTTGGGCTATTTACATGCCCAATTTGGGCAACAATACAACATAGCAGTAAGAAACACTGAAATATTTTTTAAAAAAACATTTATGTCTAGACAATGCAGAGACGATTGAATTATTGCATTATTACAATTATCATATCAAATATCATATGCAATTTTTAATGAGGTTATTTACTTTTGTGGGCTGCATGGTGGTGCAGTGGTTAGCACTCTCGCCTCACAGCAAGAGGGTCGCAGGTTCGAATCTGGCTTGGGGCTCTTCTGTGTGGAGTTTGCATGTTCTCCCAGTGTAAGCGTGGGTTTTCTCCGGGTACTCCGGCTTCCTCCCACAGTCCAAAGACATGCTGTTTAGGTTAACTGATGACTCTAAATTGCCCGTAGGTGTGGATGTGGGTGTGAATGGTTGACGTTTATATGTTGTCTGTCTCTATGTGCCCTGCGATGGACTGGCGACCTGTCCAGGGTGAACCCCGCCTTCGCCCAATGCCAGCTGTGATTGGCTCCAGCGCCCCCGCGACCCCCAATGGGATAAGCGGTTGACGATGGATGGATTTACTTTTGTGGCAGTGACACAAAAAAGGGCATCCTGTGCATGCAAATACACATCACATGCATATTTATTCATACCTGTCACCCTCAGACTCAAGTACACAAGCAAATTTAAATCACTAATAAAAACTAGAGACCATCTTGAGATGGGATCACACACTCTTACTACTCCCCTACTTCCGGCACCCTCGCACACCCATTTTCAAAGTCGACCTTCATTTTGATTGCAACTGCACACCTGTAAAGTTTCACGACTGCGTCTCGTACGGTTGTGCACTATCACCGTCACAAGACAGACATATAAACGGCATGATGGCACACAGACAATACAATCCACATGCTGTAACGGCCAGCGATAAATCTGCTGCCTTTAAAATCTCACATTGTGAACGTTTTTTATAGTGCGAAGATGTTGAATCATGTCGACTTCTCTTATATAAATTTTGTTTGAAACAACAACAATGTAAAGTCGTTTTCATCCCCTTAATAAGGAAAACATCATAGAAACAGGTGCTGGCTTAAAGTTGAAACGTGCACATTAGAGGAAGGATGCTGAATTCATTAACCTAATCTTCTCTTGTTTTCTCCCTGCTGAATTCTCTAACGGCTGGATAATATGTGTGCTCCAGGCTACTGCTGCTAAAACGCCTGGAGGGCGCTGGAACAGTCTGCTTTGTGTTTCTAATCACAAGATCTGTTCAGGTATAAATGTCCTCTTAAAGGGACATTCTGCAAGGTCACATTCTATTCTGTCTGTAGTGTGCTTTTAGTGTGGAAGAGCCCGTAACGTGCGGAAGACCACAACGGAAATAATTATAAAGCATTTAATTGATTAATATAACCGTACAATAAAAACAGGCAATAATACCTTTGTTTGCAAATTAATTTATTAATCCGTGTATAGGTGGATAAAATCACAAAGTAATTCATTATTTGACATTTTAATGGGAAATTAAAAGAAGAGTTATTAAAAGAATTCACAAATGAAATATGAATCCATCAGTAAATAATTCAGGGGATTTACAAAATCACCATAAAACAATCCATAAGTACACCATTAAAGATACATCAATGAATTCATAAATAAATAAGGGAATTTAAACATCTATTTGAAAATGGTTTTAATCAGGCATTTTAAAGGGCAACTTCTTTTCCTATTTGCATTTCCCTGCATTATCCCCGCTGCCTTTACTACATGTAAAAAAATGTATTAGCTATTTGGTTTGCAGTCATTTAGCTTCTGCATAATAGCAAATACATAAGAATGTATGGAAAATGCAGGATGCATATGCAAATGGAATGGAAGTTGTCCTTTTAAATGCCTGATTAAAATCTGTATTCTTAATTCAGTTTGTGAATCCAGTTATTTATTTCTCTTTTAAAACTGCATTTACAATTTAAATTTCAAATTCTATTATTTATTAATTGATTAATTAATCTTTGTATTTTTATATGATGTACTTATTGACTTTTTAATTTGATTTAATTTGAACTATTTATTTAATTTTCAATTATTTTCATAATTCTTTTTATTGCCCATTAAAATGTCAAATAATACTTTGTAATTTAGTCCATTAACGCAGAGATTAAGAAGTACATTTTTAAACAAATGTATTTATTTATGTTTGTATTGTACAATTAGTTATTAGTCAATTAAATCCTTTATTACTATTTCTGTGACGCTTGTTGTTCTCCATAATATGTGCCACTATCAAGCAAAGCACACCCCAAAACCTGGCATCCAAACTCATGACTTCATGTCGCCTGCAGAGATTAAAATGATGACAGGTGTCATATAGTGACGCGGAGTCTGTCCTTGTGTGTGTGCTCATGTTGTGTCTCAATGATACCAAGGTCATGTGGTGTCACCCTGTCTCCGTAGCGATTGTCATGGCTCAGCAAAACGGCTCAGTAAAGTGTTGCGGCTACATCTGCTGCTGCCGGTGGGGGCTGGGACCGTGTTTCCAACATATCCTCCACCAGGATACACTGCCAAGATTTGTTCATTTTTGGTTGCACAGACAAACGTCTAGATAGATTAATAAATAGGTATTTCATTTTAAATATACAAATGCAATGGAATAAAAGAATGTGGCTTGATGATTAGTTTAGTTTGACTTGTTCTGCTGTTATCTTCATGTTTTGTCCTCCTCACACGTCGTTGTTCACCTTTATGATTTTACTTTGATGCAGACTTATTCCAGTGCAGTCATTTATTCATGAAAAACACACTTGCATACACACACACACACACACACACACACACTCACACTCACATACCATTTGCTGCAGGACAAACATTGTCTCACCAACATTTATGTCTCGTCTTGCATCTCCCACCGGCCACAGACGGATTCAGAATCATCACCAGAAATGATCTATAAATGTGTGAACGCCTCATTTCCGCCTGTGTTTAATTAGAGAGAGAGAGAGAGAACAAAGACGGGCTACCACCTATAGCTGTGCTCCCCTATATGGTCAATACTGTATGTTCACGTCTGTTTTGTAGCTAGGAATAAATAAATCAATGATTTACAAAGTTGTTTTCAGAAAAGTTTTAATATTATACATTAAAATCACATTCTGTGAGAGCTTTTACTGTACCTCCCACCAAATACTTGAGGTTTAGAGAAATCAGATCTCTCTAAGGCAATGGCAACAGTACACATAAAAATGGCTGACCATCCTGCTACGTAGATTTGAATGGGAATTTCTACTCTAATTCTATTTCTATGGTGTGAACTACAGTATGAAGTGTTGTTGGTAGGCTGGCTGTTTCTCCCTGCTTCCAGCCTGTATGCTAAGTGAGGGGCTAATGTACAGTGAGTCGGTCATTGTTGTGAAAGAAACCCCGACACGGCGACGCCGTGGACCCTGACGCAAAGCAGAGGGGTCTCTAATCGCCCTGAAGGGGTTTCTTTCACAATAATGCCCCTCTAGCTGTACATTATCCCGCTTATTACACAGCTACTTAAGAAATCAATCATTTGACACAGAAATGGTCCTCCAGAGTCCAACGTCAGAGCTGCGCCCATAGAAACAGTCTGTTATACAAAGCAATGGTCTGCTATAAAGAAATAACAGACTGTAAAATGCTGTGACTGACCAATCAGAATCAAGCATTCAACAAAACTGTGTAATAAACTAAGATAACTGCCCTCTGATGCCAACTTAACTTTATATTGGTATCAATGCTCCTCTTTCACTCTCAGAAACAAAGCCAATTAGCGTATTTTCCAAAATGTTGAGCTATTCCCGATGCACTTTCCAATTATCATTCAATACAAACAAGACAGTATTTCCTGGGAGTACCCATTTATACATCTCCAGAAATTGGTGGCTGGTTGTACTGACTTACATGTGGTAATTAAGAGTTTTTGAAGTTTCACCAGTAACAATGAAATATATATCATTTAGCATTAAACCCTATGCATCTGAGAGGGGGTATTCTTCATGTTGGATGACTTGTGAAGAAACTAAAATTAAAAGGATTTTATTATTGGAACAAAGCCTGTTTTTCTATCGAAGCTGGAGATTGGTTACTTCTACATTTTTACCTTTGCTAGATTATGGGGATCTGCTTTAAATGAATGCATTTACTTAGATACTGTCAATCATAGTGCACTGAGGTTTGAGACTGGCTGTCCTATCACTGTACCCTGCACACCAAGGCTAATTGGCCCTCTTTGTCTATGCGGAGGTACACCCATTGGCTCACATCTATTTATCATATCAGGCAACACTGGCAGCTATAACTTATGCTCGTCTGACCTGTACTTATTATCTGTATCCTAAGGTCCACACAGGACCTGGTAAGATGGCCTAGTTCGCTCCCTTTTCCTGGAATACACTGCCAGCTGAGTTGAAACTGGAAAATCTGATTACTTTTGATGTCGGGAGCGGTCTGTGTTTTTCAATATTGTCCCTTTAACGCTGGCTTTAAACACTTGATTTTAACATGTTTTGTATGATATTATGCTGTGTATTTATTTTGCATTTGTGTTTATGTTGTGGCGTCTGAAAATTTAATGTATGTTTAAATCCTGCTGAAAAAAAATTATCAATAATTGAGCTGAAAAAGGCTGATCTTACTATTTAGCATGCTGTAACTTGTCACAGAAGCATAATAGAGGCATTCACTCCAGATGGACAAAAATAGCACAGTTCCCCCAAAACCGAACCCTTTAAATCAGGGCAAGTGTCTATACTTAGAAGACGGGATGTTAGAAAAAAGAACTGTGGGACACTGAGGAAAACTAGCAGATTCTTCTTATTATGGACACTTTACTGACTTGGCTGATGACAGAGCGGAAAATAAAACAAAGTTAAAGTATTGCCTTTCATGAAGCAGTTTGGAAGAGATCGATGCATTGTGCTTCAAAAATGAGTTGCTCAACAGCCCAGACCTGAACTTCATGTAAGAGTGACAGAATTGTCTCGAAAGAGGAAAATTGGTCATCTGCACATTATAGGGCACTCAAGTGTTGCCAAGTGCTTGCATGTAATGGGTGGGCATCCTCACCGAGGTAGATGAGAGGCCGCTGGGGCACTGCAGAATATAAATGACTCCCAGTCAGATTCACAAGTGGATAATGGTTCAGGAGCATGCTTCCTTTGGATTGAACGACTTCATTTCCCGTGATTGTGGGCAGCAATAGCAGGGAAGAGAAAGTACAAAGTAAAATTTAAGATATTAAACCACTGTTTTCTGAGTATTTCGCTGAAAATATTATCTTCTTGGAGGACTCCTCAGTGCCTTAAGGAAGAAATTTGCAAAAGGAACTCCACAAGAAGGGGCTGCATGGTGGTGCAGTGGTTAGAGGCAAGAGGGTCAAGAGGGTCAAGAGGGTCGCAGGTTCGATTCCGGCTTGGGACTCCTCTGTGTGGAGTTTGCATGTTCTCTCCGTGTAAGCGTGGGTTTTCTCTGGGTACTCCGGCTTCCTCCCACAGTCCAAAGACATGCAGTTTAGGTTAATTGATGACTCTAGGTGTGAATGTGAGTGTGAATGGTTGTCTGTCTCTATGTGCCCTGTGATGGACTGGCGACCTGTCCAGGGTGAACGCCGCCTTTGCCCAGTGCCAGCTGGGATCGGCTCCAGCCCCCCCGCGACCCCTAACGGGATAAGCGGTTGACGATGGATGGAACTCCACAAGAAAATATTAATTTGTTAGTCATATTCTGGTTATAGCCTCTATGTCATCTGTTTTGGTGGCATCTTTCCACTGTTTCCACAAAGTCATAATAAAGGTAGAAACAGCCCAACAATGAGTTGTGGGCTGTGAGGAAAGAATCCCTGCAGCAAAGGATTTCTGTCAATAATCTTTCTTCTGAACATGGATGAGTGGGATCTGATGTTATTTTTATAGTCTTCTATGTCAGTGAAGATGTTTTTTTTTTATGTTTTAAGGGGGAGAGGAGATTCTGTTTTTGGCTCCACCTCCACCTCTACAGGGAGGTCAGAGGTCATGGTCAACTACAAAACAACATCCCTGTCTTCCAGCTGAAGGACGATCTTCCTGCTCATATTTGCCTCAGCACGTATAAAACCAGCTGGGTTTAGTACAACATGGGGAAAGGATTAACTTGCAATCAGGTTTGACAAATATTTTTTAGAGGCAGCGCTGCTCTAAAGGCAGAAATGATTATTTGGTGAGTGAAACTGCAGTAGACAGAGTAAGAGACACATTTTTCTTCTTGATTTCCAAAAATGACATTTCATTCCCCACTACAGCATTAATATCATTTAAACTAAATATGCAGTGTACGTTGTGGCAAATTGCAGAAAAATAAAAACCCTGCCCCTGAGAGGAAGACCCTCCTTTATTTGTACGTAAGGATGCAGCTACATAGAGAGTTGAATGTTGCATGACATTCAACCCTAACCCTAACCCTAACCCTAACCCTAACCCTAACCCAAAAAACACCAAACTTTCACCACTAGTTACAAGTTACGCTACTTCTGTATTTTAACCCAAACATCGATTTCTTTGTGACATAACTTAACTTACCTTAGTTAAGTAATACCACTTCCATGATCTTTTCCTAAATCTAAGTAACCTGCCTTGTTTGCCTGTTGCCTAAACCTAACCAAGTTGTTTCCTGTGAAGATGGAGTTTTATTTTGAAAAGATTGTATGCATGTAGGGCTGCACGGTGGTGCAGTGGTTAGCACTGTCGCCTCACAGCAAGAGGGTCGCAGGTTCGAATCCGGGCTTGGGACTCTTCTGTGTGGAGTTTGCATGTTCTCCCCGTGTAAGCGTGGGTTTTCTCCGGGTACTCCGGCTTCCTCCCACCATCCAAAGAAATTGCCCGTATGTGAGCGTGAATGGTTGTCTGTCTATATGTTGTCTGTCTCTATGTGCCCTGCGATGGACTGGCGACCTGTCCAGGGTGTACCCTGCCTTCGCCCTATGCCAGCTGGGATCGGCTCCAGCCCCCCCACGACCCCTAACGGGATAAGCGGTTGACGATGGATGGATGGACATTTAGTTTCACAGTGGTCTCTTGGGGGAAAGTCCTGTGTTTGTTTTACCCAGCCATCAACCATGCTCCTTTAAATGTCTACCATCAAATAGAGAAGTTGCAAAATGCACTGACACAGTCAGCTTTAACAACTGGATGCTACAGGTCTACATGTTTTGGAGTAGCTGTTGTCAGCACCAAAAGTGGCCTGATGTGTCACTGAACAGGGAAGTCCATTAGTCTGGTCTGTGAGGTGTTAAGAACTGTTTAAAGGAGGAAGAAGGAGGATTAAAGACACTGTCGTTTATTTTTGTCTTAACTCTTAAAGAAAATTAAGAAAGGACAAATTTTCCTCTTTTTGTGCTTTTGTCTGCATATTTAGCCATCAGGTGTTCCTTAGTGTTGTAAGAGCTACATAATCCTATTGTCTGTCTATGTGTAAAAGTGCTGACACTCCCTTTCAGATAGTAGTTTGTGCATGGTTAAGCTGAAATGCGTGTTGAAGAAATGAATTACAGTTGAAGTAAATCAGTGACATAAGTTCTTCTCTCTGGTGTCTCATTTCCAGTCTGTCTCTCCCTCTGCATTTGTTTGGTGTTGAAGATGTCACGTCGGGCTTTTTTGAGGTGGTGTGATTTCCCGACAGCTTGACTTGTGGTTCTGACTCATTAGCTTCCTGCTCTGCCACAATGAGCCTCATCAATCGTAACCCTCAGCGCTAAAGAGCTGCTTTCTCCCTACCTGACCATTATGGCTCTCTCTCTCTCCTAACAACACAGCCCACAAACAGAGCGGCTCTGCTCCATGCAGGGGAATAAATAACACAAAATCGTAAATGCAGTCAGAAGTGAGAGCATTTTGACAGTGGTTCCCTCATTTACGCTATTCAGGCTATAGCAGAGAGGAGAACTAATGTTGGTATCACATGCAGGCACATGTTGCATTCATGCACAAACAGTGTGGGCTGCAGATCTGAGCTGATCCAACACACCATGGCAGATGCAGTGACCTGCTGAACAGCTGCCAGAGGCTTTTATTTTGATACTGAGCAAGTAGGAAATGGGATAGCTTTTACCTTATGGTTCGACTCACCTGCTCCAACTAGACTTCTAATTGGCTGTAATATCTAAGCTTCTAAACGCCCAGCGCCTGAACTTAACTTAACCTCACTTACCATTGTTTAACTGGACTCAGCATAACTTAATTTAGCTTATTTTAACTTAATTTAAAGGTGTTAAATGTGAGATTGGAAGCATTTCTGTTGCTTCCACACAGCTCTCAATATGGCAACTGCTGAGCCGGTAACTCGCAGAACCTTTAATGTAAAACTGCACCAATGGAAGAAATGACCATGTGTAAAGTAAAAAAAGTATAAACCCAGAGAGAATAATGTTCCCTTCAGCTCTTTTTCTCTTTTTACAGCCTGCAACTTTACTTTTGATTCACTGTTGTCCCTCTCATTGTCCTGCATGCAGTTGCAAAAACATGCAGCAAAAAATATATTTGATAAACCAACCGTACACTATCCAGCACTAAACAACAGATAGACACAGTTTACAACTACCTGGTAAACATAGTGGAACATTTAGCAGGTGGAGACCAAAACAGAGCTAAAAGGTGATTGAATACTGGAGTTACAACATGTCTACAGATACACTTTCAATATAAGCAAACAGCTGTCTACCCAGTCCATCAAACAACTTGTGTTTCACTCATTCTATATACACGTAAACACACAGATTATTTTCTTATTGGGCATCTACAGTGATTTTGTGTTGAGCTCTGCCAAAATGCATGTGACCCACATGGAATACTGTGCTTAATCCTGCATCTGGTGTAAACACAGACGGAGGACTGGATATGCTTTTACATTCAAAGATGCCTGAAAAAGCCTCCTTGAGCCTCCTTGTTTTTAGGCTCAGGGACCTTAATTGGGATTCAATTGCCAAATGTTATTGGACTAAATGAATATTATTTTGATATTAAAAGTAATCACTGTTAAGGGGTTGTGAGGCACAAAAAATGCATTCCCCATTTTACAGCCATGGCTAGAAAAAATCTTGGAGGTTGCAATAACCCTGTGAGACCATTAGGCCAAAATGGCTCACCAGCCCAGCTCTGTTCTATTAGGGCTTAGTGTAGACACAGTGTACATGCTGGTATATAATAGAAAAGAACTGGTTCGTATGGCATAGTTGAAAAAAAGGAAAAGTGTTTATAGAAGGGCTGTCACAGTTGATAATTACTCGTTAATGCAAATTTGTTTGAACAACACTAATTTTTTAGGTTGCAGTGCGTTCACTTTTAAAGCTGGCATCTTGATCCTGGCATCATATGAAACTAAAAAAACCTAAAGAATCCATTAATACCAACCATCTCATACTCGCTTGTCACGAACGATATTACAACAACGATATTACTTAACACTCCAAACTTATGCTAAATTTTGGCAAGGAAAGGGGTCCCTTGACCTCTGACCTCTAGATATGTGAATGTAAATGGGTTCTATGGGTACCCATGAATCTCCCCTTTACAGAAATGCCCACTTTATGATAATCACATGCAGTTTGGGACAAGTCATAGTCAAGTCAACACACTGACACACTGACAGCTGTTTGTCTGCAGTTTGCCATGTTATGATTTGAGCATATTTTAATGCTAAATATACCTGTGAGGGTGTCTGGACAATGTTTGTCAATGTTTTGTGTCATTAATTGATTTTGAATTATATGTGTAAAGCAAGTATATTTGACCACTCCCATGTTGATAGTGTAGAGTATTCAATGCTTGACAAATCTGTCTTTACGTACATTTTGAACAGACAAAAAATGTGTTATTAATTTGTGATTAATCTTGATTAACTATGGACGATCATGCGATTAATAGTGATTAAATATTTTAATCGATTGACAGCCCTAGTTTATAGTTGTGCCGGGTGTGGATCATATTTTATATCATTACATGTTTTACATGCAAAATAGATATATGTATAAAGATGTTGCAAAGTGATTTTTTTAAAAGTTAATTTACCATTTTATAGAAATGAAATACTTAAAAAATATGTGAATACCTCAAAACTGTACTTGAGTAAATGTCTGTTTACTGGTGAACAAAAGAATGATAAGGAGGCTTATTATTGGACTGCTAGGCTAAAAATTGGTATCTGCAAAGTTAATGAGATCTCGCTGTAGCTGCCACACGGTAAAGACAACAGTCTTTCATGTGCGCTGAGCTCCAGCTAACAAGCTGTGCTGCAGCAGCTGTAGGTGTGTGTTAGTGTGTGCGTTGTCAGGTTGGGACTCTCTGAAGGCTGACATCAGGCCCCACGTGGCTCCTACAGGAGGTAACACTGTGACCCTGTGCTGCCGTGCCCCTCAACCCCTCACCACACAAACAGCAGCCATCACAGAGCTACAGTATGCCTCACCTTGTCTACCCTCCTCCTTCACACACACTCATGCGCTCACACTGATAAAAAACTAGGTTATCATAGCAGTTATTTCTGCTGCAGGGCATATAGCTTACAAAGCAGAAGAACCTGTTTCAAGGAATCTCAGGACAAACTGTCTCGGAGACAAAATGCACACACAATAAAGTGCCGAAAGAGTACAATAACGGAAATTAAATTAGAAACCTCTAACAATTCTTTAGCGCTCCGTGTACAATGTGTGACTTAAAGCAGCAGTGGGTAGGACTGGAGCAAATATGAGTACATTTTTTTTTAAATAAAACGGTCACTATGTTCTGACAGTAGTACATGAGACAGGTAATCTGAAAAAATCATGTTCCCCTGTGTCCTCCAGTACTCCTAATGGCATCTGCAAGATTTCACAGACCAGAGGAAAACAACCAATCAGAGCCGAGCCGTTTCTGAGTGTAAGAGCCAAAATAGTTCACCTCAACGTTCGAGAAAGGTGGCTCATCAGGTAGGAGTGTATCCCTTGGATGGTCTGACATGACTGCCAATCTTTCCATGCTGTTATTTGCAGACTACCCATTTCGATAGGATGTTCATCAGCATCTTGTAGTTACTGTTTAACTGTAAAATGAGAAAGTTTGCGACCGTGTTATGTTTCTGAAAACATTTGAGTAGAGAAAGTCATTACAGTAACAGAGTATTGATTCATGTTTGATCAGCGCTGCCCAGTTTGAACAGCCAATAGGAACGCTCTCTCTCTGAAATGACCTGTGATTGGCCAATGTCTCCTGTTACGGTCTAGATTTTTTAAAGCCTGAAAACATGAGGAGGGGCTGCACGGTGGTGTAGTGGTTAGCGCTGTCGCCTCACAGCAAGAGGGTCGCAGGTTTGATTCCAGCTTGCGGCTCTTCTGTGTGGAGTTTGCATGTTCTCCCCGTGTAAGCGTGGGTTCTCTCCGGGTACTCCGGCTTCCTCCCACCGTCCAAAGACATGCTGTTTAGGTTAATTGATCACTCTAAATTGCCCGTAGGTGTGGATGTGAGTGTGAATGGTTGTCTGTCTCTATGTGCCCTGCGATGGACTGGCGACCTGTCCAGGGTGTACCCCGCCTTCGCCCAATGCCGGCTGGGATCGGCTCCAGCCCCCGCGACCCCTAACGGGATAAGCGGTTGACGATGAATGAATGAATGAATGAACATGAGGAGGTGCAGAAGTCTAGTTTTCTCTTAGATCACTTGAATTACAATATACTGAAAGGTTATTATGGTATTTTTGCCCAATGATACCAAAAACATTCTGCCAACTGGCACTTTAAGGCCACAGATGTTAACACATCACGTACTGTAATTTAAACACAGAGCAGACTTACAGGGAAAGGTCAAAGTAGCATAATAAGGCCGACGTGACTTTTCTTAAAACTGTACTTCTGACATCTCCAGGCGCTTGAGTGAATATTATTACAACCCTTTTGTACAGTGCGCCGAAAGTGCTTTCATTAAAAGAGCAAATTGTAATTAAATGTCTAAAAAGGAAAAGAAAAGAAAAAAGAATCACTTGGACGAAAGCCTGCCCCCACAAAGAGCATATTACTCATCCCCCACAGAGCCGCCTTGCTCCTGTGCATTGTGGGAGGATCGAGGTGGGCGGCTCAGTGCAGGGGATTGGGAGCTGTGTTATAAGACTACATTACATGACTTTCAGCTTGCATGCAAACCTATCGACATAATGTTTCCTTGCCGTCCCTTCACACTGACTGGCTTCTGTTTTAGCCCAGTCTCCCTATATGTGTGTGTGTGTGTGTGTGTGTGTGTTTATACTGTATGCACTTCACAACTAATCAGGGAAGCCAGTGTGGTGGAACCCAGACATCTTGTTTATCCTGCGAGATTTACCCGCACTTCACCTTCAGAGCCACACACACACACACACACACACACACACACACACACACACGGTGAAGGTCTTGCGCTTGTCCCAGGTGCAGAGAAATCTGTGAAGCAGCATGTGGCTTGTCCCAGTTCCTCTACAGTACCTGTGCGCCTTTGTGTGCGTGTGTGTGTGATTGCGTATTGCGACAAGACTGACCCATTTGAATCTTAATACAGGAGCTCACCAATGCATTCCTGAAACTAGTTCAACATGTAGGCTAGGCTGCGTATAACGCTGTCACAAAGCGGCAGCAGTGCCTGGCACTGATTGATGCTGAGGGGGTCAAAGGGCACGCAGGGAGCACGTCTAGCAAAATAAGTTAAAGTTGGATGAAAAAAAAAGGGCTGTTTTATGTGTGATTTTGAAAGGCGGAGAGGTTTTGATGTCAGGAAACACCTAAAGCTCACATGGGTGTCGAGGAGATGAATAGAGGCCTATCTGCGTCCTCCTCTTTCCAGTTTTGACAGAGGGGTGGAAGTCAGTGATGTGACCCAGCTGAAGTCATTTCAAAGCAGTGCACGTCTAATCTGTGTCCTGGACAAAGCAGGTGTGTGTGAGAGGGAGAAGGAGAAAGCAAACTGAGACAGAGGGGGAGGGAGGGAGAGACAGAGAGGCAAACAGAGAGTCAAAGAGAAGGAGGGTTGTTTCTTTCTCTGGATGTCAGCAGCACCAACACCACCAGCAGCAGCTCGGATCCGGACAAGAGGTGACCGGGGCTGGGGTGAAGGTGTGTGTATGTGTGTGTGTGTGTGTGTGTGCGCGCGTCTGGAGAGACTGCAGGAGCGGGAGAGAGGAGAGAGGCTCAACTTGCTCCCTCTCCGCGCCTCTCCGCCGTCTCCCTCCTCCTGTTCCCCGGGACACAGGCATCTGGCGTGGTGAGATGTGAAGAGGATTGAAGTATGGCATGCAAAGATGGTTTCTGCCAAGAAGAAGGAGACGGCGGCAGCGATGCGCCCCGCGTTCATTCGGACCCTCTTCTACTTTTGCTGTTTGGCGACTTGGTGAGTCCCACATCGTCGCTGTCCGCGGTGCTGAAACCTCCAGCTCGGTTCACATAATGACGGTTCTCTTCTTTTTTTTTTTTTTTTAAAGCACTGAAGTTATGGCACCCTGTTTCTTTTATTATCTTTCTAGTGTAAAGAAAATCTCTGGACAGACAAGGAAGGATGAAAGGATCTATCCGGAGAATTTTACTCGCATTTTAGACCGACTTCTGGACGGCTATGACAACAGGCTGCGCCCTGGATTCGGCGGTTTGTAGAAAACAAATATATATTTTATTTATTTTAAGAGTATATTTATGCAATAGGAAGCATTTTCCATGTGAAAAATACCTATACGAATCACACGACAACCCGGAAACATTTCCAAATGAAAAGATGCAACTTTATCTTTTATTGGACTTTTTGTGCCATAAGAGCTTAAAACATATAAGTGCAAGAAATTAGCTATAAACTCACTATTAAGCACCAACACAGCCTATATTCCAAGTCAGTTTCACCATATCACCTCTGGAACACCTTATAATAAGAATCATTTTCTGTGTAAAAACTACAAATAGTAATGACACGACAGTTCATCTTCCAATTAAAAGCTGCAACTTCATGTTTCATTTGACTTTTTTTGTGACATACGTGCTTAAAACATACAATTAAGTGCAATAAGTTAGCAGTAAACTCACTACTGAGCACCTATTACACCCTATATGTCAAGTCATTTCCACCCATAGTAATTACGTCACCTCTGGAACACTCTGGATCCTCCTAAAAAGAAAGAGAATAGTGGATTATATTTTTTATTTTACTTTCCTATGCCATAAAAGGTGAAAACACACCATAACGTGCAATAAGTAGCTGTAAACTCACTATTAAGCACCAATTACACCTTATAAGTCAGTTTTATTCGTTATAGTCATAAATCACTAATCTGCATCAAAAGGCTTTACAATCTTTAGTCCCTAAAAAACCCCTTTGGCAGGAGAAAACAGGCAGAATCGTCTGGAAAAGCAAGAGAGGACTGATAAATAGGATATATGTCGTTAGAACAAGAATATCACGTTTTTCTTTACATCTTTGTGTCAGAGACTTGCACCATTTAGAACATGCTGCTTTCGTGGTCAAGTGTGTCACAACACACGCGATGTTTCAGACTTTATCCGGTAAGCCTGCTAGTTTTTGCCGTTAGAAGAGGGGCCTGTAAGCTCGCGTTTAAGTGAATGCAGTTATATAACCGCGTGTATATGTTGCTGCACAAACGCTTAATGCATGTTCAAGTGCAAGTGCTAAAAGTAGGGATTTTTCAGCACATCATGTCTCAAGCCAGGACACGTTAAGAAGTCTAAAATACAGTCTGTCAACAGACATGCATGCACACTGTATCTTTGCATATCCCTGCACTTATAAACAAGGCCTGTACAGTCTGCCTCCACATTCATTCACTGATCAAAACAGGATTATGTTTTAACATCTTTAAAGCTATTTTCCCACTTCCATTATGCAAAAGCACCACGGTTCTGGATAAGCTTGGACGTCTTTTGGAACTGGTGGGTTGTAGGTCTGATACAAAGAGTGTTGAACACAAGTGCGAATAAGACTGGTGTCTTTTTGTGCGACTGTACTGGCTCACAGAGCCAACTGCATAAAAATAGACCTAGTTTTTGTCTCAAACTTTCAGTCAGATTTGCTTTAGACCTAGACTGTTAAATTTACCTGTTGCGTGAAGCAGCCATTTCAGCAATGCATTATGGGTGAAAAAAGGCATTTCACAGACGCGAAGAAACGCTGGCGGATGCAGCAGCAATAGCGACGCCACACGAAGTAGCATATCGGAGAAAATAACAGAAAAGGTAAACAGCATGTAAATCCAGCGGTGGTTAGAACCGTCAAAGCTGTTCAGAAACAATTCAAGAATATGGTAACGTTACAAGAATCCCCAAAAGTAATGGATAAACAGTTGGAATATGTAGCTAATAGTTAGCTAAAGGTAATGGATAAACAGTTGGGATAGTTAGCTAATAGTTAGCTAAAAGTAATCGATAAACAGTTGAAATATGTAGCTAATAGTTAGCTAAAAGTAATCGATAAACAGATGAAATAGTTAGCTAATAGTAATGGATAAACAGTTGAAATATGTAGCTAATAGTTAGCTAAAGGTAATGGATAAACAGTTGGGATAGTTAGTTAATAGCTGAAAGTAATGGATAAACAATTGAAATAGTTAGCGAATAGTGAGCTAAAGGTAATGGATAAACAGTTGGAAGAGTTAGCTAATAGTTCGCTAAAAGTAATGGATAAACTGTTGAAATAGTTAGCTAATAGTTAGCTAAAAGTAATGGATAAACTGTTGAAATAGTTGACTAATAGCTAAAAGTAATGGTAAAAAAGTTGGAATATGAGTAATGCATAAACAGTTGAAATAGTTAGCTAGTAGTTGCTAAAAGTAATAGATAAACAGTTGGAAGAGTTAGCTAATAGTTGCTAAAAGTAATGGATAAACAGTTAAAATAGTTAACTAAAAGGTGGCTAACTTTAATATCTCAAAATAGTCAGTCTTAAAATTCATGCAACTGACAGGCTTAATTAGACTAGTCTAACCTGACAATTTAAGACTAGTCTAAGGACTAAGACTAGTCTTAAAATAAGTTTATGCAACTGGCCCATGGAAGGATTTAAAGCGTCAAATTAAATGTTACACTTGTTGTGTGTTTCTTTTGCTCAATAGGTCCTGTGACTGAAGTCAAGACCGACATTTATGTGACAAGTTTTGGGCCTGTCTCAGATGTTGAAATGGTATGTACCCACACTTTAAATGGATTTAGATACATGACTATGTTGTAGTAATACTGTTAATTCTAAATTCACACACTGTTCCAAATCTGGTCATTATAGAGGAGCACAGGCGAACCCTGATATGTGGGTGGAAAACAAGATGTTTTACTTACCAGATTTTCTTCAGATAATCATGAAGCAATATCATCCCACCTGCCAACCTACCTAAACTCAGTTGTTTATCTTGCATTTGCCAATTTCCCTGTCTTAGGAGTACACAATGGACGTGTTTTTTCGGCAGACGTGGGTGGACCGGAGGCTGATGTACGAGGGCCCGATAGAGATTTTAAGGCTGAACAACCTGATGGTGACTAAAGTGTGGACACCAGACACCTTCTTCAGGAATGGCAAGAAGTCCGTTGCTCACAACATGACGGCCCCCAACAAGCTTTTCCGCATCATGAAGAATGGCACCATTCTGTACACCATGAGGTACTATAGTATACTCCAACACCATATATAACCACTATACATAATCTATTGACATGAAACACCTGATGGATAATAATCAAAGCCACAACTTTAGCCTAAACTTCATCAGATGGTTTTGTTAGAAATCTATTTCCTACTGCTGTAATGGCCTTTTCACATTTTTTTAAATATATTTTGGTGTTTGTTTTAATTAAAGAAATAGACTTTGTTTGATTTAAAGTCATTGAGCAGATTTGCTGTGAAATCAAACAACAGTGGCTCATAATGTGTAAACAGCGCAGAGCTGTGTGGAGGCAGTGCAGAGGCTGCCAAACTTTTAAATCTTAAATTCAATACAACAGTCACATAATTGCTCCTTTGCCATTTGGCCTAAGTAAATCACACTCCTTTTCAAGTGTTAACCCTCTAAGAAGAATCATCGGTAGGAGTGGCAACCAATCTCTGTGATTGCTCTGCTCTTAGTTTACAACAGTGCATGCTAACATTTAGCACATTATGCAATGTGAAACACACCTTTCTATGCTGAACAATGCTAAGTGCATGGTAACTTAGTATTCAGCAAGACTTTGGTGTTGCTGTTCCTGATTTTTGCACAAATTATTGAAGCGTGTGTGTCTCTGTGTGTGTGTGTGTGTGTGTGTGTGTGTGTCTATTTGGTCCTTTACTGAACAACACTTCTCTGTACTGCAACAGGTTGACCATTAGTGCTGAGTGTCCCATGAAGCTTGTGGACTTCCCCATGGATGGGCACGCGTGCCCCCTCAAGTTTGGAAGCTGTAAGTCCCATGTGTGTGTATGTGTGTGAGATAGAGTCATGCTCTTCTAATTGTGCAGTGGCTCTTTACACAGCAGGTGAGGAAGGTAACCACCAACCACATGTTTGCCGATTTGCTCTGACAGGACGGTCTCAACCAGCTGTGCATTTGCAACTAACTGGTGGCCAGTAATACATACAAAAAAGGAAGTAAAGCACAAACAGGTCTGAGAACGGAAAATGTAGTTATAGCCTGACCTCTGACTTCTCTAGAGTCCCATAAATATCGCAGCCATGCATGTTTTTTTTCTCATATAGTTGTTAAATTATCATGTATGTACTACATGTAATTTTTTTCATCAATGAATCATCACAGCCATTTATTTTTTGTATCTGAGTCATTATTATAATAGCTGTAAACAAATAAACCCATCGCTGAGAAGACTCTACTCTGCATTTTGCATTTCGTGCCCCCTGGTGTCGTTTCACATGAGACCCAACGGATTACTTTACATCACTAAACAGAAGGCATCGCACTTTGCAAGTAATACACAGCAGGTAGTTTCAGCAGAGATTTGACTTTATTTTAGCTTACTCTGAATGTTTTACTCTCAAAAGTTGTTTATCCATCTCATTGCAAATGGAGTGACTTCAGTGGGAGGGAGGAAGGACCAAAAAACAAGCACAAACAAGATTCTCAAAGGAATAATAATTTGACTTAATCACTTTCTTGACAAGAGTTATATGAGAATATTGATATTGCTTTCATGTTTATAAGGCTATCATCCATTGAGCTTAGCTTAGCATAAAGACTGGAAACAGTGAGAGACAGCTGGCCTGGCTCAGTCTAAAGGTAACAAAATTCACCTGTCTATGTATGCTGAGTACACACTACACAAGAATCAAGCCGATTTTGGGTGTGATTCCCCTCTCCCGACAATGGTCAGTAAAGCCTTGTAAAGCTTTTGTGATGGTTGTAAAGATTATCCTGTCAGATATCCCTGTGGTGTGAGGTATGTTAAGAGTATTTTTTACATCTCCTGGTGGCTCAGAAGACCATCCCTGCTACTCCGATGCCAAATCGCAAATATTAACTATGTTAAACATTCAACATGTTCTTGTTTGTTTAATTACATGAACTGAAGTGTAAAAATGAAAAGCGTTAGCTGTATTCCACCTGCTACTAACTGTAGCTTCATGTTTATGGTGCACAGGTGAGAGTGGTAGCGATCTTCTCATCTAATTATCTGCAAGAAAGTAAATGTCATTCCTTTAACACCACAGGACGCGATTGCCATTTATCTTATTCTTGGTCTTACTTGCTTTTAACTGGCATGCTAGTTTTTTTGAAGAGTAAATGGTGGTAAGAAAGTCTGTCACAAATCAAAAGTGTGTCCTGGCTTCGTCTGACAAAAAGCCTGATCGCATGACTGTTCTCTGCTTGGCGCTGAAATGGTTTCTGTAGTGAAAAGGGGAGCTGAGCACTTTGTGTCACACAAAGCGACTGAATTCTAATACTAAATAATGAAGTATTTCATTCTTCATTGTGAACAATGAAGCCCTAGCTCAGCATCGGTGTTTATAGTGGGCCTACTGGTCAGCAGAAATGACTTATCTCAAATAAAGGAGTTTCTCAGCTCCGTCTTATCGGAGAAGAGCAGTAATTTCAAGATTACATCTGCAAGAGAAAGGAAAGAAAAAAGACGAGTTTGCCTTTACACTCACCAAATCTGCCGTCAATTACCCAGTGTGGTGACATTGCAGAGGACAAATTCAAATTTCTCAGTTATTGTCATCCGTCTCCCCCTCCTCGTCCTCCTTCTTTCACCATCCTGCTCTGCTGCTGCTAGCCTCCAGTCAGGAGGAAGCGACCATGGATCTGATGTGGCCTGAAGCGAAGGAAAGGTCAGAATCCCTTCCTCTGCCTCAGGATAGCACAGACCTATGCAGCTATTTTCCATAGCTGGTGTGTGTGTGTGTGTGTGTGTGTGTGTGTGTCTGTGTGTGTGCTAATTTTCTCTCTGTCTGCCCTGCCTTCAGTTTTCCTCCATCAGTCTTTCTCTCTCTCCCTCTCTCCGTCTCCTTTTCTGTTTCTCCATCTGGACTTGTGTGCACAGGCATTGCGTTCCACTCCATGACACACCAGAGTCATTTCGTTTTGGCAGCACAGTTGGTATCCTGCCGATGTGGAGTCCCATAGGGAGTGGCAGGCAAAGACTACTGGCATTTAGACTGGCCAAGCTCGCCAGGATACATACAGCAAAAACACTGGGAAATAAAAAGACATGTTATGGTTTCAAGTATCCCTAAGTCAGACACGTCAGAGAATTCATCTGTTCATTGCAACTTTCGCTGGGGACGAGATGTCCGCATGATGTATTAGTGAGTGAAATATGACAGATGGGACCTCTATGAACTTTAACTCCAACCACATTACATTGGTTTCTGTGAATCTGAGAGTGGATTGGATGTTGTCATATATTAGTAAATATCAGATCAGTAACAGTTCAGAGCCATATGATGAAAGATTGTCCTTGGCAATCAGCTGCAAAAAAACTGCAATGCAATCTTATTTTTTTTTTGTTGCAGAATAGTAAATGAATTACTCGAGAGTTTGAATAGAAGCGAAGGGTCAAGCTGCCTCAAAGGGCTGGTAGCCCTAAAAAAATAATTAGTCAGTGGAGAGTTTTGGTATCCTGTGATGGTGCTTCAGAGGCTTTTTCCCTCGCCATGAATACAGTTCTTGGAAAAACAATGAACACTAATGAGTTTGATTAAAAACCTTCAAATTCCAAGGTGCGTAATGCTATTCTAATTCTAATGCTTTCTATTGCGTCTGTATTGCTCTCAACATGGCTGAGCCGGCAACTTGCAGCTAACGGTGCTAACAGCACTATCAGTGAAAACAAGGGCTGACAGCAAACAGTGTTAACCCAGGGGAGGGGTTATTATCAGCTATAACCATCGTATGAGATCAGTGAAGAGCAGTGTGCGCTAAAAGCATACGCAGCCGGCCCGGCTATGTCAGCGAAGCACAGAGAAGCTCAGATTACGACACAGAGGGAAAGACACTTCATTCTCTGCTCAGGTAGACATTACTCCTTTATAGCTTTATATAGCAAATTGACACTAAAGTAATGCTCTGCATGTGTATAGAACCTTTAAGGATATCAAATTAAATTAGTTCTACGGAGTATTTAAGCTTCTTTCAGCTCCTTGTAATGGTTTTATGGCAACTGTATTTTTCGATTCACTCTCACGGCTCTCATCATCCTCAGTTATTCCAGCTGTTTTCAGTGAAAAAGCACCGATAAACCCACTGGGCACTATCTTCCCTGCACCAAACAGCAGACAGACATAATTAATGACTAGCTAATTGGGGAGCATTTCAGAAATTTCAGCCGCTTAAGGGGTCGTTCACGTGTAGCATCTAAAAACCCAAAGCAAACGACAGCCACTTTCACCCTTTTATCCAATGTGCTTGGGAGGTTGCGCTCCTGTCACGCCTGCTGTTACGAAACAACCAAATCCTGCTTGCATTGTCAACGATGACGATGAAGTTGCGTTAATCTAGCAGTAAAAACCTCCCTGGCTAAACTAAACTTGCAGTAACATTACTGCTGGATTTCTCTGTATCAGTGTGGCTGACCTTTCAACCGGATGTTGTGATGTTCTTGGACAGAAAGGGTGAAGCAAGTAAAATAGTCCTTGGGACAGATCATAAACCTCTGGGTACCTGTCCACTAAAATGATTAACTTCTCCTCCATATATTTACCGTAGACTCATATTTAATTCAAATGACATGCGGTGTGCACTGCAGCGTCCCAAAAGTTGTACTATTTTTTATCTTGGGGCGCAGCTGTCTTGCTCTAAAAAATAGGCCCTAGGGAACACTTTAGTGTTGCGACGGTGTCGCTCCCGTGGGTGAGCGCACCTGCACGCATCTACCTTGACAACAATGGATTTGAGGGCTCAAAAAAAAAAAAAAAAAAAAACCACAAGTAAGAGCCAGGAGATTTGTGGAGACCAACTAAGAGCCAAAAGAAGAATGAATATTGGACAACAACTTTATAAGTTTATAAAATGTCAACTGTACTGTGTTACACCCAAAGAATCAACTGAGGCATAATGTACTTCTTAGTTTATTACACCTAATAGTGTTGAAAAGTTTGCGTTTGCAAATGCCTCTAGGCTGTAGTTACAGTTACAGGACCATCATCAGCACAACTTCTGAATGATTTCTGGCTTTTTTCAAGGCTATCAACCAATCCATAATGGCCAATAAGGGGACAAGTGGAAAGAGGCAGAGGGTGTTATCCATGAACTCAGCAGCTATATCGATATCTATATTAACAATGTATACAATATTAACACACTCATAGCTGTGTAAAATCACATTGTAGTTATCTATATACCATATGTGGATAAAGGTTTACAGTTTACAGTACACAAACCCATTGCACACTTGTTACTGCACAACTTACAGTAAGTGACTCACATCTGGGTGGCTTTGCTGTCTGCCCACAGATGCCTATCCTAAAACAGAGATGATCTATACTTGGACCAAAGGACCTCAGCATTCAGTGGAGGTCCCTCCTGAGTCCTCCAGCCTCGTTCAGTATGATCTGATCGGCCAGACGGTCTCCAGTGAAACCATTAAATCCATTACAGGTGAGACTCTCATCAGCTGAGTTATACCGAACACTTCCAAGCAAAATGGCTTTCTTTCTTTCACAGACTAATTGTAAGCAAGAGCCTAAAATATGTTCATATTTACTGGAAGAAAAGCCGTCTGTGTGTACTATGTCAAACCAGGTAGATTTACCAGGTTTACACTGTATTTGTACCACATACTGAAAATGAGAGGACAAATACTGTTCAAATGCAGCACAGGTGGTAGATATTGGAAGGATTTGGAGCTTTGTCACTCCGTTGGACCATGCTCAGCAGACAGCTTCTTGAAATCAAACCACGTCAACACCATGAGTCGAGGCATTTCTGAGGACCTTTCGGTTCACATAAGTCCTGAAGGATCCAAAAAAAGATTTTAGCTGCAAAAAGTTGGGTTGCATGTGTCTGTTTTGGGTGAAAATGAATGGGGTTACTTAAACGTAGAGGGAAAAAAACAATCAAACAGAATAAAATGCGACATCTGTCTAAAGCTACATTAAGTGAAATCTGTCGCCCCACGACTTCACATTCTTTGTTAATCAAACTAATTCATTTCTGTTGATCCTTCAGGTGAATACGTGGTGATGACGGTCTACTTCCACTTGAAACGTAAAATGGGATACTTCATGATTCAGACGTATATCCCCTGCATAATGACAGTAATCCTCTCCCAAGTGTCCTTCTGGATAAATAAAGAGTCGGTCCCGGCACGCACAGTCTTCGGTACGTAGACCTCACACATCCCTCATCCTGCACAGCCAAACTGCTCTCTGTTTATTTACGTGATGCCTGCTGCATGTGTGTGTATCCATTCTGCACAACAAGGTGATGTTACAGTGTGAGGTGATTATGGGGAATATGGCTGTTTTTGTTTAAGATTCCCTTATGAAATGCAAATTCGCTGCTATTATTTTGTTTGAAATGCTAGAATGAACAGCTGACAGCATTAGGAAAAATCACTTTGAGGCATCTTCTAAGCAAACATGCCTCAAGCAAAGAAATTTGGGTCTACAAAAATACTTTTGGCTCAAATAGTGGATGATACACAATCCTCTCAAGAGGTAATATAAATACTCTTCAAAATGGGTTGAAACTGTTAAAAAAATTGATCTGTGAGAATAGTTGCTGTGGGGTAAAATGCCCCAGGAGGAAATTTAGATTTAAAGGCCCTGACACACCAAGCCAAAGGTCATTAGAAGGTTTTGCTTCAAGGGATCTCCAGTTTCCACCTGATGATATAATGATAACTTGACTGGAGGCACTGCATTGAATGTTATTCTTATTATATAAAATCAGTTACAGTGACACATTTTTTATGAAGTGTGATGTTTTCATATTAGCTGGCATTTTACCTCATTTTCAATGGCTGTTGCATTATCCATCATTTCTATTTCATCAGTAACTTTTTGACCTGTGACTTTCTGATCCCAACGTGTCACATACTGATGCTTTGTCAGGACCATTGGACAACCTCTGGGTCTGAAAAGTGAAGCCAAAGCTGAAGTGCCTTAAACCTGCATTCTTTCTACTAGCCAGCAGGGGTTGGTTGCAAAAAGAAGTCTGATTGTATAGAAGTCTATGAGAAAATGAGCCTACTTCTCACTTGATTTATTACCTCAGTAAACATTGTAAACACGGGTTTATGGTCTCAATCGCTAGTTTCAAATCTTCTTCAATACAGCATGATGTTCATTTAGTAAATTATGGTCCCATTTAGAGTCAAATAGACCATAAAGCAGGTTATGCTTAAGGGCGTGGCTACCTTGTGATTGACAGGTTATTACCCTGACTTTCATTGCTTGATATTTTCTTCCTTCGTCATGCACCCCTGAACAGAAAATTCCTGCATATTGTAGAAAGAAATTAGAAACAAATGTTGTTGTTTCAGCTGACTTAACGGGGTAATCACGTGACTTAGCATTCAGGAACTCATATTTCTGTTAGTCCGACACCACGTGAATGCAGCACAAATGCCGTATCTCGCAATATTGTTAAAGGTGAAACAGACTGACCGAGCCATGAACAAAACCTCCTTGGCGGGGGAAACTAACTGTATGTTGACCTGTTAGCAGATGTGTCTTCTTGTTGGAAACACGATCGCGATATTGTATGTGGGTTTTGGTAGGCAGCTGTTGTCCCCTCTTCCCAGTACTGCATACCGGTACTGAATCTTTTGGTGGTATGGAGTACCAGACTGTACTGGCCCATTTTCGTCCCTGAATAAACTTAATGTAACATTTAGGTTGCCCAAAAATGTCTTAATTCAATGTTTGGTTGTAACTAGCTCGATCCTTTCGGGTCACTCAGCCAAACCAAGATGGCAAAGTTCAAACAAACACAGGTGACTACATCCACCTCTTATATAGTCTATGGTCAAGACCCCTTGGTGTCACTTTCTAACACACTAAGTAACCCAGTGTTTATTAGACCCATCCAGCACCACTCCCTCCCACTCTGTAAACTATGTCAGCACTCTCCCACAGCACTTTCCCTGAGTGTTTTGTATTGACGCAGATGGGTTTACATTGTATACTTGACTGCTGCATTTCATACAGATGCTACAGGTTGTCTCGTGCGTCAGTATCACATACAGGGGCCTGACAAATCGTCGGTATTTGACGCCCTGGGAATGAGAACGGGCTGGTGACCCAGTTGCGCTTTCCATGGCTCCCCTGATACAACGCTTGGGTCCCTGTCCTAGAATAGACTGATTAGTGTGTGTCGATAGAGAGGCAGGCAGACAGACAGAGATGCTAAAACTAGACCACTGTTGCTGGCTGTTGTTGTTTTATTATTAAGGGACATCTCAGTCTGGTAGTTTGTCGACCACGTTCCTCCACTTATGTTGATGAAAAGTCATTCAATGATAATGGCCCTGACACTTGTCCTCCATTTCAAAAGTAGTTCTGATAGATTATGTTTTGGAGCATCATTTTAAAGAGGTAATTTTAACTCGAGCAATGAGAGAGGAAGAAAAACACTAGTGTCAGTGGTGATTAATGACTCTTCGAACAGCTTTGTGACATATCGAGTGCTTATGATGCCAGAACTATGTGGAGTTACTTAATGGAAGTGGTCTGTTAGTGAAATATAATTTTTTATTGTTGGTTGTGTGTGTGCTGTTAAATTAGTTTCATTTTACTGTAAGTGAAACTGCACCGCTTTCTAATAAGGCACCCTTTATGAAGAGATTTAATGATTATAACTAATGGCTCAATTAATTCATATATCTGTCGATCATTAACTAAAGCATTATAGATCACTAATTATTAATGACAATATTTGGGTTGCTAGGTTGCGAAAAATCCCTTTGACTGTTTGAACTGTTTGGCCATTTACATTGGACTAATGGACTAATATCCATTAATTCACCTATTGAGCATTTATTAATATCTTACTAACATGTATACTCTACTAACTAAATATACTTACTAACTGCATTATTACTAAATAGATACACTAAGGTAAGAAACAGCTAATGAGCTTTTTCACAACACAACAACCCAAAATGAGTTCTTATTAATGCTTACAACTATAGGGCTGTCAAAGTTAATGTGATATTAACATGTTAACACAAATTTGCTCTAGCAGCTCTAATTTCTATAATACATTACTAGTGTTTTTAGGTTGTATTGGACTCAGTTTTAAAGCCAGAAGCTACTGGCATCAAATGAAACTAGAAAACCTAAAGAATCCGTTGGTACCAACCGTGTCATTGTAGTTTGTCGTAAAGGCGGCTAAATAACGCTCTGAATTTGCGCTAAGTTTTAGTGAGGAAAAACTGTCATGGCCATTTTCAAAGCGGTCACTTGACCTCAACATATGTGAATCGTACTTGGACACCATGGCAGAGGTCTGCACTTTCTGAGTGCCATTCTAGTTTCACTATATTTCTTTTATGTTAAAAGCAGTACCTGAGAGTTTCTGGACAATATCTGTCATTGTTTTGTGTTGTTAATTGATTTCCAGTAATAAATATATTAATATATACATAAATTTGCACAAAGCACTCCCATGTTGTTAAGAGTATTAAATACTTCACAAATCTTCCTTTAAGGTACATTTTGAACAGATCAAAAAAATCACAATTAAATATTTTAATTGATTGACATCCCTACCTATAACTGATTTGTAAAGAATTTGTAAATTCTAAACTTTTAATAAAAAACTAGCTATAACTTTTAAACCCTTTATAAATGATGCCTTTTTTGTAAGCCCCATTATCATGGATGTCAATTCAGTGTACTGAAAACTTCACCGCTTTAGCGTTACATTCCTATAAGTCATGATGGTCACTTGAAAATAAACACCCAAAAGAATCAAAAACTGGAGACATCATCTTTTTATTCCACACGTTCTTCTTCCCTGTCAAAACCTGGCGCCGGTGTTACCCACTGTGCAACTCAACTTCCACCAGTTCACTTGAAGATTTGGGTGTGATATGCTAGTAGCGGCTAATGCCTCAAACCGTGAGCAAAGATGGGGTATGGTGACATCACTTGAGGCAAATACAACAGTTTTCACATATGGTATACAGTAGCGCTTGAGCTTAAGGACTCCTTGTTGCTATTCCTTTTAACCTAAACTCTGTGTTTGTTTTTATGATGTAAGGTGACCTTCAGTTCCCAGAAAGGCACCTATAAATAAAACTCATAATTATTATTATTATTATTATTGACCCGGGGGCAGAAAAATAGGTTCGGGGAGGATGAAAATTAATTTTGGGACGAATTTGGGACGACAGGGGCAACAGGCAATTATTCAACACAAGTCAATGAGGTAAACTTGCTAGTATTAACGTTACCAGTTAGCTAATGTGAGACTATTTGATATTGACGGTAACATTACGTTAACGCTCGCTAACAAGTCAGCAGCCAACGTTTGCGTTTACAGTGAGTGAGCCGACGATAATTTTACATTAATAAGGAGTCAAAACTCCACAACAGTCAAATCATGTTACTAATGTTAACCACTTATTTACTTACTTACTCCTCTTCATCCCCTTGGGGTAATAAGGCTGCAGTGAGATCTCTCTTTTACATTTTGTACATGGCAACATGCTGCTTTAATTAGCAGGGCCGGTTCTAGCTTTTTGGGGGGTCTATGCAAAATCTTCTTTTTACACATACAAATTTTATGTTAACTTAGCTTCATTGTTAACGTAAGAAAACATGCCCATTAGAGATGTGACACCATTGTTACTGGTTACACCACCGATTACACTAATTCATTCATTTAACTTTTATTATTTATTAACTTTTATTATTTATCTGGAGGAATCATTGAGGACATACCCTCATTTTCAATGATGTCCAGAGTGAAATTAAAACTAAGTAAATACACCCCAAAATAATTAAGAAAACAAACAGACACAAGTAGAACACAGTTAAATACAGGTACATTAAAGAGTAGATTAGCTGGTTAACATAAAAAATGTTACTATAGAACAACTGCATTGTTTTGCATTTTGTGACATTTGAATAAAAGGCCACTTTTTCAGTCATATATTTTCATCATTCAAGTTTTGCCAAAATTATCATTATAATATCGTATTGAGATAATGAACCCAGTATCGTGTATTGTATCGTATCATGAGATGAGTATATCATCACACCCCTACTCATTAGCATTATGGTTCTCTTATAGCGTTGGGTTTAAATCTGAAATACTGTCAAATAGGCGCTTTTGCTTTTCGCTTCGACACCAAATCCTCTAACATCTCTCGGTCTGTCACTTTCAGTTTGTTACGTCTGTCATCTGACTATCTATTGATAACATGCCACGTATATACCTGAATGACCTAAACGGGTTTTATTTCCGTGAAAAGCGACAGTGGGAGCAGGGGGTAGGTAATGTAATCGGAGTGTGCCTGAACACTGTGTAACACCGGTATCGCCGACTACTGCGACAAGCCTTATGCACATTATACATAACAAACTAATAAAATTACTTTATAAAATAAAAGAATGAATAAAAAAATGGTAAATTCTAAGTTTATGAGCAAAAATAAACACTTTTGAAGGAAAAAGTTAGTTGAGAGCCCTGGCTTCCCAACACCTGTAAACAGACATTGATGTGTCAAACGGGAGCACTTCCCCTTTAATTATAATAACAGGCCTGTTGTTGGCTGGCAGCAGCATTTAGTCAAACTGTGACAGCATACTGAATCACTAGAAGTGACCAAACCGCCAACCTCCCTAATGCTTTTACTGCTGGTGACGCACACACACACACACACACACACACACACACACTGCAGTGTCACCTGTATCCATTCAGTGCGCATTTGACACGCTGTGTGTTTCTGATGACTGTGCACTTTGTGTTTTGAGTCTGAGTCTGCTGAGCAGAAAAGCACAGTGTGTGACCCTCAGTAGAAATGTCTTTCGGTGCACTGGGGGATCAATGCTGCTCTCCTGCAGTGACCAATGTATCTGACAGTCCAGCTGCACCGCCTCCGCCTCCCCGCCCCAAACTGTCCAGCACGACAGAGGCATCACAGCAGCACAACTATTGTTGCATCAGTTGAGCCTGTGAGGCAGCGGATTTCTGCTGTTACCCACCATGTTTAAATGTGCGTGCGTGGCAGCGGCGTGTGATGTTGGGGTGGGAAGGGAGGAGGGTGGTCGGTGTTTGGATTTCTCCTGTTCTTCCCCGCAGCTACACTCTGTTTTGACTTCCTGCTTGGGTGACTCAACCACAGGGTCCTGCTATGAGCGAAGATGAAGCAGTTTGTCAGGAAGACAAACAGGAGTGGAGGGAGGATTAGAGATGGAGCTTCTTGGCTTCAGATAGAGGGGTCAGAGTAAAAAGCACAAGCTAAGCCATTTGTTTCTGCCTGACATATGACGAGACTGTTGCTCACTGCAATGTTTGTCTGGGATGAGAGTGTGACCGTTTATGGTGAACGATGTCACAAAATTCCCTGTCACCCATGGTGGAGACACATGAGCTCATAGCACTTTATAGGAATAGTTTAACATTTCACAAAATACGATAAGATACATGATAAGGTCAATACCGCTCTCTCACCTGAAGGCCACCGTATAGCTCTCTGAAACATGCTTGAGAAGGCAATCTGCAACTTGACAACTAGGTGTCACTAAATCGTACACACTGGTGTTCCTTTAAGTACATAAATGGAGCAGGGGGGTTATTAGTAGAGATGTCTTTTCTTTCCCGATACCGATTCCGATACCTGAACTTGCAGTATCGGCTGACACCAAGTACCAATCTGACACCAGCGTGACAAAAAATGATATAGTTATTATTATTATTATTGTTTAACAGCTGTTTGCTATGACCATGTATGGATGTGATCTTATTACTGGTCTTTGTTGTATGGCCTGGTTCAGGTTAAACCCTTTGTAAAACATAAACAGATTTTCCACTATGAAAAAAACTGCCTCTAAAACAGTAGTTTCAGAGGCAGCTGTGATACATCCAGGGTGACAGCACAGTGAAGGCAAAGACAAATTGATTTCCGGTTAAACATGTTGACTTTTTTTCTGGGTTAATAAATTACACTATGGGATCAGTGCATAGACTGACGTTCTCCCTGATTCCCGAGCCCCAATTTTGGCAGTATCGGACTAATTTACAATGCTGGTGTTGGTATTGGAACAACTTTAGTGTAGCTTAGCATTAAGGCTTGAAGCAAGGGAAAACAGCTGCCCTGGCTCTATTCTGATCTAGTTTGTTTAATCACACAAAGAGAATAAACAGAACAAATAACAATTTGCACATAAGCACTTAATTATGTGGTTATAGGCACAGAACTACTATATGTGCTGTAGGATGACTATTTTGGACAACAGAAGCAAAGCGCATTGACTTCCCAGTGTTGTGTTGTCACAGTGAATTTGCCAAGAAAACAGCATTATAACTATCGATTTACAGTATACAGTTTTGTTTAGAAGTGTTGATAGATATATTTTCTATCTTTGGATTTGTTTCATGCAGCGTGTGGTCTTTAAGCTAAGCTAATTTCCTCCTGTCTCTAGCTCCGTACTGAACATAACGACATGATATTCATGTCAATCTTCTCGTCTAACTTTTGTAAGGAAATTGAATTTATGTATTTCTCAAAATTTTGAACTACTTATTTTTAAGACTTCAGAGGAATTTGATTTGTGTGCATGCTATAAACTGCAGCTGGTATTTGGCATCTGTTTTTCTGTTTTCAGAGGAAGCTAAAGGACCAAAATATCCCCGGCCTGCAGGCTGCAATCCTGCCAGTGTGCGGAGGTGAAAATTAACAATAGGCATAAAGTTTTAATTTAGTGAAGGATGGCTCAACTGTAGCACTGTGGTCAATAACATGCATGAGTAATTTTACTGTGGAAAAAGTCCACCAAAAGACAAATACCCATACCAGCTTGACTACAGGAAAATATATATTTCTTATTTGATTGATACATACTGTACAACACTGCACTCTTTACACAAATACACCATTAGTGCCACAGGAAGTGGAATCTTTACTCAGGTGGTTAGGAACAAGAAATAAGTTTTTACATATGCAGAGTTCCAGTATATCTATCAACCATCTGGGTTTCTGCTTATGTTGAGAACAGCTTTATATGAGAGGTTAATGTCCTCAGTCTGTGGCCTCAAGCCACACTTCACCTATCAATGTCATCCACTTGCTTTTGATTGACAGGTAATTATATAGCGGTCACGTCCGGGCGCAGGGGATGAATTTATGTTGGGCAAGGACTCGGCAGCACAGATTGTTCCAGGTCTCCAACGTAAAGGGGATTTTCTCCAAATCACATTATTGCTATTGGTTAATAATACCAAGGACGAGTGATGAGCTGCAGGCTTATACTGTAACCTTCTGCTGTTGTAGGAGACACGTGACCTTGCTTGCCGGCCAGATCGCTGTCTCGTTTTATTTTGATAGGATCTCTCTTGGTGCTGTGAAAAGTGAAGTTAGTGAGTCCACAGTTGCTGCTGTGGAGCAGGAGATGTACTGCTGTAAGCTCTTGGTGGTGTGATATCTTTTGAAACACATCAGAGTGAGTTGTACAAATATTATTTGGAAGTAGAGCTTGTCTGCAGGCAGAAATAATCCTACTGGTTGAGTTAAACCTCAATGGGCAGATTTTTTTCTCCCCATGAAGTGCATTTGACTGAATCCCAGGGAAAAAGGCAGGAAAAAAGAGAGGAGCTATAATAATTTCATGATGCCTAACACAGCCCAAAGTATCCTCATATGGTTTATACGATATTTTGTGAAAACGTACTCCTCATTTTTTGTGCGTTTTCCTACGAATGTTCAGCAACATGTGTCAATTTCCACTCGTTATATACATACATTCTTTTCAAAATAGACTTCCATTGTCACAGGTAACAACTTGGTTAGGTTTCGGCAACAAAACTACATAGTTAGGTTTAAAAAAAGATTATGGAAATGGCATTAGTTAAGTACAGAATTTACGTGACAAATAAGTCAACATTTGGGTTAAAATACAGGAGCAGCGTAACTTAAGTGCAAAAGTTTCATGAGTCACACAGGATGCAGACACCTATCTCCCAAGCAAAAGTCTGGTGTTTTTTGGCTTTGACTGAATCCCAGTGAAAAAGGCAAGAAACAGAATGTATACTCATACAAAAGTTTATATGTTATCTTACAAAAAGTTATTCATCATTTATCAGGTATTTTCCTACGGATGTCCAGCAAAGCATGGTAATTTCTGCTGGCTACATGCATACATCCATCCATCCATCCATCGTCAACCGCTTATCCCGTTAGGGGTCACGGGGGGGGGGGGGCTGGAGCCGATCCCAGCTGGCATTGGGCGAAGGCGGGGTTCCCCCTGGACAGGTCGCCAGTCCATGGCACAGGGCACATAGAGACAGACAACATATAGACAGACAACCATTCACGCTCACATTCACACCTACAGGCAATTTAGAGTCATCAATTAACCTAAACAGCATGTCTTTGGACGGTGGGAGGAAGCCGGAGTACCCGGAGAAAACCCACGCTTACACGGGGAGAACATGCAAACTCCACACAGAAAAGTCCCAAGCCCGGATTCGAACCTGCGACCCTCTTGCTGTGAGGCGACAGTGCTAACCACTGCACCACCGTGCAGCCCTACATGCATACAATCTTTTCAAAATAAAACTCCATCTTCACAGGAAACAACTTGGTTAGGTTTAGGCAACAGGCAAACAAGGCAGGTTACTTAGATTTAGGAAAAGATCATGGAAGTGGTATTACTTAACTAAGGTAAGTTAAGTTATGTCACAAAGAAATCGATGTTTGGGTTAAAATACAGAAGTAGCGTAACTTGTAACTAGTGGTGAAAGTTTGGTGTTTTTTGGCTTTGGCTGTGACTGAATCCTAGTGAAAAAGGCAAGAAAAAAAGAACTTATACAAAAGTTTGTATGGTATGTTACGAGAAGTTATTCATAATTTTCATTTTTCTGTGACTGCCCAGCAACATGTGTCAATATCTGCTTGTCAAGTACGTAAGTCACGTGATGAAGAAGTCAGTGTTTGGGTTAAAATGCAGTGGCGTAAAGTGGCGTAACTTAAATGCGTACATTACATGACTGACACAGGATACAAATACTAGTCTCCTGGGTGACAGTCTGCTGTTTTTTTGCATTATTGCTCTTTATACTTCCTGGTTCACAATTACATGGATGACATACAACTTAATTTTCTGGGATATATATACGAATTACAGCACACTGCTTTTCATAGATATCACCATGAGCGGTGTCTGAGAACAGCCTGCACAGCCATATCAACTTTACAAGGTGATAATATGCTAGCGTTGCATTTACAGTTTGTTGCACTGCCCATAAGTGGCCAAAAAAAATAAATTCATGCAAGTGTAAATACTGTGGTTCTTTTTGTACATGTCTCATATTTCAAAGAGCCAAATATATTTGGTTCATTATTCCCCACATTCAGTTAATGAAATATGCTGATGGTGCAACATAATTTACATGGGTTATTGAACAGCGTGCAAATGATCTTTATCACCATTTATCTGGCAGTGACATGAACTCTTTTAGGGTTTCATACTGATCTACAATCAGAGGCAATGCATAATGATCTGTTGGGAAAACAACAGTTTCATAGGCAGATATTTAGTCTTAATTGTAAATCATTTATTATTATATTAATATATTTTGATTAAAGTGAGACTGCAGTGACTTCCAGTACAGATCTTATCCAAACTTTCACCTAGCTGCAGGCTCATATGTTTGATTTTATTCTGTTTTTGATACCACTGAAGGGATCACCACCGTCCTGACCATGACGACACTCAGTATCAGCGCTCGCCACTCCCTGCCCAAGGTCTCATACGCCACTGCGATGGACTGGTTCATCGCCGTCTGCTTCGCCTTCGTCTTCTCTGCCCTCATTGAGTTTGCCGCCGTCAACTACTTCACAAACGCGCAGATCGAGCGGGCCAAGAAGAAGCCGGCCAAATGCCCTCCGGTGCCCCAAACCACGCCTGTCAAGGTCAAGGACACGGAAGAAGTGCTGCAGGTGATTTTTGTTTCCCTCAAAGTGGCCGCGGCAATAGTCTGATGGCACTTAACTTCAAGGAGCACTTACACAGCATGTCCCGCATTATCTTCTTACTGTAGCTGGCCTTTAGCCTAGACTTCTGAACAGCCAGGAGTGGGTCTGCCTGAGGATCATCAGCTGCGCTCCCACTCACAAGAGCGCAGAGGATCTGATATATAGAGAAAACAGGAGAAATCTGATCCCAGGATGTGAGTTTTAGTTTCCATATATCACCAGAAACTGCTTGTATCTGGCAGAACTGTAATAAAAGATCATTTTTTGCACAACAAATCTGAACATACTAAATCACAGACTTCTGTTCTATAACTGAAAACATAGCGCTGGACTAATAATTTGGCAGTGACACACAAAACCATTACTTTCATTCACTATATTTTGGCTTTATGTGGAAAAATGTAAGAATTTCTCTGGGACTGTAATCTTTCCTGGAAAAGGTGGAAACGTGAATTTCCGCCTGTTTCTTTCCCCTGATTACACAGATAATTGCTCCGTCAACCACGTGTCGACATGGTGAAACAACTGCTTGTTAAATGTTGTAAATGAGAAGGTTAATGAAATGAGACACTTAAAATATTTCATAGCTGTTACCCCAAAGATCAGCCTCGACTGATTCAGCTGTCATTCAACCTTATGGGGAGACTTAACTAATAGATATCACCAATCTGCACATTGGATTAAGCCATGTTCAAAATTTTTGTTTCCTTTTGTTAGAGTCAAAAGTTTCTAAGGGAATTTCCTTTTATCACTCCATAAATCAGAAAATACTGTCAACAGCCATTAAAAAAACAATTTTCACCATGTTTTTTGTAATAAAATGTTCCATAAGTCAGGCTATGAATGACATATGAACAAACCCCTCAGTAAAAACCTTCAGAATGTAGCCAGGAATGGAACTTCTAAGTTTGGTGCATGAAAGTGATACTGAAGTTGAGATTTCTGGCTCAGAGTCTGAGAAAAAACTAATTTTGAGAAAACGGCCGTTAAACATATGTAAGACATTACAGGTGAATAGGATAAAAATATATGTTCATAGATATCACCATGAGACTTCCCCAGTTGATTACTTACATTAAGACCATTATTTTTGTATTGCAAGTTTTCTGAAATTTTATGTTTAAAATAGTTATAATAGTTGCAATAGTAATTTAATCGCCATTATTCGCATGGTTGTCCTTAGTGAACCACGATTACCTGCAAATTAATCTTTTAAAATAAATTTTTTATCTGTTCAAAATGTACCTTAAAGAGAGATTTGTCAAGTATTTAATACTCAACATAAGAGTGGACAAGTATGCTGCTTTATGCAAATGTATGCTTATATTTATTACTGGAAATCAATTAACAACACAAAACAATGTCAAATATTGTCCAGAAACCCTCACAGGTACTGGATTTAACATAAATAATATGCTCAGATCATAACATGACACTGACATGTGTCAGTGTGCTGACTTGACTGACTTGCCCCAAACTGCATGTGATTATCATAAAGTGGGCATGTCTGTAAAGGGGAGACTGGTGGGTACCCATAGAACCTATTTTCATTCACATATCTTGAGGTCAGAGGTCAAGGGACCCCTTTGAAAATGGCCATGTTAGTTTTTCCTCACTAAAATTTAGCATCAGTTATTATCATTTATGAGAGTATTATTCTGCCTCCTTTGCAACAAGCTAGTATACGTGTAGACGTTAGCACCAGTGTCTGGTACCAATGGATTCTCAGGTTTTATAGTTTTATATGATACCAGTAGCTTCACTCAAGCTTTAAAACTTAAAGACGTTAGCGGCATTAAAACAAATTTGCATGACACATTATCTTAACAGCCCTACTTTAAATATGCAAATGAAGCATTATCTTAAATTTTTCTGAATCTAGAAGAAATCTACAGAAAATAGATTAAGTGTAACAAAATAAACCCCTAAATGTGTATTGTGGATGTTTTCTTTCCACTAGTCTAGGGTGTTTCCCCTTAAATTTAGCAGCTGATTTGTTGACTCAGAGTGAGAAAGTGAGTGTGAGAAAAAAAAAAAATAAAACAGGATTTAGCTGAGATATTTACGGCTAATTGCAGCGTTCCTCACTGATGGTGTTTCCTGTGGAACCTTTATTTTGAAATTCTACATGAATAATTTGACATAATCTCCTATTTCTGCACCACCAGTTGAAACAAATTGCATTGACACCATAGCAGCTGACATATGGACTGAATCAGAATTCATGAATATGCCATGGAGTTATTTTAGAGCTTGTAGTCGGATGTGATGCATGCGTTACAAATCACCGTTCATGTAACTGCAGCAATGTATTTATGGGGCTGCATCAACACTATTTTACAGATGGGACGTGAAAAAAGAAGGAAGAAGAGCACATTTCTCAGACTTCATGTTCTTCTGACGAGCTAACATTGAACATACATATAGAGGCCTGCTGTTAACTGATCACTGAAGCTGACACAACCCAGCAATGCATATGTCAGTTTTACACTAACTACTTTAAGTTGCCCCCTCTAGTCCAAATCCCAGTGTGGCGTAATCATGCTTGAATGCAGTAGAGTGACAACGGCACTTCAGTGGATTAGTAGGTTGCCACGGCAACGCTGCCCGGGTACATCTGTATAGGTTTCAGAAAGGCACTGGCACTGGGGGAAAGAATTAATAGTCTTTTCCTCGATTGCAGGTCCTATTGGAGGGCTTGACACGAGGGGCAGGGTGTGTAGACGGTTCCAGCTCCTTAGCCCTTGACTTCCTCCACGACGAAAAGCAAACCCACACACGCACACACACACAGGACACAATAACATTGGATCCTTTCAGTTTCATAGGGGGTGGATTATTCCTGCAAATGCTTTAGTACCAGCATCACACACACTCTCCCTGCTTGAAAACATTAACTCTCAAAGGATAAGCTCCTTTGACGCTACACTGCATTACCGCCCCGATGAAGTGCTACCTACTTTCTGTCTTAAGCTTGTGTGAAATGAGTGAAATCCTTGGTAAGTGACATCTGTATTGCACACACTGTATCGTCTGCTAACAGATGAAGGCCATCTGTGTCAGGGGGACTGTAATCAGATCAATGTGATGAGGTTTATGTTGCCCGGCCCGATTTCCAGGGAGGGAAACGCAAGTGAGCTTTACCTTCCTGCGAACGCCGTCAAACGGGGGACAGACGGGAGGAACGTGATTATTCACACTTCTCATACTGTTAAATGTAGGTCTAATTTACAATCCATGTATGATATTATCACTTAGCAAACAGCTACATGTAACAGTTTGTCAAATATTTTGGTCAGAAATTTTAATATCTCTTTACCAGGATCATATTTGATATTTTGAAAATCTGATCACTACATATTTATTTTTGAATATAAACTCAACATAAACTAGAAAAGCACTCAGAGAGTGCAGACCTCCGCCAAGCACCATAGTTTTTTATATAAATTGCTATAAAATCCGCCATCTGGATCAGATCCGGAGCCTTTGGGATTTGATAGAAGTACACATTGTAAATCCCTGAGTCAAATTTCATGAGCTTTGGGCAACAATTACCAGAGATATTGAGAAACATTTTTTTGGGTCCCATTTCCCCCAATGTTAACGAAAATTTCAGAGATCCAGAATCCAGGATTTCTTCCGGATCACCCCCAAAATTAAATCAGTTCTTCCTTTTCACATTTTCGACACACCCTGAAAAGGGTGTCAAACATCAAAATCCATCCATAAGTTTTTGAGTTATCTTGAACACAGTCAAACAAACAGACAAACAGACAGATAAACGCCGGCAAAAACATAACCTCCTTGGCGGAGGTAACGAGAATCAAATTTGGTAATTGTTTACAAGGTGAGTGGGACATTTTACAGCTGAACAATGAACTTACCAATGATCTTTGGAGGGCAAACTATCTAACAGAGACACTGTTTCTATACCACAAATTCATAGTAACTTTTGAAACAATGAGTCCTTGATGGGTCCAACAACATTACGCCTATGTTAGCTTAAACTCTGTCATGTTTTGTTTGCATGAATTAAATCTAATATTAATGTGTATATTTTCTTTAGTGTATAATCACCTGACAATAGGAACCGTTGGGTTTTGTTTCCTTAGAATCTTCATAGGGAACGGGTCCTCTACATGGAGTCTGCCATGTTGCTCCGCCATGTTTCCACAGTAGCTCAGAACGGACAAACCAAACACTTAACTTTTCCTGCTTAACGTTACTCGCTCCCATCACCACCACACTCTCTCTCTCTCTTGCTTCACCACTCACTTCCCATGTGCACATATGCTCTACGCACTGGCTCTGCTCCAAATGACCTACGTTATTACAACAACTGGCTCTAGAGAGGGCCACTCCATCACGCTTGGCACATGGGAGGGGCTTTGGTTGGTTGCAATGTCCTCACCTCACTGCTGGATCCGAAACACTGGACTTTTAAACTGTAAACCCACAAAATTTAGTTCAATGACATGCTACCCCTTGGCTTTGGGAATAAGGCTGGGTTAATAGACGTTGCAACTCACATGAGAGCAGACAAACACTGTAATTCTTCACACATTAACTCTTGCATTTTTGGTTGTGGAGAGGCTGAAACAAAATCCTTTACTTACTGATTATCTCAACTCTAACCATCACTGTTTGGGGGAGGGGTTAGGCGAGCAATCAATTTCTTATTTGTTAGCCACAAATGTACCAATATCAATAGGCCTATAGCTGTGATTAGATAATATTGGTCAGGTTCTGACTCTGTTAAGTCAGAAACGTGAAGCCAGTGAGGAAGTGACTTAAACTTGCATTCTTTCTAATATCCAGCAGGGGGCGACACCTCTGGTTGCAAAAAGAAGTCTGATTGTATAGAAGTCTATGAGAAAATGAGCCTACTTCTCACTTGAATTATTACCTCAGTGAACATTGTAAACATGAGTTTATGGTCTCAATTGCTAGTTTCAATTCTTCTTCAATACCGCATGATGTTCATTTAGTAAATTATGGTCCCATTCAGAGTCAGATAGACCATACAGCAGGGGATGCTTTAGGGTATGGTTACCTTGTGATTTACGGTGTTATCCTGTCTGGGAGTTGTCTGTGTTTTTGTCACAAATTGAACCCTATCACAGTGTTTTTTGTCAGTTTATGAGTGTCAATTATAACCTTTTTGGTCGCCTTCAAACGTCTTATTCAGCATTCAGTTGCACTTAACTCCACCCTCTCTTGTCACTTCTGGTTCAAAAAAACACTATGGCGACAGCCAAAATGCTGAAATCAAGGCTTCAAAACGGCATTCCACTTCCTATATACAGTCTATGATTGAAACCCCAGATATTAATGACTTTACACTCAAGGAACGCGTCTGATTTTGGTGAACTCTAATACATAGATATATCATTATTATTTTTTTCTCAACAGAATCCAGATAGCAACGGTAACCTGAGAAAGCGGATGAATTACATTTCCCACCAAGAGGCCAGAAGTCACCAGAGAGCGCAGTCCACCACCAACATTTCAGGAGTGGGTAGAGCGAGACCGCTGCGACCTTTAGCTAGCGGGGTCAACGGCAGCTCCTCCACCCTCTCCCGCTCCAGCCCCAAATCCGAGAGCCTGCTCAGCGTGGCCTCCTCCTCCGCCCAGCTGGTGAAGAGCGCGCCCCAGGCTGCAGCTTCCACGCCAGACGTGATGGCAGGGACGCCGTGCAAGCAAAACGCCACCGCCACGTCTCTGCAGCATCTGCTGGGGCCCAAGCTGGAGCGCATCCAGATGATGGGGAACAAACTGGAGCTAAAGCAGACGCCGTGCTCCCAGCCCACCACCGCTGGTATGGGCGGGACCAGCAAAATTGACAAGTACGCAAGGATCCTGTTCCCAGTGTCTTTCGGGGCTTTCAATATGGTCTACTGGGTGGTTTACTTATCAAAGGACACAATGGTGTCCAAAGGTGGCTAGACGTTGCTCTGGCAACAAGATTGAAGATTCTTTTCTTTCAACAGATGGGAAGCAAATAAGGATTATGGGTTTGTGAACAATAAGAGGAAATTGTTGTTCTTGCCAAACAGATAAACAAAATGTGCTCGCCAAGCACTTCCATATCCCGGAGAGCACATTTATTTATTTCTTCCTACGGTCCTCGAACAGCAAGCATGGGAACAAATCTAACCAAATTAGAAATATCTGACTCAACAGAAGAAGGAACACCTGCACACTGGAATATGCTACTGTCCTCTTTATATCGTGCTACGTCTGACTGTAACGGTCTGCGTTGGCTTCAACTGCCTCATGATCCCTTTTGGCCTGCAGTCAAGATAAAGCATGGGATTTTTTTCATTTTTCCTATTTTTGTACCCTGCACCTGGTGAGATGTTGGGATGTGTACCACCGTCCTGAAATGAACTGCACCGACGCTATGTAAATATACAAATTTATTAGGATAAACGATTTATATTTAATAATTATACAGTGTACCTCCATTTGAATATAAGGACTTGTTGCTTTGGTGCCAGCAGGCTAGATGATGCAAAGTTAAAATGCTTGAAAGAGCAGAGGGTCTCTGGTAGTGGTTTCCTTGGATTTTCACTTTAATTCCTCAATACAGGCCAAATGACTGTCAGATTAACTAATCTGGAAATATTGAAATACCGAAGATGAAATATGGGGATCAGCCGGGTAGAAAGTAGTAAAGTTATTAATTCATGTACGAGTAGGATTTAAGCTTCTTTCCTGCCACAGTGGGTTGCAAATAGTAGAAAAAGATTGTGCGAGTGATTCAAATGCAGGGAGCAGAAAGTAAAACTGATCACTGCAGCAATAAAATAGTGGGTGTTTGTTTAGGGACATGTTGGCTACTACTGGTCCTCTAGAGGAGAGACTCGGGTGAAGCTGAATGCTGTCACCCATCTTCTTAAACAGATGCTTTACGTGTTTCTATACCCTTTCAGTTTTCACATACATTATTCGATGGTGTTAATCTTGGGAACTTTCTCATGTGTGACTGGTTAAGGTCTACGAAACAGAGCCCAAATACCGTAGTACTGTTATTATAAAGCTGCATTAGAGCCCAATCACACCACATTTTTAAAGCTGAGCAAAGGAAAGGGTGCCTTTTTGTTAAAAGCCTAAAGCAGAACGGCCCGTTGAGTTTTATTATTCAATCGTTCATTCAGCTACTGTTAATTGTGGCAGCTAGAGTTAGGGTAATGGGATATACTGTAGCTACACTACATTACCAGCAAGAAATAAACCCCCCTAATGAAATGTATGAGTGCAGCACTGCCCTGCTCTTTCTGTTTAGATCGTGTTTAATACATCATTTTGCAAAATACATTGTTTTTTTTTTTTTTGCGCTCTTGCTGAAAGTTAGATGAGAGCACTGATACCACTCTTATCTGTACGCTAAATATAATGCTGCAGTCGCTTAGCTTATCTTAGCTTAGCATAAAGACTGGAAACTGGGGAAACAGAGAGCCTGGTTCTGCCCAAAGAAAAATCCACCACCCACCATAAAAGCTCGCTGATTCAAGGTGCTATCGATAACACTGATAACATTCAGCAAGTAGATGTCATACTGTATTCTCCCTCCCCAGTTTCACTGCATTCACTTCACAACAAATGGTTGCCAGTTCATTGCAAAACCAGTATATTTTATGGTCGAGTGGAGTGAGTCTCAGACGCACATGTCAAGTGATGAATTTTTTTGTGGTTGAGTAATGAAATCATTTTGCAACACGTAGCTATAGGCCTACATTAAGTGTGTATGTCTTTGTATCAGAGTGAAGCCGTGCACTTCCTGTCAAAGCAATTTATAGTGTTTTCCTGCACTAATTAGCAACATGATCGCTGACGACCCAGAGATACCATGTGATACCAACGTTGTCACGCTATTGACTCACAAGCCTTGTTAGATGAAAAAAACATTCATTTTGGACTTGTCAAATTTTTTTAAATGATTAAATCACAAACATAATAACTTTTTATAGGAAAAGCCATTCTTTTGTCCCTAACCTTTTTTAAAGCTCTGTGGATGTAGTTTTTCTTTTTAATTTTTCATCTACATAAAAATGTTACCAATAACACCTTTACCTTCACTAATTAGACTCCAGGAAGTCAGCGAGGAGGCTAGCTCTTTCCTCCAGTTTCCAGTCTTTACGCTAAGCTAAGCTAACTGCCTGCTTGCTGTAGCTTCATATAGCGTACAGACATGAGAGTGGCATTGATCTTCTAATCTTACAATGAGAAAATCAAATAAGTATATTTTAAAATGTGTCAAATTTTTTGTTAAAGGTTCTCTACTATATTCAGATCATTAGTACAGCAACAAACAACTACTTGCTATGTAAAGACATAGAGTGATGTCAACCTTAGCAGAGAATGAAGTCGTCCGAGCTGTGTCCGAGCTTGTCTGTGCTTTGTTGACATAGCCAGGACGGCCATGTGTATCTTTAGTGCATCTTCATGCATGTGAGCGCGCACCACTGGCTAGCCCACGGCCGCTGCTTTCCACTACGCTCAAATGGTGGTTACAGCTGATAACGCCGTCCCAACTGCCGACATCGTTCTGGAAGTGTAGCACCCACCCTCCGGTTCCCCCTCAGGTTAAAACTGTTAGCTCTGTCAGCACTGTTGCCTTTGTTTTCACTGTTAGCGCTGTTAGCTATTAGTCGCCGGCTCAGCTTTCGCCATGTTGCGAGCCATTAGAATTTAGCACCTTTAAAGCTCACAAATGAACTTCACTAATTAGACTCTAGGAAGTCAGCTTGGAGGCTGTTTCCCCTTGTTCCCAGTCGTCATGCTAAGCTAAGCTAACCGTCTGAGAGTAGTATCAATCTTCTCATCTAACGCTCGGCAAGAACATAAATAAGCGTTAATTCCAATGTATCAAATTACAAAAAAAAATACATCACATTTCGACTTGTCCTCCTAGTCATGTAGCCCAAAAAACCTTAAACCAACCAAAAAGTCACTGAAAATAGCCTTCAGTGTGATCAGGACCTTATGCCGGTGACCCTCAGCGGTCATGATGAAAAACACTGCTGATAATTGAATTTTTGAATGTGTGAAGGACGTCGTTATCTAAATATGACAAACATGACGTCAGACAAACTGTCCTCTCTGCCGTCTCCTGCTACTGTTGTGTTACTGATCAGTAGAGGTGAAGTAGGGGATGTATTGTCATTGAGTCCTTTCTCTGAACAGAGGGACATTTTCAGTGATCGCTTGCTGTGCGTAAGTGCAAATAAGACCCTTGACTTGGACAAAGAGTTATGTTTTGGTAAATAATTGGTCTCATTTTATCTATATTCCCTCATCAATCAGGAACAGAGCTCTTTAACATTAGAAGATCATTAACAAGATATTATCCTCAGTATATTTTGATAAAGGAATCGCAAAGTCTTGCTCGACTAACGGAATATATTTCCTCGCCGCCTAATTTATTATTCACTGGAGACCGGTCGTAGAAGTTGAAGGTTAAAGAGTCGTTGGATGAGCTCAGCTCCACCGCACACCTGCAGACGGGGATGTCATATGAACGCGGTGCGTGTGGGGATTCATGATGCAGTGGTTTCTTGCTCTAATAGCCACATCATCCATGTAGTCACGCTTGTTGGCCCTCGTCGATCGGTTAGTCTAACAGGAGTTATGATGCGGCGACGAACACGCGGGCTGATGGACAGATCAAGATGCCCGCCGCCACTCACCTCTCCTAAACGCAGCCATGCGTGAAATTGATTTTGCTGTTATTACCTCCCTGTTGGCCTCACTCTCCCTCTCTCCCTCTGTCTCTCACAACAGTGTACAAAAATACATCTCGCCGTAAAAACACAGAACATCCATGTACTAATGAGGACCCTGTCAACGACAGATTGATGTTCAGTGTTTATGTGGTGTGATTCTGCCGCTCTACAGTAAATGGGTGCGTGATTGATGGAGCTGCCAGCGCCAGGTTGTGGGTTATCTTTTTTTTTTCTCCGACAAACATGCTGTCCAAGATGACAGACTGACAGTTAAAGACGCTCCACATGCTCATGCTGCCATTTTGAAACACATGGTGCAGGTTTGTGGAAAGACGAACCACATCCTGAGATCAAGCTCTCAATTAATCATTGTCATTTCAGCTGTTTAAATAGTTCAAGAGCATCAAAATAGCTTTTTGAAAAGCTACAGAGTGCAGATGACTGGGTAAAATGGGGCATCCATTGTAGTTTTGGAGCACTTTTGAAGTGAATCATGGCGTAACGCTCCCTCTAGTGGCTCAACTGACCCCCTTTTTATTTTCAACGCAATCCCTCTGAGGACGGGCTCCTCTGTTCATTCTGAACAGGCAGGAGTTGAATGCTACAGGACTATATGATCCTAATTAACATGATGATGAGAGTTTAATTCAACATCTGCTTGTCTTTTATGGCTGACTGGCCATCACAACTGTCTGTTGAGTCTGAGATACTGAAAAAGGCTCAGGACACTTTTTCCATTTTGCATTGCTCATGATTGGTTCTACTGAAAAGCTGAAAAGAGTGCAGCACTGCCACAGTGTCTGTAAATCAGTTCTCCAGCTCCAGGTTTTGTGTCTTTATGAAATCAGTTTTGGCTGTCGGGTGTCCAGCTTTGGAAAAAAAACATCGCACATTTACAGACTTTTATTAGAATTGAGGAGTCTTTGTTAAAATCAAACTTGTACCAACATCCCTTCTATCAAATTACATTCTCATAAACTGCATTCTTAGTTCGGCAGAAAATACAATTTGAGGGAAGTGTATTTACGTTATAACAACTTGGAGAAACTCAGTTTCACAGATCTGTCGATTAAATCAGTTAATTGATTAGTCTACAAAAACGTACGAGTGTTAGTCGACTAAGAATTTCTTTGGTCAAGGGCAGCCCTAACTCACGCTGACAAAAGTGTGTACAAAATTTCAAAACAGACCATTGAGATAACACTTTTTTAGGGCTGCCAAAGTTAACATAATAATAAATAATAATAAATTTGTTTTAATGCCACCAGTTTCTTGAACGCATTATCACAACTTGCAGTTTTTAGGTTGTAGCAGGCTCAGTTTGAAAGAGTGAAGATACGAGTATCATATAAAACTACAAAACCTAAAGAATCCATTCGTGCCAACCATGTCATACTAGCTTGTCATGAAAGAGGCGGAATAACGCTTGGCGAGGAAAAACTGGCATGGCTAATTTCAAAGGGGTCCCCTCACGATATGTAAATGAAAATGGGTTCTATAGGTACCCACGAATCTCCCATTTACAGACATGCCCACTTTATGCTAAATGCAGTACCTGAGGGTTTCTGGACAATATTTGTCACTGTTTTGTGTTTTCCAGTAATAAATATATACATACATTTGCATAAAGCAGCATATTTGTCAACTTCCATGTTGATGAGTATTAAATACTTGACAAATCTCCCTTTAAGATACAGTTTGAACAGACAAAAAAATAAAAAAATGTGCGATTAACTATGGACAATCAGGTAATAAATCACAATTAACTATTTTAATAGATTGACAGCTCTAGTTTTCTTTTTTTCATTGGAGGTTCAGAAGTATTTCAGTTTGCTTAAATTCTGTGTTTCCTGCTGACAAAACAAAGCTTCCTTTACATGACCATCATATGGGATTTAAAGACACAACATGTACTGGATTGTAAGGGGGATCTGACTCACCTTGTTTTATATAAAATATTCAGTTTATCCTCATAACAGTGACTTTGAAACCAGTGTATTTTATACACAGTGGCAAGGGAGCGTTTTAAAAATCCTGAAATCCAGTACTGTCAGTAACATTAAAACAGTGATATAATATATACCTAAAAGGTCATAAACATTTATTTCGAGTCAACAGACTACTAATCCGAACTTAAAGAGGACCTATTATGCATATTTTCAGGTTTCTACAAGAACATATATATGTTATATATGTTATGTTTTAATGTGCAAGAAATGCTTTATTTTTCCTCATCGCAGCTGTACTGCAGGACCTCGTTCTCTGTCTGAAATGCTCAGTTTGAAAAGCCTGGTCTGCTCTGATTGGCCAGTTGGTCCTCTCTGTTGTGATTGGTCAATCAAGCTAAACTTTTTGGACTTTGCTCCAGCTCCGCTCTTACTAGTTGTGTTTGAAGCTGTGACAAACTAGCTGCTAGGCAGTTATTATGCGAATGTGTTACTTGGTAACATCACCATGTTACAGAAAAAAAGGCGGGATTTCAAGCGAGGTGTTTGAGGAGTTCAGGAGCAGAGTTTCTGTGGAGGAGGGGAACTCCCTTTGGTGTGGACTTTGTAACAGTGTAGACCTTTTACATGAACAAAAAACTATATAACACACTAAAGGAAAGGGGGAAAGCACAAAAGCAAAACATGTCCTCTGTTTAAATAACTGAAAGACATCCAGTGTTATGTTTTGTACCGTAGTTTCTCCTTTTAAATCTTGATCTTAGCCAAGCTTGTATAGAGTGACACAATTCTGTCGGGTCACGGGTGATCATCTGTTCACATGGCAAAAGCAACAATTTGGAAAATCGAATATCCACTGCCATGGACAGCACATCCTGTCCGTGGCATCACAATACACAGAAAGCACTGCAGTTCAAACATGACATGAGTGAGATGAACCACTGGAGGGGGCAACACACTGGGATTTTCTTCCCAGTCCAAATGATTCCAGTCAGATGGCTCCCAGTACAACATGTTCAGATATGCAGACTGATTGCACTGATGTTAGTGTCTAATTTCACTGAAGATCCACAAGGATAGCATTTTATTGTTAAACTCTGAGAGTGGGGGTTAACGGTCTCCGGCAAAATGAGGAATGGTTTCATTTCATGAGCCACTCTCAAGGGATTAGCACAGTAACAATGTAGGTCTACCCTCCACGTTATTATTTTCATCACTCATCTGTCTTAATAGATGAGAATCCTTCAGGCTCAATCCTGCCAGTTAGATGGGGGGGGGCCAAAATATGGTCATATTTTTATATGTCATCACACCAACTTGTCTGCTTTTATGTTCCCGTTGTGTATACTCACTGTCATGTGACTGGTGTAGATTGTTTATAGCCTAATGTTAGCATTTTTTCTTCTGGCGATTGCATTCGTGCTTCAAAAATCCTAACAGTGGCGTTAATTTGTGGAGATTATCTTGCTGAACAAAACGTGCAAGTAACATATAAGTGTGTTTTTCTGCAATAATCTAAAACCCAATGGAAAAATCCCATTGGCTTTTTTTGAGGGAACCAGGGCGATGCTAACTTCGTGGTTGGCCTACAAAAATACATCATCCCTGGAGCACTCTACCAACCCAGTGTCTATAACCTATTGCGGTTATCTCCATGCCAGCTTGAAGAGACATGCTGAGGCATATTTTGATTATACATGTTATTTGCGGATTGTGCAATGAAGGATTCACGCCTTTGTTTCATCATATTTATATCAATGTTACTGTGTCTGATACTACATGTGTCACATGTAAAAATATTGTTTTCAATTCATGATGAGCTGTTTTAAATATTCTTTTTGGCTCACTTTTCATGCAGCTTGTGTATCTGAATGGCTCACTTAACCTCACTTAATCCAGTTTTTGGAATGCCATAGGCCAAGATAATTAATGTGTAGGCCCTTGGTAGTTAATAGGATAATACGTTGTAATTTGTATTATACATACTAGCACATGTTCAAGTCATTTTGGGGGTTAACATTCTTCCCAGTGAAGAAGGAATGTCAGTGTTTGCTCACATAAACTAAAGAGACCTCCCCTTATTTCTACTATTTGCACCGGTGACGTGAAGCAGTGATATCTGGAGTTGTGATCTTGATGAAACCCTCAATAATAATACTCAATGGTAGGAGCACCAATTACAGCAATATTTAGAGCATTAGATAAGCCACACAAAGACAGCAATAATGTAAACAGAAGCATAGAGCAGGACATACAGGACAGTACATTAACAACCTTAAATTGCTACATAAACTAAAGCTGCACCAAAGGACTCATGACAACGCTTTTCCATTATGTAAGGATTTAAGATAAACACTTTAATTAATTCAACACAATAATCGAACACTAACAGACCCTCGAGTTGTACTATTATTCAAACAGCGGTGCAGAACGCTTCGGTTTGCGGGCGATTTTCTGCGGAGTTTCCTGAATCAAATGGACTTGTGAAAATGGAAATCGTGTGACTATTGTGTAATCCGTATTGATGCCATGTTGAATTTACCTAAACGGTGATGACAAATTATGGTAGTAACTCGACATCGTTCCGAATTGAATTATTTGTCATCCTCTCAAGTTGTTACAGTCGATATGCTGGTATAACTATTTTTTAAACTAATGTTTCATTATTTAGTCCTTATCCAATGCACTGTTTTGAAGAAACACAATTAAACATGTTAACAAATCCCTGCTTCATGTTGTACCTTTTCTGTTTTTGACATGTTTTATTATTTTAATAACATTGTAAAGGTGTACACTCAAGTCTCCCTCAAAAAAGAGATTTTAATCTCAAAGGACTTCCTGGTTAAATAAAGGATAAATAAATAGATAATTATACTAGTGGACATTTTCCACGTGTCCGACAAGCTTGTTTGCTGTTGAAGCAGTGTTCATTTGTTTTTGGCCACTTGGGGGCAGCGTAACAGCCTGTAAACACAATATTGATATTTTGTGCCTTCAACTGGGGTTGTGTTTACCGTGTTTATGAGTTGGGCCCATATAAACGCCCCCTTATGTTGTATTCATCACCTCTTAAATGGAAAGTTTCTGAAAGCTCACATTCAGGACGTTCTGAGAAATGGTGGAGCCCATGGAAGTTCATTTATCGGTGCATAATAAGTTAATATTGTACAGTATATTGTATTTTTAGTCGTATATTGTTTTCTTGGTAATTTTATGTCTGAGGAAAATGTTATTCTCAACGACCTCATCTTTCTCCTCTGTCATTACGTCTTTGCATTTACTGCCTCATGTTACCCACTTGCTAGCTCGCTAAACTGTATTAACAACAATATTAACATTACTGTTGCTTAGCAGTGGTGTTCTTCCTGACTTAACCAATCAAACGCCACACACTTCCTGTACACAACTTCCCATCTCGTAAACACTGTAAACACAACCCTGTTTGAAGGCACCCATAAAGTTGATAAGGCTAACGTGTTAAGAAACAATTGCTAATTTATACATACAGCAGATACAGAGCAATGTTCGTCCAAAATTTATTCTCCTTTTATCTCTGTTTTGGTATCCACCAGTGCTAAATACTAAATGTTCCATTATGTTCACCAGCTAGTTGCTAACTCTTTCTGTCTGCTGTTGAAACACATTTCAGTTTGAATCATGTTGACACCACTTAGTTTTGCCCTGATATTCTGGGTGCTTTGTAATCAGATGCCGATCCCAGCTGGCATTGGGCGAAGGTGGGGTTCACCCTGGACAGGTCGCCAGTCCATCGCAGGGCACATAGAGACAGACAACATATAGACAGACAACCATTCACACATCCACACCTACGGGCAATTTAGAGTCATCAATTAACCTAAACAGCATGTCTTTGGACGGTGGGAGGAAGCCGGAGTACCCGGAGAAAACCCATGCTTACACAAGGAGAACACACAAACTCCACACAGAAGAGTCCCAAGCCGGAATCGAACCTGCGACCCTCTTGCTGTGAGGCAGCAGCGCTAACCAATGCACCACCGTGCAGCCCATATATATATATATATTTATATATATATTAATGAATGACTATTTAATGATTTTATATTTTATAGTAAATTATTTTGCGGACCCCTGACAGAGCGCCACTTTGAGAATCACTGCTTTAAATCACTGCTAACATCTCCAGGTGGCTCAGTGAAGCAAGTTGTGAACAATGAATAATGAACAAAATGACAATTTAATCTGTGAAACAAAGTAGTGTAGGCCCACTATTGTGAACAGCGGAGAGAAACTGCAGTGTTGGGTAATAATTATCTGTGGTTTCATTACTTCAAACGACACCTTTTACATTAATTTGACACATTATTTACATACATTTATTGATTAGTTCTGTTAGGAATGTGAAGTCTTAGGTCTTTGTGTTTTCATGTTGCATGCTCTTATGCTTGCACTTCCTGTTTTATTTTGTGTTCTAACAGCTCTCGTCTCAGATCACTTCACTTCCTGTCTGCATGTTTCCCGCCTTCACGTTTGAGCACCTCCTCCTGACCTAGTTACTACGCCATTCACCTGCGTCCGATTGTCTTCTCCCCGCCCTGATTGTGTCCACCTGTGCATCGTCAATCACTCCCCTCACTAGTATTTAATGTTCGTTCACGTCGTCTTGCTTCATTCGTGTTCAAGCGTACCAGCGTCTTTCCTAGTGTTGCACGTGTTTTTGATCCTCTGCCCTTTTTTGCCTTAGCCCTTGCCTGTTGTTTTTTGGATGTTTACCTGCCTGTTTGATTCCTGTGTACCGAACCTCTGCCGCCATTAAAGACGCCGTTTTTTTGCCATACTCCTGTTTCCGTGTGCTTCGCTATTGAGTCCTCATCTGCCTGTTAACCCAGTCGTAATAAGTTCAGCTTTAAGGTTGACACCTGAGCTAGCGTCATATCAAATCATCTTTGGAAACTCCAGGAATTAATTATCTTGACAGGAATTTAGCGCCTAAATATTCACCACATGGCGTCTGTTAATGTGCCAGCAGACAGCTGGAAGATCCGTGTCATGATATAGTGATTACATTAAACTGTTCGCTGGTCAAGAACAACCGTCAGATAAGCTGCTTGCTGCATTTAGCTAAAAGCATGCAGGCTAGATAGAGGGCTAATCTGATAAGCGTGCCGAGGGAAGAACGAGTGCAGATGTTAACAGGAATTACATTTAAAAAGAAATGATTGCCTGACTCAGGTGGTTAGAGTTAATATGGATAGTGGAGGAATTCAGAGGTTGGACTTTAGAGAGGCTACTCGTAAAATTTCACTTTACAGCATGTAGCCTACACACAACTAACAGACATTTTAGACGGATTTTACAAAGTAAATCAACAGCAACCAAAAGAAGAGACAAAGCTAAAAGCCTCCCCTTCCCTTCTCCGTGTCCAAAACAGCAGCTGCTAGCTTAGCTTGCCAGTTTTGTGTCACGTCTCATCACATGTAAGGCTAGAGACAACTGTTGGCATCCTGCTGGTGAAAATGTATAATGAGAAACCTAAGCTTTAATATGTGTCTCTTGACAAATAGTTACCTTAATTATGGATTAAAGGGGCAGTGCATATTGGACTTGACAAGTAGATGCAGTTCCATCACTCCGTCCACTGTTTGATACAGACAGTTTAAGCTACACTAATCGATATATATTAACATCGAATCAACATGAAATGTGAAGGAGAAGAGAATTATCAGCCAACTCTGCCGTTTCCCTCAGCTCTACAGAGAGTTTTAGTGTAGTTCTGAGAATTGAAGCCAATGCTGAAGTGCCTTAAACTTGCATTCTTTCTAATAACCAGCAGGGGGCGACTCCTCTGGTTGCAAAATAAAGTCTGATTGTATAGAAGTCTGTGAGAAAATGAGCCTAGTTAATTATAACCTTTCATTGATGTTCAGCATTCGGTCGTAGTCAGCTCCACCCTCCCGTGTCACTGGTTGGAAAATTCGAAGTACTGTATAAAATACTGGGACTGGGAGGGTGGTGTAGGTTTAAATTTATTAGACAAGTACATATACACCAACAAGACAGTGTACAAGCATTATCACAGGAAAGTTTGTTTTCATTCACAGGCTTCATTGTCTTTCCATCAATACCTGGTGGTCCAGTGTTGGCTCAAAATGCCTGTACTGATTTATTGTCCCAGTCCAGCCCTGGTTTTGGGTCACTTTGACAGCTCTTGTTAACTTCTGGCAGCTGTTTTTTGTGAAAAAGCTTTGGTAAATCTATTGTATACTTCCTGCTCAGGATCAAATAGTTGAAAGCGACAACATTAGAAAACAGCTGGTGAACACAGTGGAGCATTTAGCAGCTATAGAACCAGATATTTCCCTCTGGAGTTGGTGGAGACCAAAAGCAAAGCTAAAAGAATATTGTGAAAATTGAATATTAGACAGAATGTACATGCAGCCAGTTAGACTAGTGATTCCATATTAACGCTAATGTTTTTTCTGTCTGCTGAACGTTTAAATAGGCAACTGTTTGCAGCAAATACATTAGCCCCCAACCAGAACTTTCAAAGTAATAATATCTCAATTTTGTGTTTACAGCTTGGCCATGCATCGCCTCGAGACTCAAAAATCAATTCTTGCCACTTTAAGTGAACTTTTCACAACCCAGATGAGTAAGATCCAGTCAAAAATATGCAAAGATATTACTCATCGCATCTTTAATGCTCTTTTTTCCAAATCAAATGCTAGTAGGTTTGTAAGTTTGGATGCAGATTTAGATGAGAAAACCAAGTACAACATTTCAGCTTTTATTTTTGGCTTTATTTATTGCCTTTTTTAACTTACTTACTTTTTTACTCGTGAGCATGAATCACATGCGAGTATATTTATATTTAACAATAATAAAGTGATTTTCACAGAAGTTCGTAAGCTACATAATGAGATACAGCCGCAGATGGTTTCTCTTTCAGCACAGGTGTGGAAACATAACAGGTAGAAACTAAACTGACTGATCAACTTTCATACTGCTAACTGTTAAAGAAGCCATAAATGCAGTAATTAAGATCTGATAAATAATAATCAAACAGATGATTCTTAAATAATGGAAATATCGCTGACAAGCACGGTGCAGTTATGAAACATTTAAAGATGTTGATTTAATAATAGATCATTTCACATTAAAAGTAGTAAATCTTGACTAACTTGACCATTTTATACTGATTTGCTTGTACTGATTTAAACATGTCCCGATGATGAGGGAACTACTAATACAGAGTTATATTTACAAGACACTAATCGTTCCCTTGATTTCATTAGAGGGAGAAAAACAATTATACAGCTGGCAGAGAGAGATGTGAAAAAAACATCAATAAAAGGATGTCACAGGTCCACCAGGATAATGTGTCACTGTCAGAGTTTAATCACTGCTCTATTACTGGAAAAGCAACGTTTAATTGAAATGCTTTATATTGACTGCACACTGTATAATGAAGATGTCCTCAATGTCCTCAACAAGAACTGTAATGAAAATTGAAATCAGACATGGATGTTGAAGACCACAAAGTTTAAAAAAAATAAAATAATAAGATGTTCTTGGTCAAAACACATGTATTTGTGAGAATTTACTCTACTCACTAATTTAGAGGCTCAGAACATAAACCGTCTGTGCCATCTAGTGGCTGTTCAGCAGCAACTGGAAATACACACTATACCTCTGTACTGATGGACTGAACACAGCAGCAGAAACATTACCTATTAATACTTACTGTGTAATATTACTACCACTACTACTATTAATTATCATCATCATTATCACTACCTGAAAGAAGTGTTGTAGAACTAGTAAATAATAAAAAAAGTCAGATTCAGGGTCATACCCAGTGTTGTAGAAAAGGTCATGAGTCCAAGTCCTACAATGCACTCCCAAATCAGTATTTAGATATTTTGTTTATTGAGTGTTTACTGTTTAGGTATACTGTATGTGTCAAATAAAAGAAAAGGGAAAAATGTGGTTATATTCCCAAAAGTAAGTTATCATATAGGCAATAATAATGATGCCCAGGCCAAGGTCGTGGCCGTAGTCAAATTTAAAGGTTCTCTACATGATACTCAGTGTATTAATATAGCAGCAAACAACTATTTGCTATATAAAGATGCATAGGAGTAATGTCTACGTGAGCAGAGAATGAAGTCACTCTCCCCCTGTGTGTGTTATAATCCGAGCTTCTCTGTGCTTTGCTGACATAGCCGGGTCGGCTGAATGTGTTTCAGTGCATGGTCGTAGCACCCATCCTCCAGATTCCCCCTATAGGCAAACTTTGTTAGCTTTGTTTTTACTGTTAGCGCTGGTAGCACCATTAGCTCTGCTATCGCCATGTTGAGAGCCATGCAGAGGCAATAGAAATGCTCATAATCTCATATTTAGCACCTTTACAGCAATTATATTAAGTACATCTAAATTCACTGGAATAAGCCTGTGAAATGCACAGTGTGTGTAAGTTTATAACTATAAGGTATGAAAAACACAGGTAAGTAAAACCCTGGATTTCACATGAATAATAAAGGAGACATCTGCATAATGTCCTCAGTGTTAGCTAAAGTCCTGTTTATACTGTTAGATTGAGTAACATTCAAAAATGAACAATGACTCAATATAACATGTAAATCCTTCCATCACTTTGGGCCTCTGAAACAGTCATATTTTAAAACCATTCATACTGGAAAGTAGTATACATATATTCTTGTAAATAGGTTTGGGTATTCATGCCAAACAATATCAGCCTTGTACTATTTTAATATAAAGCTGCCCACCTACGGATCCAAGTCTAAAATCTCTGTAATATTCCAGTATCTCTCTCTCTCTCGAGGCTGTATCGTGATACTGAGCAGTGGAGGCTCGGCAGTTAAATTTAGCCGTGGATAAAAAGGGAATTATTGTAGAAACTCTGGAGCTGAAGATGCCAGATGCAATATGGCCTGCAAAACATCGGTGGACTGTGGAATTGCACTTGGCTTAGTTTCCTTGGTAACCTAAGGGAAATTAGCAACAGTGAGTGCAGGATACTCCTGCCATATAAATAGCACTGACAAGGTCAGGAGAGTGACCTTTTAATTTTTGTAAGCTAAATGTGCATATGATTTATCTATTGAGTTATGTAGGATTCAAGAAGAGGTTAAAAAAAAGATAGGATGCAGAGACGTAACGGTGAGATCATCTGGCAGCCGATGACATGATGAACTCTAAGTGAACTTGTGTTTGACTCCATCTGTGGTGCTCAGGGCTCAGAGCAGAGGTGTTTCTGCTCTGCACCTGTCAATCAAACACCCAAATGCGTATGCGGACTTTGTGGTCTGTTGATGTTAACAACACGGTCCTTCTTTTTATTTACTGAATGACACACCACAAAAAAAGACACAGCACTCTTTAACATGTTGGGACTGACCTCACAGAGGTATACAGGACCACGTGATCCGACTGCTATCAGGCCATTAAATGTGTGTTATTGCTCACTGTGAGATGTGGGTCTGTGGGGGCCTTCGACGTTGTAAAAATGAAACTTTAAAGCAAGACCTTCTAATTAGGGCTGTAAACTGATTAAAATACTTCATCACGATCAATGGCATGAATGTCCATAGTTCATCATGATTAACCACCAATTAATCAGACATTTTTTTATCTGTTCAAAATGTACCTTTAAGGGAGATTTGTCAAGTATTTCATACTCTATTGGAAATCAACTAACACAAAACAATGACAAATATTGTACAGAAATCCTCACAGGTACTGCATTTAGCAGTAGAGCTTACTAGCAGTAGAGCTATGACTTACCCCAAACTGCATATGATCATCATAAGTGGTGGGCATGTCTGTAAAGGGGAGACTTGTGGGTACCCATAGAACCCATAATCATTCACATATCTGGAGGTCAGAGGTCAAGGGACCCCTTTGAAAATGTTATTCCTTGCTAAATTTCACATAAGTTTAGAGCGTTATTTAAAAATGGATTCCTTAGGTTCTAGTGTCATATGATGGCAGGATCTTCACTCTAGCTTTAATACTTTAAAACTGAGCCCACTATTTCTAACACATTGTTAAACTGCATGAAACATGTTTTGGACACAAAACAGCTTATTTTATGTGTTGTGCTTTGGCTCAAAATAACGGTTTCAAAAGTGAAATTGAAACTTAACGCTTGTTAATCCATCCCATCCATCGTCGCTGACCTCCACCTCATATAGGTTTGACTCTGTCTATACTACGGGGCCTCGTTTTGGCTTTTGCTCCTGTCGTAATTACTATGGTCGCTAGAGGTCACTGTCATTTTTTTATTCCTTCTTTCTGTGATTGGCCAAATGGATAGATGATAAAACCTACTAGTGGGTATAGCAGGGCCCTGCTGACCCATGTCTATGAGGCTTATAACCACTGATTATGCAGTCTAATTGGCTGACAGGACATTTATTATTGTTTATTAATTTAGAGCGAAATATTTGTGTAACTCACAGGTGTCGTTTCGGAAACAGCTATGAACGAGGATATCCAGAGGACTGTTGGGATTCACTGGATTTCAAAATAAAAGTTCCCAAATTTTTTATTAAACTTGAAAATTGTTATCAATTTCGATTATGCTAAAGGTCAACAGTTTTGCAGTGCATTAGGTGAAATCATCTAAAACGATCAAGATATAGGGTTATTTTTTCCCCCCTCTTTCTGCATGTATTTATTTTGGGGAAACAAGTACGTTATGCAAGCATATTGTTTATTTACTCTGCTGTGTGCACATCTTTGAACATAAATAATTTATTGCACTCCTAGTTTGATGCATCTATACGCTGTAGATGCAATATGTTTTTGCCTTGATGCTTTTATGGTTTATCTGACATTTTATCAGATTTTATATTCTGGTCCTGAAAAAAAAAATACTAATCTTGAATTGTATACTATAATCTGTGGAGTTAAAAAAGTACTGTATGTTCATTTGAGAAGGATTTTATTAGATGTTTACTTTATCTAACCTTCAAAATATTGTTATTGCCCATTGTTTCACTACTTGACTTCCCTTCATTACTTCGATGCTTGTAGAGAGGAGAGGGATTTTTATGGTAAAAAGACTAACTTTAGGAGATACTCATTTGATTTGACTAACAGACTGCTGAGGCTTCATATAAACTTCAGATAAACTTTTGAATACATGTTTGCACAGAACGAGGACGGTGGATTTTGTTGTTACAGCTAGTGAAATCTGTTTCCATGTTCATACGGGCGCCTGACTATTATTTTAAGGCAGACTTCAAAAATGTTGGACCGATCCTTTAATGGTTGCATTCCTTTTTAGTTGTTTCATTGCAAGTCGCCAGCACAGCCGGACTGCGAGGCCATCATGGCGTGGTGGCCACAACTGCAGGATCACATGACACACCGCCCAAAACACCTTTTTGTCCCATACACAATCACTGTAAATCCAATGGCTGTGCAAGAATAAATACATTTCACAAATACTCACAAAAGGCTCATGTGTTTTAGCAGAATCAGTCCAATGAAATTTGAAAACTCTCAAAGAGCTGGATTTGTAATTGATCTAATGCCATTCATGTGTTCATATTGACTCATTTACACAATGTAAATGTAACAAGGCCGTTGTTCGGGCTATTTGCTCCAACTGTGCTTCTTCTCCATATGCATTTGATTACTTGGTTAAACTTAGATTTAAACTTACCCAGACTTTACTGTCATTCAAGCTATACAAACTGTACATTCAAATCAAATTATGATGTGCTGGCTTACAGTACATGGGAAAGTGTAAACGTGGGTGTATAAGTAAGTTTTATAAAGTTACATATTTCTAAAGCGCACATAGTACATTGTACTAAAGGTGCTAAATGCAAAACTGGGAGCATTTATATTGCCTCTGCATAGTTCTCAGTAAGGTGATGGCTGAGCTGGTGGCTAACAGCGCAAAAGGTGAAAACAATAATAACAGTGCTAACAGAGCTAACGGGGGGCTAGCCAGTGGGGCACGCTCACATGCAATAACATGCACTAAAAGGCAAGAGTGGCTGCCCCGGCTATGTCAACAAAGCACAGAGAAGTTCAGATTACAACACACACAGAGGGTGGGAGACTTCATTCTCTGCTCAGGTAGACATTACTCTACTATATCTATACATAGCAAATAGCTGTTTGAGGCTATTTTAATATTCTAGATATTGTATAGAGCACCTTTAAGAAGGATGATAATTAAGGGTGAACATAATGGTTTGATATAGTTCTGTAGGGAGGGCAGCTGAGTGTCTGCTGGTTCAATATTATCGTGTGTGTGTGTTTATATGTCAAAAGGATTTTTGAAGGGTGACCTACCACTTTAAGAGTGTCAGAGCTCCTCGATGTGCTCCTCATCTTTTTCTCTCTCACAACATCGCTCTTCTGCCATGCATGGCTTGTTGCCGAGGTAACAGGCCTGAGACTGGTTTAGCATTTCCAGCACTGCCTGGTGAATCAACTCATGCTGACATGCAACTGACAACAACATGCTGCATGACTGGCTCAGGTATTTCCTCCCCAAAATGTCAGCGGAGTCAACAACCACCTGGTGCTGCATACTCTTATATATCAGGAGCATATCAAAGGCACCATGCTCGACATTATGTTCAACTGTAATGACAAATAGAGCAAGTGTGCGACGACGCTGCTTTGAGCTGTGAAGCAGAAAATCAGACCCGATCATGGGAGCGTCCTTGTGTGCTGATACAGTCACTTTTATCTATATCTGATTCAGAATCTATGAGGAGTGAGTTAGTGTTTCTCCTGCATTTGTGTGTTTGCATGGATATTTGTGCATGCATGTGAGTCATATAATCACCCCACATGGCTGTCATTCTATTGTATTTCATTCTATAACAAGCTGCCGTTTGCTATATTTAGATGCACATATTTCATAGTTATTCTGACAAGGAAAATAAATCTATCAGCTTGTTTGAATGTGCAGCAGCAGCAGCAGCAGCAGCACATTTCTGTTACCTGTGTGTTTTTTTGATCAACCAGATCATTATTGAGCTGCACCCCCACTGACTGACAGCACATTAGATGCATGTCTGAATCTGAATTTATATCGCTCTCTTTGGTAGTCTTGCTGTTTACAGGTAATCTATCTGTTGGGAACTTTATGCCAAAAACATACAAATGGTGAACGGACAAGCATGTTAGCAACAAAAGGACAGACTGGAATTACTCAGCTCTCCATTAATCACTCTAGTGATGCATTACTTTGCATATTTGAACTGCACCATTCATATTTAGTATAAAAAAGAGACACAAAGAGACATAAATCACAATATTGTAAGTTGACCATATTAATTCAGGAGGATTTACCCTTCCACACATCAGTTTCTGACACCAGTGTCTCCGCTGATCCTGAAACACATGAAACCAGGGGTGACAGTGATGAAAGGGTTACATTTCCATTTTAATAAAATATTTACAGCTATCTTTCAACCTGGAATCATGTGCTTACCTTCCTCTACATGGACCTGATCAATATGCATTGTCACTCATTGTGCCCAACTAGGACGCACTCAGGCCTGGCAGTAGGCTCAGCATGATGCAACATCTTGCAATAAACAATGTGCTGTAAGAGTATGTAACACAGAGGCTAGCAGCAGCGCAAGTCAGACCCAAGTTTAGAGGAAAACTAAACATGCGCATCCAGTTTAAAGCTGGAGTAGGCAGATTGGAGCAAAAATTATGAATAAAAGTTATTTCTATAGAATGGTCACTACTGTCCTGACAGTAGAACATGAAACAGGTAATCTGAAAAAAAAAAAAAAAAAAATCATGTTCCTCTGTGTCCTCCGGTGCTCCTAAAGGCATCTGCAAGATTTCACAGACTGGAGAAAAACAACCAATCAAAGCCAAGCTGGAGCCTTTTAGTCTCTGAGCAGCTGTCAATCACTCGCAAACTCCGATCAAACAGTCAAACTAGGCAGCACTGATCGAATATGAATCAATGTTCTGTTATGTATGTAAAATGAGAAAACCAGCAGCAATGTTGAAATCAGACGAAGAAATACAAAACTTCCATACTGTGGCATTACAGTAAAAAATATTGATTCATATTTGATCAGCGCTGCCTAGTTTGACTGTTCGATCGGAGTTGGCAAGTGACTAACAAGCTACCGCTACTGAATGAACAGCCAATAGGAACACTCTCGCTGAAATGACCTGTGACCTTTTTTAAAGCCTGAATATAGGGCTATGAGGCGGTGCAGAAGTCTAGTTTTCTCTCAGAACACACAAATTACAAAATGCTGAAAGATTATAATGCAATTTTTGGCCAGTGATGCCCAAAAATGTTCTGCTTACTGCCACATTAATAAAATAAAAGAGGAGGTTTTGTGTCGTTTGTCCTTGATGCCCTTGCCTCTCCCCAGCTGGCTGTTTCCTACCTGCCTGCTTTGTTGGACTTGATGACGGGCCCGAGGGTCTCTGTTATAGAGATGACCTGCCTCATCGATCACCTGTCACAGGTATGGATTAGAGCGCAGATCAATGGGACATCCTTCCAGTCTGAAGTGTAGCAAAGGAAGGCAGAGACTGCTTGATAATGGTCCGACCCCTGAGGTCCAGTGGTCTGTTTTGATCTATGTGTGAGTGTCTGTGTGTGTGTGTGTGTGAGTACTTACTTCCCTTACTGCCTCTTAAATCAGGGTATGTGCTGGGTTATCAGTCACCAGGTGCTCTTTTGTCCTCTCTCCAACCTGTCTTAGCATTGCCACAGTTACCTAATATACAGCACAAACACGTTTCATGTCTTCTGAAAATTTTGACACCAAAATCCTATTTATAGGACAGTTCTATTTAAAGGAACAGTGTGTGACATTTTGGCCGATCTATTAGCAGAAATGGAATGTAATATTCATAACTATGTTTTCATTATGTAGGTGTAAAATCATATGAAAACAAAAATCATTGTGTTTTCGTTAGCTTAGAATGAACCCCTCATACCTACATTGAGGAGTGGCTCATCTTCATGGAAACCGCCATGTTTCTACAGTAGCCCAGAATGGACAAACCAAGCATTGGCTCTAAAGAAGGCCTTTCATGTTTTTATGTTACCTAAAGGCCACCGTAGCTCTCCGACACACTTGTGAAACTGTCTTTGAAGGGGATGTGTAAACGGAGGGGTAGTCAGTTGGTTGCAACCTGCAACCATGTCATACACACTGTAACTTTAATCTACCTCCATCCTACGTTTTATCAAGAGGCTCTGGTGCAAAAAATGCTGTTGGGCTCCCCTGACTCAATGTATTTAATGTACTATCTTAGCACAATGGAAACTAAAATAATGAAAGTTATAAAACCGTATTTTCATAAAGTTTTTACACTCAGTTGACTTATTATGTTCTGTTTTTAAATTATTATTTTCAGTTGTCAGTCACAGTTGGTCAAGTTTAGACACCAGAATGTACAGGGTTAGGTTTAGACAGCAGAGCGTACATGGTTAGGTTTAGGCACCAAAACCAAATGGTTAGATTTAAGCACCAGTACGTAGATGGTTAGGTTTAGGCACCAGAACGTACATGGTTAGGTTTAGGCACCAGAACTTACATGGTTAGGTTTAGGCACCAAAACCAAATGGTTAGGTTTAGGGACCAGAGTGTACATGGTTAGGTTTAGGCACCAGAGCATACATGGTTGGGTTTAGGGACCAGAGTGTACATGGTTAGGTTTAGGGACCAGAGTGTACATGGTTAGGTTTAGGCACCAGAGCATACATGGTTGGGTTTAGGGACCAGAGTGTACATGGTTAGGTTTAGGCACCAGACCTTACATGGTTAGGTTTAGGCACCAAAACCAAATGGTTAGGTTTAGGCACCAGAATGTACTAGTTAGGTTTGAGCACCACAACTAGGTCTAAGCACCAGAACTACAGGATTAGGTTTAGGCACCAGAACTACATGTTTAGGTTTAGGCACCAGAACTACATGATTAGGTTTAGGCACCAGAACTACTTGGTTAGGTTTAGACACCAGAACTACATGGTTAGGTTTAAGCACCAGAACTACTTGGTTAAGTTTAGGCACCAGAACTACATGGTTAGGTTTAGGCACCAGAACTACAGTACATGGTTTGGTTTAAGCACCTGAAGTATTTGGTTAGGTTTAAGTACCATCACTACATGGTTAGGTTTCAGCACCAGAACTACATGGTCAGATTTTGGAAATATATATACATACAGTACATACTGTCTACACATACAGTATCAAATGTGTGCCCAGGTCGGGTGTAATTGTAATTGCTGGGTGCTGTATTGGCTACACACACCTAGATCCTTATCTCTGCCTTGCTATTTACACCTCGGTATAAATAGCCACATTGGCTATTCCGCTTCAGGTGTAAAATAGCATTGTTAGCTACTGTCACCTGGGTACTAATAGCATCTGTCTAAAAACACCCCGATATATTTCCCAAAACCAAGTGATGTGCAGTGAACATGTGGGATTTTGGGGTGTCTTGGAGTCCTGCACCCACTTTACCCAGTTGGTAATCCAGTTATGAAAGGAGTCACCATTAACTTCATTTTATCAAATCCATGGATAAAAGATATTCTTATGTTGCTGAAACACAGCAAAATACACACTTTCTCTGCAAGAATTCATTTACATGTCTTCTGTTAAATTCAGCTCTTTATTATCACAGACGGACAGCTGACACGCTGTGTATTTGGTCAATTTAACTGAAAATACAAATACACTTTATTTCAGGCCGATGTGTGAGCAACCAATGATGTGAACACTGGTGTTATATTCAGAAATATTGTTACACAAAGAAAAAGTAGTGAAATGTTGGATGTCTACAGCATGTGGTGCTGAAAGCTCAACATTACAGGATGTGGCTCAACTCAAAAGCAAAGCAGCACTACTGTATGGAAACTACTGTGAATTATAATGATTTTTTTCGATTGTTGATTTATTTCATTTGTCAGTTTATTATTCGAGGCAAACCAAAGAAATGGACCTACATGCTGTAAACACTGCAGCAACAATACATGTTTAAAAAGGTTGACTGTTTCTACCACAATACACAGTCCCAGCAGCAGCAAAGTGTCAAGAGGGCCATCCATTCTCTCTGGCTCCCCCACACACAAGCAAACAAAGGAAAAACACCTTTTATTAAATCCAGTTTTTGTTTAGACTGATATTTTGATTTTGTGATACAGTACACGAGACCAACATTGGCCATTGAATGATTAAAACTATTGCCACTTATCCATTAAACAAAAGTATTGGATCTATCAGCAGAAATTGAATAGAATTCATTCAGTAGTGTAAAATCACATGAAACTGAGAATCGTTGTGTTTCCGCCGTTGGTTTCTGTTGCTCCTAAAGTAGTGTTTTGCATTTGTTGAACAGCCCGGTTTTGCACTCGGTGGCTCACGTTAACACAGTCTTGGAAAGGGAGGAGTGTGCGGAGGGGTTCTCAATTGGTTGCAACCTGCAACCACACCACTAGATGCTATAAAATCCTACATACTGTACCTTTAATCGGTACTTCAGTGGACAGCATAGTATCCCATGGTCTAATTGCTTCGTTAAAGGTTTTACCATCCATCCATCTGCAACCGTTTATCCTGTTCGGGGTTGCGGGGGTGCTGGAGCCGATCCTAGCTGGCACTGGGCGAAGGGTACACCCTGGACAGGTCACCAATCCTTTGCGGGGCACGTAGACAGAGACAACCATTCACACCTACAATCAATTTAGAGTCATCAATTAACCTCACCTGCATGTCTTTGGACTGTGGGAGGAAACTGGAGAACCTGGAGAAAACCACGCTAACACAGGAGAACATGCAAACTCCACACAGGAGAGCCCCAAGTGTTGAAGCCTAAAAATAAATAATATAAAAGATGTGGTGAGTACTGACACATCAAAATATGCATGTTTTTATCAAAATGGTTGAACCCATTGATTCCATTTCCAGACACACCATTTCCATCATGCAGTGAAGACAGACTGCTTTGGATCAATAAGGCTCTGATGCTGGATATTGACTATGAGAGGAAACAACGTTCATTAACATCCTCACATTCCAAGGTCTGGGTTGCAGGAGGCTCAGTGAATACCAAACTACCTCTAGGACCCAGTGCGTCTCCTCCTCAGCCTTTGTAGTTTTTGTGTGGAGATGAGGGAGACTGAGATGTGCTTCTTCTTGCTTATCACGATTCACATCGAGCTTTTTTACCAGCTGAGGGGGATGCTGAACAGGGCGATTTGAAGCCAGGATCAGCTCCCACTACTGCTGCTTTTCATTTTTTTTTTTTAAAAAAAAGCTTTTATTTCATTTCTTCCCATCTCATTATTATACATATATTTTTTAACATTTTTTGGGGGGACACTATGAAAGCCAGTGCATTCCGCGTGCATCCCTGCTGCTGTCTGGGACTATGATTTGTCAATGCTCGCAGCTTTGTTCCCATGACACACTTGCACTCATTCAGTCGCATCAAAACAGCAGAGAGCGGTGATTTCTCTTTAACTTTCTTGCATCTTCGACGATTCCAGCTGCAGCAGGTACTTTCTGCACTTGAGGTGAGTCTGTTTTTTTCTTTTATTATCATTTTTGCTAAATCCCCCCTCAGACACAAAGGAAACGTTTATTTCATTATTATTTATTATGTGGGGGAGATGCTGGAAAGCGTGGGAGAGGAGCTTGATCCCCCAATTTAATGGAGTATTTCTGCATGTAATCATTTTTTAATCGTATGTATTGGCGGCGCACAGCTTCGGATCGGTGTGCTGACATGATCCAGTATTTTTGGTAACAGTAATGTTCAGTGAGTGGAGGCGTGGGGACGTGTCAGTGAATACTAATTGCTGTCAGTTGCCGTCTCTGCTGCTGCCTCTTCGTGTGTGTTTTTTTAAGGGAATCCCCCAGAAATGAGTGATGGACATAATGTCTGACTGCATAGGTCACATTTAAATCCACTGGCATGTCAAGCCGGTTAAACCGAGCCTCTTCCGTTCGTTGCAGCGGCGGTCCCGCTGTGTGTAGGTGTTGAAGCAGCCATGTGGAGCAGAGAGAGCGCTCCTCCAGTCCTGGTCTGCCTGCTGGCGCTCGCAGCTCTCTGGAAAACCAGGTGAGTCCTCTGAATGGGAGACGCCTCGGAGCGATGATAGGCTGCTAGTGGAGGCTGAGGACACTTACCGTGTCCCTGGGGACCGACCGGAGGTCTCCATTTGTCAAGTTTTTTTTTTAACACACCGGACTCATTATCGGCGGACTCTCAATGCGCAGGAGGGGAGGCAGTTTACCGCCTTCAGTAGCCTCAGTCTGGCCATAAAAACAACCTGGAGGGCTTTCTGGGTAATTATCTAGCCTATTGTGTAGTAGCTACAATTTCTAATGTAGGCCAAAACCATCCATCTTGGTTTAAGGTTATTTTAAATCCCCCAGAGCTTGAGTTTTATTACCCATAACAGGGAATTAAAATCGTTTTAACAGCCTATTCTAATTTTGGGTAATAACAACCAACATCAACCTTGAAAAGCAATTTTGTGGTCAACCTGCCCCTTTTCAAGGAGAATGCAAGTGATATGTAGTATGAAATTATATATACAGTATATATATATGAGGCCTAATGGCTTTAAATTGTGTGAATGTCTGAAAATGTGTCCAACGCCTTGATTTTTACTACAGCCAGGCACCCACTGTTCGGTCAGAGGACATCTCACATTATCACCTCAGGTGTAAAGGTGTCTTTTGATAGCCTATTCAGAGTGACAGTTTAGGTCATTGGAGAGCTCACACTGGAGGACAGATGACAGGAGGAAAAAAGAAAGAAACAGCCAGATGTCAGCAGCATGAGAAGCAATTTAAAAAAAAAAAAAAAAAAAAGCCCACTGAATCCATTAGGCTGTCTATTATGTCCCCAACAGGCTACTGTAAAAATCTTGTCCGTCGTCTACTGCTGGGCTGTAGGCCGTTTTCAAAAAGGTGTCAAAAGCTCAGGTGTAATTAATACAATTAATTATGTCAGATTTATGTTTTGCCACTCTTTTTTAGGGTGCTGGTATTATGAGCAAAGAACGTAGTGGCGTGAAAACATCAACGCCCAGCAGCAAAGCTATGCTTCCGCCATTTTGGACTGAAAGCAACTACAAGACGCTAGTAAAACATCTGCCTAAAAAGTGACGTACGAACTTATTTCTATTCTATTGTCATATTCTACAAAAATGGTCTGTGTTGAACAATAAAATATTGGAAACAGAATAAGTGTTTTCAGTCCAAAATGGCGGCAGCAGTTGTCAAAAAACACTGGGGTACCATCTCTTTGCTTCTATAGTCTCTGATATAAGTTAGCCCGGTTGTGTTCGCCGTGTTAGCCTCTGTGGCTTCTAGACTCGGACAGTAACGGTAACAATGCCGTTGCTTAGCAGCGGCGTTCTTCACGACTGAACCACTTGAACGCCACGCATATCGTGTCCACGACTTCCCATCTCGTAAACACGGTAAACGCGACCCCGTTTGAAGGCACCAACTGTCACAAATTGGAGCACTAGAATATTTTATACATCCACGCTTGGATAGAGCAGAGCCTGGCAGCCATTTTGCCACTGGTGTATTGAAATTTACGGTGCCTTCAAATGGTGTCATGTTTACCGTTTTGAGTGGGGAAAATGTATTTTTCAGAAAACTATAGCAATGCCAACTGCTTTTTCCCCATATTTTTAGCTAACGTTGCTAACTTAGCCAGCTAATTTAGCAAGATTTGAAAACTAGTAAGCTAGTGTTAGCTAACGTAACGTTAGCATGCTAACATTAACACGAAACAATAAAAATCAGCTGAACAGATGAATTATCATAAGTTTAGGGACAATGTTAAATGTGAAAGGTTTGAATTATTATTCTTACATGCTAATGTACATTTGATGCTAACAGAACTTAAAAATATGCTGGCTGTTCTGATATTTGTGATTTAAACTGTGGCAAAGTATTGTTGCTATATTCGAGAACATACTGTATTTGAAAATAAGAAATAAAATATGCCTCATCTATTAGGTTATAACAGTATAAGCAGGCTACATTAATCTAACACTTTCCCTGATGGTAATTAGAGTAATGTGGTCCAAACAGAAAATACCCAGATGTGTAAAATGATCATTCCCTTTAAAGTAAAAACCTGTGGCTGTTACCAGTGGTGAATATCCTAAGCTTTAATGTAGGACCTTATCTGAATTTATTTACCATGAATCTCTAGCTCTGATTACATTTGCATATTCAGTTGTGTTTTGGCTCCAAGATCAGATGGCTCACAAATGTTCTGCCTTGAACTGGGTCATCCATGTGGATGAGAAACAATGTGCATGTGTGGGCATCTATGAAGTCTCTGCCAGATAATAACGACCCCTTTTTTTAAGAAATCAGGCCTCGGTGGAAAACACACTTATTAAAATTTAATCAAACAAATTCCCGTTTGTTCAAGTGTCCCTTAGCTGGTCATGTTGTTATTGTGTGTCCGTCGACTAGGTCAGTGAATGCCGATGCCACATCTGATGCCTTTAAAACCAACATCACCCTGTTCACGCGGATCCTGGATAGCCTGCTGGATGGATATGACAACCGTTTACGGCCAGGTCTTGGGGGTAAGGAAATGATCTCCTCGGATGTACAGACCTTTATCATTTCCCATCTTTTTTACATAATACTAACTAACTTTCGAGCACCCATTTGTTATGAAACAGCATGTCTGTCTTTTTTTAAACGCTTGATGGCTCATTTGAAGTGAGAACACTTCATTTAACATCAGATTTGTAGTACTGATATAACCTTTGGCAACAATCCCCTCAAGAATAAACTGACAAACACACTCTGTGCACAAAACATTTAGCTTATATAACACTCACTCCACTTCCTGGAAAGTCACAGCAGCCAAACTGGCCACATTTAACCCTGCAGAGGGCTACATTCTCACTTTCTCCCAGAAAATGTCCACTGAATCTGTTGGATATTGGAGGAAATAGAGTTCGGTTGTGCTGCATGGTTGTAGTGCTAGTTTGACTGTAGTGACGTGGTTGAAGCAATGGCAAATTAATATGGTAGAGCTTTGGAAAATCTGACTGGATTTTTATCATTGCTTCATTCCTTCTTGGATTATATATTTTTAAAGGAGCAGTCTGTGTAAAATGCAGCACTGAAAGTGGATTAATTTTATGACTGGATGTTTGCACTTTCAGGTGCACAGCCTGAAAGTCTTAGCTAGTTGTCGTTATTGATATGATGGTTGGTGTTGATTCAATGGAAATCTGCCAAGCCACTCAGAGAACACAGAAGCACATCTCAACTTAAATACTCCTCAAGAGGCTAGCCAGGAGAAAACTATTTTGTTTCCTATTTTAATTGAAATTTTGCATTAAAACATGAAGCGTTTGTTCTCTCAGTGTGTATGGCAGCTTTGTGTGTGTTTATACACTGTATACTGTATATTAAGGCTGCACAACTATGGCCAAAATGTTATTGATTATTTTGATCAATATTGAGATCGTGATTATTTTTGCACTTTCACATTTAAATAAATGGAACACTGCACGAGGCAGCATGATGGTGGGTTTATGATCGCCGTAATGAAACCGGTGCAAGGTGTGCTTGGTTATGCACCTCTGAATTATTGTAACTTCGTGCCCACTGTGCGCGATTTTCAATCATAATCATCATCATCACGAACGCCTTCGAAGGACAGACATCTCGACAATAGCCGACATGCTGGTGAAAAAAAAATGCTTTTTTTGGGGGGTCGACTGTGGATTAGAGGAGGTCGTCTACCAATTGGAAGGTTGGTGGTTCAATCCCCGGCTGCTCTGGTCGCATGTCGATGTGCCCTTGAGCAAGACACGACTCCAAATTGCTCCTGAAGGCATCAGTGTGTGAATGAGTATTTAGCTTAGATCCTGATGGGCAAAGTTAGTACTTCATATGGCAGCCTCTGCCATCAGTGTATGAATGTGTGTGAATGGGTGAATGGAGGTGAATGCTGACATGTAGCGTAAAGTGCTTTGAGTGGTCGGAAGAGAAGAAAAGCTCTATATAAATCCAAGTCCATTTACCGTTGTTGCTGCAGGCTGTAAGAGACTATGAGAGATCCCAGTTTCTGGTAACATTCCTTCGGTAACATTCGTTGACTTCTTGCTTATCCACAGACTATTTTATTTCTACGCCTCCCGGCGTTTCGCAGCATATTGCAATGAATGATAAGCGCCTCTGTGCATGCTTGTAGCGTGCGCCATGATGCTTCATGTGAGTATAAACAAAGCTTGACAGCACTTCACACAAGTGAAGCCCCTGGTGGCTAGCTGTTTGTTTAGAAAGTGCTTGATTTTAAACGCCAATATTGCAGAACGCAGTACCTTAACTTTTGGGAATCCAAAATTGTGATCGCGATAAATTGTGCAGCCCTAGTATATATATAATTTTGCGTATTAGTAATTGTACATATTTACTTTATGGAAGTTGTGTGTCCTGAATTATGTCATGTTGTAATATGAGTAAACATACATGTTTATGTGCATGTATGCCGTACTAAAAAGGGATTTTCCTGAGTTTCTGTTTGATACACTTTAAGCTCTATGAGCACGATAGACTTCAATATTTGTCACTCTCTGCATAAGATGGTGCATTTTGTGTTCTTGTGGCCTCGGTGTGCCACAGTGCTTCCCTCTCCATCCTCACCTCTCCCATCATCCTCCATGTTTGGCATCTCATTTCCAGCTGGCCCCTCACCCCAAAGCTGAGCTCCTCCCTCAGGATTTGGTTCCATTTGAAATTCAAATTCCTGGGGCCATCAGCCCAGTCCAGGAGCTGCCATATGGGGAAACAGACCTCCTTTAGCTTGGCAGCACTCAGCCTGTACAACTGGACCTACAGTAATGGTGCTGCTAGCTTATTTACTGTGTAGGGAAAGCTTTGGCCTAACAGCACTGTAGCTCAGTGTCTTGCTTCTTAATGATCATATTTCATGGAATTTTCCACCAAATATGGTTTATACACCAAAATTTATACTTAATGCATCCATAGAAAATATAGATATAGATATATGATATATGTTTCTTGACATTTTTTATTTGGCCCTTTTGTAGTCCATTGTAGATTTATAGGGATGGTCAATACAACTTTATTGATTTAAACCACATTAACTAATGATTCTCCTGATCATGTTAAAGGCAGACTTAGGGAAGATCATCAGTCTGAAACAAAACATATAAAACATTCCAACATGAATTAGACACTTTCATCCAAAGTGTCTGACAGTACCACAAGCTCATACATTTTTATTAGACTTAGCCCTGGCGGGAGCCGAACTCCCAGCACTGACGGTGTAGCACCATACTGTACCCATTAATGTACATCGAGGAGCAGAACTCGGTCTAAGAACAGAAAAATGACATCAGATGGAGTTTTCCACATCATAGACACATTCGATCTTTATGTCTCATCTGTGGGAAAAACATGTTACGCCTCGCCGAGCCTTAGTTTATAACACGTTTGTAATGGCTGAAAAAGCGCCTCATCACAGCTGCATGAGTGTGTTCACTCAGACACATACAGTATATTCTGGGATACAGAGTCAGTCCCTTTGACAGTTTTCATGGTTCAAGTAGTGTGCCATAGCCTGAATCCCAATGCATCTAATATGTACTGTATGTAATCTCTCTGTGTATGAACCTTCAAATCTTCAATCCTTTATTTACAGCATCATTGCTTTATACATGCAGTGTGTATTACAAAATGCATTTAGCCCCACGGTTATTTGACTTACTGGCTTACTAGTCTTTTTATTTCACTCTTCTACATGAAAACTGACAGCGACTGGGTGTGGACAGAATATCTGGAACACCAGTGTAATGTAATGCAACAAATCCTCTACAACAAGCAGTGCTTGTAGTAGTGAAAAATAAGTAACGGTACTCCCCTTTATTCACATGTTAGTGTGTATATCGGCCAGTGTCTACAATAGCTTGCTCGTATTTATTTATTTATTTATTTATTATACTTGGGCTATGCATCTTCTATAATAAATAAATAAAAAGGCCTATAATATTATCATAATATTCCAACTAAAACATTATAGGTAGTGTGTTTGTGATAAAATGTTGTGTTTCCTCTGTTATTTGTGCCCTATAGTATCTCTCTATAATATACTATGTCTATGACCTGAAATCAGCAGCAGCCAGTCAGTCAGACAGTATGCCTGCAAATCTGAGGTGTGTGAGTTATTCATTTGTGTTTTAGGAGCAGTGTCCCAGTCAGGATGCTCATATATATTATGCAACACAATAAAAGATAGTAGGAAATATTGGGTTTGGGGTCCTCCCCCAAGAAACCTTTAAGGTTTTTGACTTGAAACTATACAGTTTTACATCATTTTGGACCATTATTATTCCTGTAGATAACTCCAAAAAGCTAAAAGACAAACTTACTATGGTTGAATGACTATTTTATTATTTACACATATCACAGCCTTCGTCTGAGCATTTAATTCTGGAAATGTTTGCCCTGTAAAATCACACATCACTGTAAATCACAAGAACAGATCCATTATGACCAACGATTCATTTATTACAGTATTTTACTAAAAGGACGTGAAGGAGGTGTTGTACTGATAAATTATAGCAGCATCGTTCTAACTCCCCTCACTCGTGCCGTGTGTCGACTCACCTGAATACTCTCCACATTGTTTACATACCGTTTATATACAGAAGTTGCCGTATGATTATGATCAGACCTGATATGGAGAGGGCAGAAAAGAGTAAAAGCAGCTTGTGAAAAGTGCCGATCTGCAAGAAAAAGTGTTCACCAAGGAGTAAGTAGTGCCGGTAAGTGTGCCGGTACGGCGTACCGACCTACTTTGAGCACTGATAACAAGGCCACAAACTACAGTCTACAAAATAACCCCAACACGTCTGAGGCAGATTCAGCCAAAATGAAATCCATCGCAAAGCTGTTACCATAGATTGCATTCGATCGTACACAAACTGCTCCTATATCAAGGTGGAGTTCAGGAGGCGTTCAGGTGTTATTTCTAAGGTGTGTGACATTTACCTCCATCTTCATGAGCACCCTGCTCTGTCTCGTTACAGCCAAGAAGAGATGAAACATTTTGCAGCTCCCTCTGATAATCAGATGATAAAGATGGAGAAGATGAATCTAGGGCAGAGGTTTTCGAGATGAACCCACGTGTCCCCTTGGGGCTACTAGAAGGTTTCAGGGGAGAGGGAAAAAAACCCAACTGTAATCGTTTCAGCAATGAATGAATCACCGTGTGGGTTTAGGCCGCACATTTCTCCTGAATTTATTTATAGAAAATACAATCTAACCACAGCCGTTTGATGGCTAAACAGGCGTATCGCTTTCAGGAGCAAAACCTGCTATTTTTCTCCAATATAGAGCCTATAATGTATATACTGTGGACTAAATTGTAACCCTAACTGGTTTAATCCAGCATTTATTTTTCATACTTGTCCTCCGTTTCAAGCGTTGAAGCAATACCAAGCCCTTTTAAAAAATGCAGCAATTGGTTTCTGTCACTTTCACTGAAATCAAGCCAGGCTGCAGAGAGTGAATGCAGAAAGCACAGTTGCTTCCCCACATCATCATTAGTGTGACTGCAAGGCAGCTCACTTCTGTTCATATTCACACTTCGGCTACTAATTTGTTTTCCTCCCCAAAAATTTGTCATCTAACGCAGACTTCACGCTCAGAGCTATACGTTATGTTCCAGCTGTAAAGTAGGATTTTTATGTCAAAAATCCAACTGATGCTGTTGATTTGACGTGAGCACCGAAAAGAAAATGTTGTTAATTGAAGTTAATTCTCCAACAGGAGGTGATAAATAGAAGATTAAGAGGAAAGTCCGTCCATCCATGCATCTGTTTAAAGAAGACATATAGTTATATTCAGCCCTAACAAGAAATCTTTAAAGCTGCACTAATAAATATGTTTTAGGGCTGTCAATCAATTTAAATATCAATCACGATTAATCGCATGATTGTCCATAGATAATTGCAATTAATTGCAAATAAATTGCTCATTTTTTATCTGTTCAAAACGTACATTAAAGGGAGAATTGTCAAGTATTTAATACTCTTATTGACCTGGGAGTGGGAAAGTATGATTGCTTTATGCAAATGTATGTGTATATTTATTACTGGAAATCAGTTAACAACACATAACAATAACGAATATTGTCCAGAAACTCAGGTACTGCATTTAGCATAAGAAATATGCTCAAATCATAACATGGCAAACTGCAGCCCAACAGACAACAGCTGTCAGTGTGTCAGTGTGCTGACTCTACTATGACTTGATCCAAACTGCATGTGATAATCATAAAGTGTTCATGTCTGTAAAGGAGAGACTGGTGGGTACCCATAGAACCCATTTACATTCACATATCTGGAGGTCAGAGGTCAAGGGACCCCCTTGAAAATGGCCATGTCAGTTTTTCCTCGCCAAAAGTTTGGAGCGTTATTTAGCCTCCTTTGTGACAAGCTAGTGTGATGATGTTGATACCAGTGGAATCGCTCTAAAACTGAGCCCGCTACAACCTAAGAGTGACAAGTTGTGTTAATGTGTTAAAGAAAAATTAGTGGCGTTAAAACAAGTTGCAGTAACACGTTATTATCACGTTAACTTTGACAGCCCTAATATTTTTATATAAACAGTGGGTCAAACACGTCCATCTATGACTATGGGTAATGTAATAGGTGTCGCTTATAGTGACAAACAGAAAATCGTCACCCATTTCTGCAGTTCCATGGGCATTTTAGCATCTTTCATCTCACTAACTGACTGCAAATCAGAGCTGAAAGGACCGTGGATATCGAACTAACATTCGTCAAATGGCCAGAAACCGCAGAAAAGTCCAAATGAATACTAATATTACATTGTGCTGGCTGGATGTAGAAACAGCAAACACTGATTAATGCAGTTTTAAAATACACTGCTTTCCCGAGAATCTTTAAAACTAAATCACAACACCGTAAAACTGGAATGCAAACTTTTAGCATAAATGTAATTGTATATAATTTGGAGCTGTCAGAGTTAAACTGATATTATGTTGGGCAAATTTGTTTTAATGCCACTTTAACACATTAACGCAACTTGTGATTTTTAGGTTGTAGCAGACTCAGTTTTAAAGCTACAGTGATGATAGTCATATCATATGAAACTAGAAAATCTATGGAATCCTTTGGTACCCGGTATGCGTACCCACGAGTCTCCCCTTTACAGACATGCCCACTTTATGATATAATCACATAATAATAATAACTGCATGTGATCAAACTGCATGTGATGATAATCACATGCAGTTTGGGGCAAGTCATAGTCAAGTCAGCACACTGACACACTGACAGCTGTTTGTCTGCAGTTTGTCATGTTATGATTTGAGCTTAATTTTTATGCTAAGTGCAGTACCTGTGAGGGTTTCTGGACAATATTAGTCATTGCTTGTGTTGGTTATTGATATCCATTTCTAAATATGTACATACATTTGCATAAAGTAGCATATTTGTCCACTCCAATGTTGATAAGAGTATTAAATACTTAAATACTATTCGTACAAATCTCCCTTTAAGATACACTTTGAACAAAAAAAATATTATTAATTTGCAAGTAATTGCCATTAAATATTTCAATTGATTGACAGACTTAATATAATTGTTACACATCTGTTTTCGGAGTTCTTGCTAATTGTTAGTTCTTGTCTGAGTTATAGTTAACTGCTAGTTCTTGCGTCTTGAAAATGGCTAAATGAGACTGCTAAACGCCATCATACTGACTCGTCTGCCGTTACAGCCTTGTGTGTACTCGCTTAAGTGTTGTACTTCTGGCAAATGCATTCTGGTTGAAATGGATATTGTTGTGTTGCTGGTACTGTGGGTGATATGGTGATGTCTTTTGGTTGGATTCTGGTTGGATTAGTTGATTCTTTAATCTTGTGCTGCTCCTGCAACTACAGTAGTAGAACCACAATATCTGTTCAGTCAGCTTAAAAGTCTAGTAATGCTAACTATACAGAAACCGGATTCCACGTACAGTTCAAGACAATCCAGCGGTACAATGTCAGGATTTTGCTGATGCTCTTTATCGCTGTCAAAACTGGCAAGAATCAAGTTGACATTTGGTTAGTTGCACGGCGGGATGCACAGTCCCTTGACACAGACAGGTTTAGTCTGACCAATTAAACATGGTTCAGCAGGCCCATCTGTACCATGTGATTCAGATGATATGAAAAGCACATGTTTCTGACTGTTCTTGCTGAACAAATGAACTTTAGGTACTGTGCTTGTTCCTATAAATAAGTGTCCTGACGTCCTCCGGCATTAAATGCACTCTGGATGTTTTTAAATAGTAAACACAGATTTTCCCCGAGGGCTGTGCTTTTATAGGTTTGCTACTGTGGGGATGCATCATTTGTACAAATATGGTTAGTTTTGTTTGCTCCACTCATGCAATGCAAATGGACTGGAGCTGTCATTTAGTGGTGGATTTTGGTTCTTTACTGACCTCTGTTTATTGTTTATTCTTGTGATTTTTATGCCTCCGCTACGTGGCTGGAGGCATTATGTTTTTGGGTTGTTCATCCATCTGTCCATCACATTCTCGTAAACGTGACATCTCAGACAGCATTTCATAAAAGTACAACAGGTCAATTATCATTTGAATATGCAGAAAAAATCTAAAGCATCAATATGGAAGATTTACATCAACAATACAAAACGGTGAAGCAGTGCTCTGGAACTCACAAAATATCTAAAGAAAACTTAACTTCTCATAATGATATAGATCAATCAGTTTGTGAAAATGCACAATACAATATGACAAAAGGTAATATGAAATGCTCTGAGTAGGACAGAGCAAATTACCAAAACTTAGACATGTAAAGATATATAATATTATTTATATAAAAAGCATAATAACCACTGACTGACATGACTCCTATTGAATACAGACACAGGAGAAATAGAGAGACAGGCTACTTATTCTCTAATGTACTTGTGTACTTGTCTAAATAGAGTCATGGAGAGTTTTTTGTAAAATATAAATAGATTATCTTACGGAACAAAACGTGTATGTTTCGAAGTATGTTTGTTTACCACATAGCTTATTTTCTGTAATGATCCAAAATCCAACGGAAAAGTCTCATCGTTTTTTTGTCGAGGGAAACAGGGTGGTGCAAACTTCCATGTTACAGAAATATGGCGTCCCTGGAGCACTCTATGGCACTCTGATAATTATTCTTATCCAGACTGGTAGTACTCTAAGGCAGAGGACGTTCAAAATTAAAAAAAAAAAAAAAAAAAGCAATTGGTGGAAATAAACCATTACCATTTGATTTTATAAATCAAATATAAATCCATCTCTTCTTTGGAAAAAAAAAAAAATCAATTTTTCAAATCCTGAATAAAATGAGTCAACAGCGACGCCTGTAGGGCAGCCTGTGAGTGTGAAGTGGTTGTCGGCATTGTGCATGGATGCATGAAGAGGACTGGATACGGTGTTGGAGGCGGGGCACCGTTCATTCCTATGAAAGTTGCTCAGCGGCAATTATGACAAACAAGTATCTGCTGATTTACAGAAGTCTCTTTCTCAATGTAAGTCTATGGGGAAAAAAAAGTCTTTTTGGGCCCAATGGCATCATGTGATGGACACAGAGGTTGCGGTACCACCGTTGTTGGGATCAACGACCGGGGGCTTGGCATTGTGAGGGTAGAGGAGGACGAGCAACTTCAGTCCTCCCTTTGGGTGGTACCTCTTCTTTCTTCTCAATTCATTTGTTTTTTGTCATGCTTGTCTGTAATTGGCCAAAATACAGCAAATAATGCTCCAAGGGATCACCTCCCTTGACTTCCTTCCAATCAACAACCAGTTGAATGCAAGCTTGACAGCAGGTTGGCCCATGTCGTCTCCAGTCTTTTGCACTGTATTGTGCGTACGTGATGAACTGGCAGTAAACTATCAGACAACAGCATACATTATAAAACACTTTTAAACTCAGAACAAAGCAAATGTTTTTTATTTAAGCCTTTTAATCGAGCCGTCGCTAGCTACTGGTGTTAGCTAATGTAACAGATAGCTAGCTTGTTGTGGCAGCACACCCGACCGCTGCACGCCACCGAACAGCTGAGCTGAGGGTCGGGGCTGCCTGGGGCGTGACAGCAGCAGGAGTCGGACCTCGCTGGGGAGTGGATGGATGGAGAGAGCTCTGCTCGGGGCTCGCTGCCCGGGGCTCGCCGTCAGCTGTCTGGGCTGGGCCCACAGGGGAGCTACGGAGACGTACGGCGGCCCGACGCGCTCCTCCAGATCCTGGTGTGGGCCATAAACTGCTGTACGGGCAGTTTACAGACAGGCACATTACACACAAGGTGTATTTCCACCCTGAGGCTGCAGTGATTGTTTTGAAGAAATCTTATAAGCCATTGTTTTACTGCTTAGTTTTTCATTTTGCATAAGAAAGTAGGGATAAAGGGGCACTGCCTAGCTCAGTTGGTTGATCAGGCGCCCCATGTGTGAAAGACTGAAGTCCTTGTTGCAGCAGCCCCAGGTTTGAATCCTGCCCAGAGCCCTTTGCTGCATGTCATCCCTTCTGTCTCCCCATTTCACCACTATCACTGTCAATAAAAATGATAAAAACCCCTCCAAAAAATAATCCTATAGTAACCTAGGCAACTAGTGTAGTAATGATAATAATAATTGATATAACACTTATCAAACTTAAGCACAGTTGTTTCCAGATTAAAAGAATCGTCACAATGCATGATGGTAGTCATGTCTTGAATGGTGAAAATACGTTTAATACTACTTTTTACATTGCAACACTGGATAATAATATTATTATTTAAGGTTTGACATTCAGAGACAGCACAACAAAACGACCTGTAATAGTCTCAGACACAGCTCTTAAGAAGCTGACTGTATTAAGGTACACCCCAATGGTAAAATGCACCATAGCGGATCTGTTTACAGGAAGAAGCGGTGCAGTACGACTGCCGTTAGTGTCAAACATGTTTTTGCTGAGATGGTGTTTCATGTGTGGCTCCAGTATTTCTCTTTAAATAAATCAAGCTAATGGAGGCCTCAGTGCGCCACAGTAAAAACCTAATCATTTTAAATCAGCCTGATTCACATACAAAGGCCTGGTTTACATAAATAAATGCACCGCACCGTATGCCCTGCTAAATGGATTGCACCTATTACCTGGCAACCCGCCTCTTCCTCTGGATTTACATTACCTCATAAATAAGAAAGTATTTTCATAATACGTCCTGTTAGAGGGACGTGAATGGCGGCTCGCCTCGCCATGCACGAGAGCACTTTACTGGGGAGGAGTAATGATCTCTTTAGATTGCGTGTGAGATGCTGTTTGCTGTGTAGTACAGAGTGTAGAGTAAAACGTGAAAGCTTTTTGAATTGACCGAGCATGAGAGATGGAGCTTCAGTAATTATTGAAAGAGACAGAGTGTAGAGAAAGCAAATGGACCTGATGCAGCGGCGCTGATGCACGCAGCACAATATCACTTGAATAGGAAGCATATGAGAGCTTTGCTCTTCCTATCTGTCACATCAGTGTGAACATTTAGGACAAATTTTCTACGCTTAAAATCACACTGTGGCTCGCTAAATCCAATCTTCCAGGAGTTGCCTATGAATTGGCTTGCACAGGTCACATGTAGGTGAACCCAGTCTGTACGCAAATCATCTGATTGCGAACGATGAATTTATTAGCAACAAAAAATGTTGCATATCATCTTATCATGCATATTATGTTGCTCATATCTGCATATTCAGAACATGGTGTGTTTACTCATATTTATATAAATTCTGTTGACTTTCCTTCCTGTTTGTCATTTAAGTTATGATCCTTAAGATCAGTTCTTGTTGAAGTGGTGACACTTGTGGTCACTGCAGCCCTGAATACCATTTTTGGGCTTCGAAGCTTTGGAGAGTAATTGTTGAAACTATTTGAAGCATCGCGATGCGGCAGGGTGACATGTTTTTCTGTCTGTCTGTCCCAGTCTCCCCTATTTCAGCACTGCTGTACACACAACAGTGATATCTGTCTAATAACAATTAATGACGAATATGAATAATGAATGAATGTTGTGGGATTATTCCTTATTTCATGGTTTATGTAATTATATTTAAAAAAAACAAAACAAAAAGTGCTGACTTGGAGGTTCATTACCATGGCGACGGTCGAAGCTTTGAGAGGGAGTGCTTCAAAACATTTGGGTCAGCCCTATTTAATATTACAGCAAACACGTTCTCATCACGACTCATCACATACTGCTCCTCGGTGGCACATAAAAAACACTATATGTATCCTTGGCATCACTTTAGGTTTAGGCAACAAAGCCTCTTCGTTAGGTTTAGGAAAGAACTACATGTTTGGGCTTAAAACCACTACGATTGTAAAGTGAAAATGAAACTTTACGAAGGAACAGCTGATTGTACAGTGAAAGTAAAACAACAGTGGTCTCCTGGAAGAAAGCTACGCGTGGGTTGCTAAAGCTACCTTGTGTGTTGGTATCACATAGCGAGGGCCGTGGCAGAGCCGTGGTATTTGGTAATGGGCTGCAGACACTTGTGTGGATACTTTGACAGAATTACAACAGAAGATCAGTTGCCGTATGTGTTCGCAGTGCAACCTAACAACGGTCTGTTGTTTTCATAAAGAAATCAGTCCGTAATTGGCTGTTTTACATCATAGCATGAGCAACCGCAATCTGTGGAGCGAATCGTGTCTACACAACAGCGGGGTACAGTAACGTCGGTTACCTTACTGAGGAGTTGGAGGTGTGCAGCCCTCCACCAGCTTCATGCTCTATTACCATCCATTTTCGTTGGCTCCATTTTTGATGGTACATATATTGCTTTTCCTGTAACTGTTTCACAATAAAAGCTTCCCTGTGTTCCATCAGTTGAATGATTTTGATGTGAAGCAGCAGCAATGGGAAATTTTGGGTTATCGTTGACAGTATCCTAATACAGCTCTAATAAGTTTGTAGGACTGTAAAGTAAACCAATAAAAATAAGACTTTTGACACAGAATGTCCAGTTGGATTTTCTTGCCTGTGACAGGTTAGAGAAAACCGTTTATGGAAAATCTCCACTTCTTATTTTTCTCCTTTTGCAGTATTTTAGCGTGGTTTTAACCCCTTTGGTCTTTTGATGCCTCTGATTGTTTTGTCTCTTATCCAGACAGGATAACTGAGGTGAAGACAAACATCTACGTCACCAGCTTTGGACCAGTTTCAGACACAGACATGGTGAGAGCAGATACTGGACATTTATTTGTTGTGTATCATTTTTGCTGCTATATACATAAACACTTAGAGAACAACACCACTCCACAGGATGGCCTTGAACTCCCTGTTCACACTTTAAGGAAGAAAAGATGCTTTATTTTTAGCATCATTACGGCTTTCCCTCCTTTCATAATTGCGTCATCGCTCCCCACACACACCACAATACCGAAGTAGGACGACACTACAGCACGATGTGTGTTCATCTGACAATTTTCATCTTATAAATTATTGAAAGTCCTCTTGTTATTCAAGCCACTCCTTTGTTTGTCCTGGGCTTTCCTGTTTATTATTCTGAAACACGCGCCCACCCTCACATCATATCATCAGCGTCCCTCCTATTGTTGAAGGCCCATTTTCCAAGTGATTGATCTATTGATTTAGCAGTTATGATGCTGGAGTTCAATGCAGTGGCCTCTGAAAGATATGTAAACTAGAAGGCACTCAGTTAAACATAAAAACACCACTTATGCAGAACAGGTCTGACACAGAAAAAATAAAAATGATCTCATGGAGGAGATCCCAGATCCAGATCACCACCCACATCGGATCGAGGGTGATCACTCCCCTAAAGACAAATCAATCCTCGTGTCTCTTTTTTAAAAAATCTTGCAAACAAACAGATGGACAGATGACAGGGCTGAACATCTTCAATTTCACCAGCAAACGTCATCAAACCTAGAAGTAAACAACTTATATGTCAGAATTTAAGAAATCCATCATCTCAGTGTATATTCAGGTTTGAAAAAGTATATTATTATTTATTCAGAAGTAAAATGAGCATTTCCAAATTGGGATTTATTGCAGGTTTTAGTGTTACGCAGTCTGAAATATATTCTACTCTGACCTGATTGATTTATTCAGATACTGTAGAGCCATTCAGCTGATTGGCAAAGTGGCCTGCTTTATAGGATTTACAGGATTTATAGGAGGACTACTGGCAGCCAATGCCGAAAAAGGAAAGAAATATAATTAATAGATGAATAAAAAGAAAAAAAAAACTGCTGCATTTAGCTTCAAAAGAGCATTAACCAAACAAAGAGGTCTAATGTATCTTTAAAATTAGAGGCAAAAATGCTTTATTGTCTTTGGCTGCATTGTTATACAGTGGAACATACTAGATGTGGTCTGTGTAGTAACACCATGCCAGGTATTATAGGCTACAGTAAGTCTGGAGATGCTCTGTGTTTTATGTGTCTCTCAATACTTTGCAACCTCCCCACCCTTCTGTAGCACTCGCTCCTAAAAGCCCATTTGTTAATACTGAAGACATGAATCTTTAAACATGGAGGAAACAGGAGGTAGTGTAGTAGTGCATTTGTTCAGGGACTATTTTCAGTAATGGATTAATACACATCTGGCCAGTGAGTATTTATGGCAGCAAAATGTTGTATGTGGGATTGATACAAACTAAACAACACTGCCCGACAGTTTTCACCATAATGAAGGAGCAGTGTAATGGCGTGGCTAAGTGGCTGTCTGCTCAGGAAAACATGGACGCCCGCAGCAAATTGGTGTTTGTATGGCAAGTCTCTGAACTTCAAAAACATCTACAAGGACCTACATCAATAACCACGGCACCATGAGCGAAGAGAAATGGCATATAAAGTAACCATCTTTGAATTAACAACTAGAGAATCCTGTGGGGGAATATTTCTGAAAATCTAACGTAATACATTTTAAGGATCCACAGAACCATAAAAATGACAGAAGGAGTAAACTAGTGCTCGCAAAGGCCTCTATTAAGCACAAATCAACTTAATTTTAATGGAAATAGCAGCAACAGCACAACATAAAGTAAAAAATTATGAAAAGGTAAATCACGGTATCGGGCGCCATGTTGCTGCGATGTCAGGTGTGTTTATGTCAGCACACTCATGCAATCTAGGCCAAGAGTTTACCGACATAAACACACTGATGTTTCAGACTTGTCTGACTCGAATGAGTGTTTCATTGCACTTTTCCATGCTGAAGGTCACTTTTTTCAGGTTCCAGGTACAATGGATTGCAGCATTAGCCACACAGGCAATGGGCCTATGTGTTAGTAGGATCAATTAATTGAATAAATGAATAAAAAAAATATGAAATATCACCAAATGTGTCCTTAAACTCACCCTCAGGTTAGCCAGAGTTATCTGGAAGGGAAAAAAAAGGCAACAATAAGATTATGTCCAAATTATCAGTTTTATACATCTATTCCAGTTTAAAACCAACTTCCTGCTTCAACTTTGATCTACTGTACTGGAACATACTGTGTTTATTGTAAATTGACTTTTAGTGTCATTTCAGATGCCTTCATTTTCACTTTCAGTAACATGTATCGCTACAGTTGACTTGTCTGATGTTGCTGCGTTCCCAGAGCTCAAATACTTTAGTGGCTAAACGTTTATCTAATACTTAAGATGGTCAAAACTATAAAAACAAGACCCAAACTGTGAAAACAACCTTTTACTGTAATTAACTGCTGCTAAACCCTAAAGCAGTGGTTCCAAATCTGGGGTCAGGGCCCCTCTAAGGGAGCCACCCAAGAACACAAGGGCTGCGCCAGGACCTGTCAGCTTTGAGGTGGTCAAAATTAAATTTGCACATCTCACATCTTTTACCTCTCATCGTCAGCCGCTTATCCAGGGTCAGGTCAAGGGGGCAACAGCTCCAGCAGGGGACCCCAGACTTTCCCGGGCCACATTAAACAGCTTTGACTGGGGGATCCCGAGGTGTTCCCAGACTAGTGTGGAGATATAATCTCTCCAACTAGTCCTGGGTCTTCCCATGTCCTCCTCCCAGCTGGTTGTGTCTGGAACACCTCCCTAGGGATGCGCCCATAGGGCATCCTTATCAAACCACCTCAACTGGCTCCTTTCAAAGTAAAGGAGTAGTGGATCTACTCCGAGTCCCTCACGGATGGCTGAGCTTCTCACCCTATCTCTAAGGAAGATGGCAGCCACCCTCCTGAGAAAACTCATTTCGGTCATGACCCTCATGACCATAGGTGAGAGACGGAATGGAAGACTGACCGGTAGATCGAGAGCTTTGCCTTCCCGCTCAGCTCTTTTTTTGTTGTGGCGGTGTTGTAAAGCTAAGGCAATAGTGCCCCCACTGCTCTGATTCTCTGGCCAATCTCATGTTCCATTGTCCCCTCACTAGTGAATAAGACCCCGTGGTATTTGAACTCCTTCACTTACAGGATAAGGACTCATTCCCTACCCAGAGTAGGCAATCCATTGAATTCCCGCTGAGAACCATGGCCTCAGATTTAGCGGTGCTGATACTCATCCCAGCCGCTTCACACTCAGCTACGAACCGATCCAGGGAGTCCTGGAGGTCACAGACCGATGATGCTAACAGGAGTACATCATCTGCTAAAAGCAGCGATAAGATCTTCAGCACACTGAACTATGAACCCTCCTCCCCCGACTACTCGATATCCGGTCCACGAATATCCCAAACGGGATCGCAACCCTGACGGAGGCCAACCCCTACTGGAAACGAGTCTGACTTACCGCAGAGAACCCGAAAACAGCCCTCGCTTTGCAAGAAATTTAACTTGCCCCAGACTGCATGTAATTATCATAAAGTGGGCATGTCTGTAAAGGGGAGATTCGTGGGTACCCACAGAACCCATTTTCATTCACATATATTGAGGTCAGAGGTCAAGGTACCCCTTTGAAAATGGCCACGCCAGTTTTTCCTCACCAAAATTTAGCGTAACTTTGGAACATTATTTTGCCTCCTTTGCAATGAGCAAGAATGACATGGATGGTGCCGATGGATTCCCATTCCTTTTCAATTTTTTATAGGAAACCAGTATCTTCACTCTAGCTTTAAAACCAAACCCGCAGCAACCTCCGAAAAGACTGATTGTGTTAATGTGTTAAAGAAATTAGTGGCATTAAAACGACTTTGCGTTTGTTAAGGAGTTAATATTGTGTTAACTTTGACAGCCTTACTAAAATCATAATAACAATAATAATAATCGTACGCCACATTTTTGCACAGTTTCAGATAAAGATCAGGCTACGCTACTACTATTAGTATGATACTATACTGTATATCTAATTACATTCTAGTGGTGGCTGCGTAGGATTGTTTCCGACTCCAAACATTTCCAGTAACTCCAGAGCATTATAAAGTCCATGTAATCTTTTCCATTTTGCAACATGTTTTTGTCTGATGAAATATTTTGCTTCAATCTATAATTGTCACCGTTTCTGAGTTATATTCATTCAAGAAAAAAAAAGATTAGCTCATTTTATACACTGAAACACCTTCTTCAAATTGAAGGTTTGGTTCGAGGATTTCTAAATTTTGGGTGACGTCGTCAGAAAATTGGGAGACGTTTGATACAAGATACAAGTGGGTGGAGGGGGGCTTGGAGGAAAATAGGTTGGGACCCACTGCCTTTACTTTTGGTTTCAGTGTCCCACGATCTAAATGTCAGAGGCCTTTCAGCTGTGACGGGAAAATAACACTCTGGAGGAACTTATCTCCTTCTCACTCTCACTCTCACTCGCTGTGTGTGAATCACACAAACACACACATTCGCTCTCACACGTACACACATTTCACAGTGCAGCGCTTTCTGCCCTAAATCCTTTCTCGTGCGTGGTTTCTTTTGACAACAGAGGATTGTAGGTCAAGGGGCTGTCTTGGCCTCAGAGCCGGCTTAGGAAAGCACCGGCTCAGAGAGCTGAGAGGAACACGGGGAGCTGGGGCCTCACCTTGATGGAGCTTTGACAAATAGAGAAAGCCATTCAGAGCGCAGGTTTTAAAGTGGCAGGGGAAGTCAGACGTGAAGAGCTGCTGCTTGGAGGCTCCGATAAAACGGGGCGGCAAAAAGTGTTTTTCTGCAGAAATTGGACTCGTTTTCATATAGTGGAAGGTTGAAGCATAAAAATAGAGTAATGGCACGGTTCGATTATTTATTCTTTTAACCCCTCTGTCCACAGGAGTACACAATAGACGTTTTCTTCCGGCAAAGCTGGAAGGACGAGAGGTTGAAATTTCACGGACCAATGAATATCCTGCCCCTCAACAACCTGATGGCAAGTAAAATCTGGACTCCGGACACCTTCTTCCACAATGGGAAGAAGTCTGTGGCTCATAACATGACCATGCCTAATAAGCTGCTGAGAATCAAAGATGATGGGACGCTGCTGTACACCATGAGGTAATTCAAGTCCCAGGAGCATGTCTGAGGACAAAGTAGTATTGTGTTCAATGTGCTGAGATGGATTTAAAGGAACAGACATCGTACGTCAGACACTTTTGCTTTGTTGCTGAGAGTTAGATGGGAAGACTGACACCACCCTCATGTCCGTAGGCTGAATATGAAGCTACTGCCAGTAGCCCATTAGTTTAACAGTCTGACACATAACCCCTGTAAAACGGCAACTTGGCGTTATTACAGTTTGTTGGTGTACATGGTGCCGTCAAATGGGGTGGTGTTTACTGTATGTACGAGATGAGTCCATATGAACGCCCCCGTCATGTCATATTCGCGATCTCGTAAGTGGAAAGTTTCTGAAAGCTCTGAGTTCACGAGTTGTGACGTGTTTTTTGCCATCAGAAATGGCGGAAACCATTGAAGGTCATTTCTCGATCCATAATAAGTGAATAAAATGTAATTTTAGTCCTATATTCTTTTCTTGGTGATTTTATAATATGTCTGAGGAAAATGTTGATATTCCCACTCATCGTTCTCCTCTGTCATTATGTCTTTGCATTTCCTTCATTATGTTACCTACTTGCTAGCTTGCCAAACTGTTAGCCTCTGTGGCTTCCAGACTGGGACAGTAACGTTAATATTCCCGTTGCTTAGCAGCAGTGTTGACACACAAAGAAAATACAATGTGTTGGTTAGTGAGCTTTAGAGGCGTTGATTTTGTTACCTTTGAACCTTTGGACTGTGTGTGTATGTGTGTGTGTGTGTGTGTGTGTGTGTGTGTGTGTGTGTGTGTGTGTGTGTGTATATATATATATATATACATATATATATATATATATATATATATATATATATATATATATATATATATATATATATATATATATATATAGAGAGAGAGAGAGAGAGAGAGAGAGAGAGAGAGAGAGAGAGAGAGATGGACACTGCGTCTCCTCTTCCTCCCACTCTACCAAAAATGAAGCCAAAATATCCCAGATAGAGGAGCTGCCATCTTGAGATTTTGACGTCATTTGGAGCCAGAGTCTGTGCAGTAGTGATCGGGGGCCTGGACCCACCCACACACCCGCCCTAGCCAATCATGAGCCGAGCACAGCCACAACTTGTTAGCATGAGACACCTAGCTGCAATGTTAGTACCACGCTAGCTGTTTGGCTAGAAAGACACAACAACTAACCATAATATTTCTATAACTACATTTCTGATCAAACTGATACGTGTTCTTTAACTCAGAGCAGCTGTCAATCATGACATCTCACCTTCTTTTTATAGCATCAAATAACTAATTACAACCAGGATTATCAGAAAAATTAACACTGGAACATACATCAGCGAGATACGAAATACCTGAAATGACAGAAACCATCTTTGGAAGGAATGGATTTGACGTATACTTTGACTTTTTAGTTTGACCCACGTCCCATCCGCTAACATGGAAGGCTCGGGGTTCACGACCTATACTGCAGCCAGCCACCAGGGGTCGTTGGACATGTTTTGGCTTCACTTTTGGGGAGCTGTCATGCCATCCATATTGGTATAAAGTCTACGGTTCAGAAAGGAAAGTGATATCAGCCCTCTCAGCTAACTCTCTCTACATTGGACTGACCTACTTATCTTGCTAAAGCATGTGATAGAAGTACGTCCAGAAACAATACAGAATCAGCGTTCTTATATATTCTTCATGCATCCTATTTTATGCAGCTTAGCATCATGTTGTCAAGAAAATCAATTTGAATGCTAATTTATTGCAAGTTATTTTCATATGGTTATATAATGTTGTATAATAGTACATACAATGCAGTTTCTTATCAGAGAGCTAAACTACAATCTCACCTAGACACACATTTGATTTCTGCTGGTCTCTGCAGCACCTTGTTTGTTTTGCTCTGCTGATCACAGTTCAGATGAATTATTTTTGTTTCAAGGCATTACAGATGGGAAGCGTCTTGAATAGTGCATGAGGCTTGAGAGGTTGTTTTTTTTTTTTCCTTTCTTTTTCAATTTTTTTTTGAGACTGTGCCTAATCTGTGCTGTTTACTTTTCATGCATTGCAAAGTCTCCTTAATTTTCTGTGAATTGGATGCAGGTTAACTGTGCATGCAGAGTGCCCAATGCATCTGGAGGATTTCCCCATGGACTTTCATTCCTGTCCACTAAAATTTGGCAGCTGTGAGTAACTCTGATGATGATAGTGCCCGAGGGAACTTTAAGTAAAATGCTATTTTCTTTTTGTTTTTTTCTTCTTCTTCTCCTCACTGGTTCTTTGGCGAGAGAGCAGCCCAAGGACTGAGTGAAGCTGGAATGCATGGCTCACTTTTTTGGCAGTAGCCCTTCAAATTTCTGCAAAATATGCGGCAATTAAACAGATTTATATAGACTAACTGACAGAGACAGGACTGAGTGGAAGTGATACCAGGAAATATGGGGAAAAGGACTCATCCAAATATTTTATTTTGTGAATTTAAATTGGTTTTAATTACTATTTTATTGCTATCGCTTCTTTACATTTGGATGAAGATTTTTTGCTTTAAGCTGCTGATTTTAAAAAGAGGGATTGTTAAGTATCAGAGCATCAGTACATGCTGGGTCATGTCTGAAATGCCTTGACTTGTCACATTAATTAAATGTCCTATTTAGTGCATTTATGTGTTGTCCCACAGTATTTCACAAGAAGCTGATTTGTTGCAACAATCCAACAAACTGTACCATGATATGATTGGCAGAATATTTTAATAATTTTATATTGGGGGAAATAAATCAGTTTTTCTGTTTCATCAGACATTCATAGGCTAGCACACAAGCTTTCAAAATTCATATTCAGTGTATGCTGTGACTGATTGAAAAGGGCAAATGTCACCGTGCATCAATTGCTTGCTGGCGTTTTATGAATTTCATCTTCAGCCACTGAGCGAGCCTTTTTCTCTCTATAGTATTCGTTTTTTCTAAGAAACCCAGCTTCAAACACAATGCAGTGAGGGCTTTTCATTTGGGTCACTGAAATAATTTCTTGAAAAATCATCAATAGCTGCGGCTGCCCCAGATTTATCCCCTATGGGTTTATCCTCTTCTCTCTCTCTCTCTCTCTCTCTCTCTTTTTAGATGCCTACACAATCTCAGAAGTAACTTACGCTTGGACTCGCAATGCCTCCGACTCTGTGGTGGTGGAAGGAGAGAGCTCCCGCCTGAACCAGTATGATCTGCTCGGACAAACGGTCGGACAAGAGACCATCAAATCGAGTACAGGTAAGCTTTTGCCGCGGCCGAGTCAGTAGAAGTCTAGAGGGAATTAATCCACCTCCCACTGACCGCCATCCTCCAGCTTAGAAAATGTCTCAGATATAGCAAGGAAACCCTGAATTTAGTATTTTCAAATACTTAAGAAGTTGTCAGTCCTCTCTAAAATAGTCCTGGTTTTGCAAGATAGTTGCCAGCTGGCATGCAGCAAAATGCTTATTGGGATTTTACAAACTGATTATATCACAATATCAGTTAAGCTTGAAACACTTGGGGATAGGGACAACAATGTAAGGATAGATATAAATTACAATAATATAATAAAAATAATGACAATAGTAACAAAACCAACAGCAGCAAAACTATAACTAAATCAAATACTAGTTTTGGTGATAATTCACATATGACAAACAGAAATAAACTACAGCATATCATTAGGGCTGTAAAAGCAAACACAATAATAACATGTAAATGAAATTCACTTTTATGCTACTAATTTCTTTACTGTATTAACGTAACTGTCTGGAATCATATAAAACTAGAACCTAAGGTTGGTACCAACCATGTCACACTAGCTCTTCATGATAGTTAAATAATGCTACAAACTTACACAAAATTTTGGCAAGGAACAACTGGTATGGCCATTTTCAAAGGGGTCCCTTGACCTCTGACCTCTAGATATGTGAATGTAAATGGTTCTCTGGGTACCCACCAGTCTCCCCTTTACAGACATGCCCACTTTATGATAATCACATGCAGTTTGGGGCAAGTCATAGTCAAGTCAGCACACTGGCACACTGACGCTGTTGTTGCCTGTTGGGCTGCTGTTTGCCATGTTATGATTTGAGCATATATTTCTATGCTAAATGCAGTACCTGTGAGGGTTTCTGGACAATATTTGTCATTGTTTTGTGATATTAACTGTTCCCCAATAATAAATATATACATACATTTGTCCACTTCAATGTTTACAAGAGTATTAAGTATTTGACAAATCTCCCTTTAAGGTACATTTTCAACAGATAAAATTGTGCAAATAATTTTGGGATTAATTGTGATTGAATATTACTGTATAATCCATTGAGAGCCCTCAAAACAATACAAGAAATAAAATAATAATATTGCAAGTAGTAAAAAAAAAAAAGATGAAAAAAGAAAAAAAGAAGAAATAAAGAAAAGAAATAAAAGAAAAAAGGAAAAGAAAGGAAAGCAGAAAAAAAACTGGAAAAATATTATGCACTCATTTCTACAGGTTCAAATACTTGTCTTTAACCCCCTCAATGTTAACTTAATCTTCTTGAGTTTCAAATAGACAATAATTTCTTTAAGCCCTCTGGTATGGGACGGGGGAGTCGGCCTCTTCCAGTTAAGAAGAATAAGGCATCGAATCAGCAAAATGTGGATGTTTAATAGCTGCATATATAATACACCCTTTAGCAACAAAACTTGTGCTCACACAACACCAACCTGAAAACTTGGACATCTGTAGCTTCGACCTGTTTCATTTTGTGGAACCAGGGACCTAAATATCTTTATTATCTCAGGTCCAAACAGTTTGAGTGTGAAAATCAAACTGTGAGGATTTTGTGCTCATTTTGGGTGGATGTTGAACTCGTTCACCTCCTACATGTTGTAGGAGGTGGCTGTAGCTCTGCTAAGTTTTGTCTTTTTGTTACTCACTTTTGGCTTGAAATGCAGAGAAACATTTGTTCTGGGTTGACGAATATTCGACAAAACAGAGATTTGGCGGTGGTGCATCTTGAATTCTCTACTTTGCTGTGTATTTTGTTAATCTGCATTTAGCATGACCCAGAGACCCTAAACGCAGCACAACAGGTGAGCTGCTGCCTCGACAAGCCTTTCCACTTGATAAACCTATCTTTGGAGAGTGAAGATGGGCAGGCATTCGAATGCAGCGCAGTTTCTTTGGATGGATTTTAAATGGATACTAAGAAATAAAAAATAGATGGCACATGCTGATGCAGAATTAGACATCTGTCTGTTGTAGCTGTCAGAGATACTAACAGCAGCTCCAGGAGAAAAGGAAAGCTGCTGTGTTCCTCAGTGATTTAACTGTCTTACGTTGGCGCCCAAAGACACAGGAATGTCTCACAAAAGTGCAGCGATGCGTGAAATGACAAAGAAAATCTATGTTCTGGGCCCAGAAAGTGAATAACTCGATGTACATCGAAAATGTGGCATTTCACTCAAATGGACCTGCAGGAGACATTAGCAAGTGAATCCAACAGTGACAAGCTCATTAGTGGACACGATAATTAAGTCTGCTGGAGACCAGAGTGTTAAAACATGGACTTGAAGAAAAATGCTAAATACATTTTAAAATTCGTAAAAAATGTTTTGAGGGCTTAAAACATTTTCCTTTTTTTTTTTTTTTTTTTTGATCTTTTGCTAAAGCCGTCCCCCAAACAGCAATTGTCCACTCACAGCTTAGCAACGGAGCTAAAGTTGACACAGCAGCGATAGACGATACCAGACCTTTTGAATTCAATACAATACCGATTTTATTCCAATTTTACCGACAGCGATGCTGATCATTTCTTAAATTAGTATGTGATTTTAATTAATTAATTAGTAAAAAAATAAATTAAATTAATACATTAATTTTTAGAAAAAAAAACAAACATCATTACACATAAAGGCAAATCACATGACACATACCTGTAACTGTTTACACTCAGTTTATTCATTTACAATCAGTCTACCCCAAATGTATATTACTTTAAATTACATTACATTTCTTTCATGTTTATATTTTAGCCCTGTACTTTTATACACTATTTCATGTCTTAGATTCTCATTTTGCTTTCATTTGCTTTTTTTTTTAATCGTCTGCACGTGTAATTAGCATTGTTGGAGGGAGTCTGAGATCCAACATTTTCACTGCCAACGACTGCTTCACTGTAATGTGCTGCACATGATAATAAAGTAATCGGGTATAAAGTGTGGAACCGCTCTATAGACAATGAATGGGGAGAGATGTTATAGATGACACAGAGAGCGCCCAGAGGAATGAGCTGAGTGTCTGGGAACATTTTCTGTTTCATTTCAATAGAATAAAGCTCATTTAGGTATAAAAACAGAAAACAAACACTCTGCGGGTTCACAAAATCAGTCTCCTATTCATCATCTATGGGGCAACTCCACACTTTATACCCGACGACATCACAAGTTTGAGACCTGCTTCTCTGCTTTCTGGCTTTGAGAGAGATGTTCACAAATATTGATTTAACTCTCTTGGGCCACGGTTATAACTTAGTGGGATTGTTAATTTAGGTGGTGTTCCCCTTTAAGATGTTTTTACTATGCTCCACTTTTAAAACCAGTCAGCTGGAAACATTAGAAAATCAGCAACCAACTCATGGCTTAATTAGCCAGCCAGCTACAGCGGATAAAATAAATCTGCTCCTGTCATCATTGTAATCTGCATACTGTATGTGCTTAGTGAAATGGTCGCTCTCTTTCACTTGTCACAGTAATTCTAAGAAACTGTGTCCAGGCTAGTTTTGAATGCACTGAGGAACGTGACAGTAACCAGATCCATGAGCGTGTTGTCTTGAGGCTCTGTCAGGGGGCTGCACAGAAATAGAATCCAAGACAATCACTTGTCACGTTTAATTATATTTATAAAACACTTTCAACAAGCATATTGTACACAAAGTGTATACAGAAAACAAAGAACACAATTACATAGAAAAATAGGCTATAGTATAAAAGAAAGAGATAATGAGGGCTAAAAATAAAACTAGCACATTTCATGGAAACACACTAATACCGATGCCAAGAAACAGGGCCAGAACTCCAGAGTCTATATGTGTGTCTGTGTGGGTGAAGATGAGAGGGACGCCACTGCTGTCCAGGGACGAGACCGCAGACAGTGAGGAGAAACAGCTTGAAAGATGAGATCAAAAACTGGATATGCGCTGCGGTAAATAAATGGGCATGACGTCTGGACTTAAGGCTTCTTCTCGAGGGATGAGAGAAGGTTGGCAGCTGTTTTGCTTTACATGCTGGGAGTGACACCGAGTGACTGGAGATTATATGATGGCAGTAAGCAGATCACAGAAGAAGGCTTTGTAATACACTGTAAGCTGGAAATAACAGTTTGTAATAGGGCCGTCAATGCGATAATAACGCTTTGACGACAATTTGTTTTAATGCCACTAATTTCTTTAACTTTACAGCCTAAGTTGTTGCGGGCTTAGTTGCTAATTGCTTGCTAGTAACTAATTTTTTGTGAGGAGAAAATGGCATGGCAGTTTCAAAGGGGTGCCTTGACCTCTGACCTCAAGATATGTGAATGTAAATGGGTTCTTTGGGTACCCACCAGTCTCCCCTTTACAGACATGCCCACTTTATGATAATCACATGCAGTTTTATGGTAATTACAGTACCTGTGATGCTTTCTGGACAATATTTGTCATTGGTTTGTGTTGTTATTTGATTTACACTAATAAATATATACATACAATTGCACAGAGAAGCATATTTGCCCGCTCCCATGTTGATAAGAGTTTGAAATATTTGATAGATCTCCCTTTATATTTTTAACAGATAAAAAAATATGAAATTCATTTACGATCTATCACAATTACCTATGGACAATCGTGCAATTAATCACGATTAAATATTTTAATCGATTGACAGCCATAGTTTGTAATGAATTCAAGCATTCATAGGGAGAGAATAAGGCCAGACTGCAGATATTTTTGTTTTCTGTGTGCAAGTAAATAAAAGGAAATGATTAAAGTTATATTATAAAATTATTGAAGTGATTGGAAAAACAAGTCTGGATCAAAGATGATGATTATGATTTTTTGAGGTGACCCTACAGCATTTGAAATAAGACAGATGTCTAATATGTGTTATTTCTATTGCTTAAGAGAAGAAATTTGTTGTACCGTTCATTTTCCATGTTTTAAGCTTAATGCTGTCAGTAACCATCATGTCACATCGCAAATACAAATTGAGTCTGCAACATGGTGCTCCTCTCAGTGAGCCTCCCTGCTGTGGCAATACATCGTAGCAGAATGAAATACCCAGCACAGTGATAAATAACATGCAGGGACCATTGCAAATAATCCCCCAATGGTTATTAACTTAGAAATAAATGCCCTACGGGGTGCACACAAACAGAGCAGAGCCAAAGCAGGTGGAGGCTGGGTGGTGTGGAGCGCAGCAGTAACAGCAGCAAGCACACGTCAGCATACAGAGTGAATGTGAGGGTCTTTAAATAGGCCGCCAGATCAGCAGTGCAGGGAGATGTGATGTGTGGTTGCGGTTGGTTAACTGTCAGTTCACACAGCAGAGAAAGATGCCTGACTATATTATTTGTTTTATTTATTATTTGATACAGACAGAGCATGTTCAGTATAAAATACAAGATGTAAACATGTCAGAGTTGGCTAGAATGCTAATTTACAGCCATAGTCCCCAGACAGGTAGCAAAAACAGAACATACAGTATACTAGAAGAAGAAGAAGATTGTCCTTTATTAGTCCCACGAGGGGAAATTCAATTTTTTCACTCTGTTGTTAACTTATACACGGTACATGCAGACCCGAACACACACATGCGCAAACATGCAACAATGGAGAGATGTCAGAGTGAGGGGGCTGCTCCTGACAAGCGCCCCGAGCAGTTGGGGGTTTGGTGCCTTGCTCAGGGGCACCTCGGCAGTGCCCAAGAGGTAAACTGGCACCCCTCCAGCTACCAGTTCACACTCAGTTCTTGGTCCATGGCGGGACTTGAACTGGTGACCCTCCGGTTCCCAAGCCAACTCCCTACAGACTGAGCTACTGCCGCCCCCAAAATACATTTCTACTCAAGTAGAAATGACAAAATACATTGTGCAACATGTAAGGGTTGATGTACAGCGAGCCGATCACTGTTGCGAACGCAACCCAGACAGGGCGACGTGGGGTCTCTCGTCACTCCAAAGGGGTTTCCTTCACAACAATGACCAACTAATGACCTGTACATTATCCCGCTTATGAAACAGCCACTTACTTAAGAAATCAATCATTTTTATAATTGCATTCATTAAAATATTAATTATAATTTAGCAACGGTCTGCAATAAACGCTGTGCAATAAGTCAAGATCAGTGATCACAGCTCTGGTTTGACTTGAAGCTGCAGTGGGTAGAAATGGAGTAAATATGATTATGATTAAAAATTGTTTTAAAAAAACTATATATATTATATATAATGCATATATATATATATATATATATATATATATATATATATATATATATATATATATATAACTGTGTATTGCTATATCCTGACAGTTGTGCATGAGCCATATAATTTTAAATCTAATTTAATGTAATCCAGTTTCCCATCATGGGCTAGATTTTCTATACCCTGAAAGCCAGGAGGAGGTTAGAGGCTAGTTTTCTCTCAGAACACATTAATTATAATATGCTGAAATACTGTTAAATCTTTTGCCTAATGATGCCAAAAACGTGTTGCCTACTGAAGCTTTATGCCATTGTTGAAGAAGGGTCTTAAAAGTAGAATATGTACAGCATGCAAAATATTTGCTGTGATAATAAAAATCCTAATATTAATCGTTCTAATTATATATACATATGCTCTTTAGCTGAAGAGTTAGGAAGTTAAACAGGTCATAATTTTTTATGATTTATAATTTCAGGATTTATTATCTAATTTAAATGCTGTGAAAGCATCTTCAAATAACCAAATAAGTTTTCTCGCCAAAAAAGCTACATTTTTCAAGATTTGAAGGCATCATGATGGCGTTATGATTTATTTCATCGCCAAATTCTCATTTTTACTGAGCAGAGCTTGAACGCACCCTAACATGCTCCATGCTGTCACTGTGATCACTCTGATCAGCATCCTGGGTTACTGACTGTGCCGCTGTGTGCCGAAGTAAAGCCATCATGTGGCGGCCGCACATGAGTGTGTGACCGACAAAAAACTTGAATGAATGAATGAATATGAGAATGCTGAAAACTGGCTAGCTTGACGGTGTATCTCTGTTAGTTTAGGAAGCGCTTGAGTTTTCTATGAGCGGAGCATTTCAGCATCAATATCACAGTCGATCATGTTCATTTAATTGTGTGAAGCCAAAATCCTGATGTGATTAATATTCAATTAATTGTGCAGCCCTAGCGCTAATCTAATAATTAGGGTACTGTTCACATTTCATAAATACATGCAACCTGGGGTAAGGGGTCAGTAGTAGATGCTGCTTCATTTTTGGGAGTTGTAAGCCAAAAAGTCTGGCAGCCACTAATGTAAAGAATTATACTACTCTGCTGATCTAACCTAACCTGATCCTCATAGGGGGGATGGTAGTAAAACCCAGGTCACCAAAAGTCTGTAGAGACAGAGTAGTAAGGAGTAAGGCCTTTAAGAAATCATTTCTAAAACTGATAGGTAGCCAGGATCAGGATGCCTAAAAAATAATAATGTTAATAGTAAAATCCCTTGCTGTAGCATATTACACAGCCTGGAACAAAGCCACCATTTAACTCAAGTAAAACTAAGTGTTAATGAGTGGGTGAAGATGATGGGAAGATCTGAAAGCATGTACAGTTCTCTGTCACTGAGCGACAGCAATGATCTAATTTTAGCGATACTACTCAGAAGAAAACATGATGGAGAAAGCTTTTAAAATACAGTTCCTGTAGGACGATGATAGCTGTGATCATAATAATGGTGAGAAATGTGTAGGCGTGCAATAATTTCTGCAAGACCAGGGTTTCTGTGTTCTTTTAGTCCATTTTGTCTAAATGGTGTATGCTTAACATTACTGCAAACCATCTTTCAAATGTAACCACATCTTTTTAGTCTGATTTTTTTTTATTTTTTAATATTTTTGGCATCACGGGGCAAAATATTTTCTCCTCCTCATGTTTTAAAAATATCTAGCCCCTGACAGGAGACTTTCACAGGTCAATCATAGGTCATTTCAAAAAGAGAGCGTTCCTGTTGGCTGTTCATTCAGTGGAAGCAGCTGTCAATCACTCGCGAACTCCGGGGTCAAACTAGGCAGCGGTGATCAGATATGAATCAATATTCTGTGACTGTAATGAATATATCTCATATAAAATGTTTTCAGAAACATCTTGTAGTTACTGTTTAGCTGTAAAATGAGGAAGTTTGCTCCAGCTGGTGGGCGGTGCCTGGTGTTTCCATCTCAACATGGCTGCCGGGTCGCAAACTTTCACATTTTACAGCAGTGTCTGAAAATATTTTAGGCGAGAAATAGACATTACAGTAAAAGAGTAGTGATTCAAATTTGATTAGTGCTGCCTGATTTGACTGTTTGATTGGAGGTTGTGAATGATTGACAGCTGTTCAGAGATGGCAGGTTTCAGATTACAAGTCTAATGTGCTACTGTCAGGATATAGTGACCATTTTATAAAAATAACTTTTTTAAAATCATATTTGCTCCAATTCTACCTTCTGCTACTTTAATTTTAGTTGCCTAAAAATGTCTTTTTCAGCGTTTGTTTGTACTTAGCGCCACCCTCTTGTGTCACTTCTGGTTGCAAAAAAACAAGATGGCGAAAGCCAAAAACTAAAAAAAAATGCAGAACTCAAGGATTTAGACCCATAGTCCCCAAACCAGTGGGTGACGTCACAGTGACTGCATCCACTACTTATGTACAATCAGTGGCTACAGCATGCAAAACCACTTTGAATATGGTCGGATTTGTGGAAAAATAATAAGCATCATGACTTAGGAGAACGTAAAGAATGATTTATGTTTGATGATCATGAAAGAGTTTGTTGCTGGTGCAGAATATTGACCTTGGGGTTATCGCCTCCAGACTTTAGTTGTAAAGTCATGGGAGGAGTGGGCGGTTTGCAAAGCATCACAGTGAGTCCTGTTTCTCACAAGGGGCTCCAGATTTCATTCTTTGAACGTTTGTGTTTCCATGGTCGGTATTTCGGGGTGGTGTGAGAAAAAGCATAGAAAAAGTGTCAAATCTACCTCCTGTCTTATATCGCAATCGGGGCGTGTGATATTACTGTTGTATTATAGAGTAGTTAAAGACGTTTACAAAATTTTACCATTTCATGCAGAAAATGTTTCTGCCACAGAAAAACAGACTTTCTAACTGCATCCCTGTGCCAAGTGCTCCACCACTACTCCCTATAGGCATCAATTACCAGTATAGAGTATTTCCCCAGTGTCTGCATTCCACTATCAAGGGAATCCCTGCTTCAGTTTCATTGAGTAAGAATATCTTTCATGCACTAAATGCTCCTATCTAGGTTAAGTGGTGTATGATGCCTCGGTAGAAGGCAGAATGCCTGCCAGTGACTGTTTCTCCTGTTTAACTAGTCACTCCACATTATCTGATTGGCTGACTTTAAATTAATCATTCATTACTAGTGTGTCAGTGTTTGGTGTAGCGTACTTGCAAACTAGGTCATTTGGCACGAATGAATGTGCTCTCAGGCTTCGCGGGCACGGACATCTTGCATAAGCCTCCCAACATATCAGCACACTGCTACAAAAGTCCCAGCGTTTAACCGTACATGTATGTGTCACACAGTCATGTTCGACTTGTTACGTTAAAGCACTCAATGTTGCACTTTCCATGAATCCCTCTTGTTTTGTTTGCTGTTTTTGTGTAGCTGCATTATACATGAAAACCCATGACTGCACAGAACTGAAAGTAGTGATGTTCTTCTTCATACGCGGTGTATGATATATGGTGTACCAGCACTGAATATATCTGTTTATAAAACCTACAATAACAGATTTTTTTGTCTGCAGAGACAGCAGAAACAAGCTGTAAACAGAGCTTGTTATTTTCTGATTGTTTGGGGATTGTAACAGTTGAACTTCACCCTTGTTTAAATACTTTAACCCTGGAAAAAAAAAAAAAATAATAATCCAAATTTGGACCTATAAATGCTAACTGCACTCCAAATCAGTAAGGACGCACATATATGTCATTTTTTCCGATGACTGCAAAATACTGTTTGTCATGCTAGATATAATTATATCTATATGTAAGTGTAATATTGCATTTTAAGTCAGTAATTTTAACACATTTGTTCAAGGTGGAATTAACTTTACAATATAAATAATATATAAAATACAATATGAAAAAATAAAAATACAATACAATAAATAAAAATATATATATAATAAATACAATATATATTTCCAGATTATTAGCATATTAGCATATTTTTATTATATTTATTATATATTTTATATTTTTTTTTACTTAATATGAAAGGCTAACAGTTGCCTATTGACACATCCAGGAGATATGGAGGAATATAAGCATTTATTTGGAGTCACGTTCCAGGCCACGTGGTGAAATATCAGACTCTGAGCAGCTAAACGCTTTTGTCCAGCTAGTCACTAATTTTGTCTGCTTGTAGTCTGTTGCCGGGTTGGTAGCGTCCAGTTTGATTTTAGAGCTTTTTTGCCACCTACTGTGGACGAAAACCAGAGAGAGTGAAAGAAAATAGTAAAATTGTGGGTAGAAAACCAAAATAATGAGGGGAACTGCAAAGTTGCTCCATAATTCTGTGTGAGTTTGTCACTGTGACCAACCTCTTCCATACACAAGTGGCATTGTGGTCATTGTTAATATAAAAGACTGATTATAGCAGCTTTAAAAAACTAAGTGCATTATCCAAAGCTTTGATATTAACATTGCATCAAATTACTGTAATGTGAAAAGGGTCACTTAAAGCAAGTGATTACCTAGCTTTGCAGCTCTACTGACCTTGGGATGATAATGCTGCTTTGTGTCTGATGGACGTGTCTGCCATAACAACTTTATAAGCTCTCTACTGTATCTGGTGGTGGCTGTAAATCTGGCAGCTCCTTTTGATGGTTTTACCCTCTACAGGCCAAAAAATCATCAGTGCAGCTTTAAAGGTGGTACTGAACACTGCTAATATCCATCCACTAGATGCTGCACTCTCTGTCCCCTGTTCCATTGCATTCACTTTACAACAAGTGGTTGCCAGTTTTGTTGTACAACCTGTATATTTCATGGTAGAGTGGAGCAAGTCGTGAGACAGTCATGTCAAGGGATGACTCTTTCATGCTAGAGTAATGAAGTAATTTTGTAACATGTAGCTATAGGCCAACATTACTACTGATTTAGGTTATATTATGCGGTGGTGTTTCATGGAACGTCATCGATGGTAATCTGAGGATATGCTGTCTAGTTTTAGGTAACATTTAGCTTGTCATCTAAGCAGCGGTGGTGTGCAGGGAATACGCAGGTATACAGTATAATACCTACTTAATTTTGAGTCGGCCACACACTTTTTTTTCCTTTAACTGTTGGTCTGTAAAAGGGGCATGGTTATTTTGTCAAGGTAATCTTGGCCAAATTATCACTTTTAACAGAAAGCTACAAACATGGAGCGTGAAGTTTGAAAACATTTTTACCTGCCAGGAAGGGTCTAACGTATCAATATATCAAGTTGCATTATGGGAAATGTAGGCTTTGGGTATCAGCCAATACTGAGTACCAATCTGATACCAGTATTTAATAAATAAGCTGGGTGTCTCACTGTGTGGACGTGACCGGGATGATTCTTTTCAGACTTGACTTAAACATCGCTTTACTAACTCTGTAAAACAAAATGTAACATAAATACATAGATTACATAACATGAATTTAGCAAATTTGTGTTTATTATTAAAATAATGAATCGTACACCAGCAACTTGGTGACAGGAATTACGATTCAGGTGTAAATCTTTTTAAAGCAGCAACAAACTGGTCAAAACTTAAACAGTAATTAAAATTCCAGTATACTATATATATATATATATATATATATATATATATATATATATATATATATATATATATATATATATATATATATATATATATATATATATATATATATAAACAGAATTGAATAGATTGGTCCCATTGTCAACTATTTGAGTCAGGATCTGCCTGATATCCACTCCGGTATCAGTCCATCCTTAGTAGGATCCAGTTTAGCCTGACCAACTCAGGACTAAAAATCAGGATGTCTCAGCAAAATCAGCATCTTGTAAATCCCCAATATTGATAATGCTACTAAATTGCTGGGGTGAACTTTAATCTAGCCTTCCCAAAAAGGCCTGTATTTACAAGTTAACCCTTCCCGTTTAGTCCACTGTATATAGACAGCAGTTCGGTTTATTTTAAAAGGCTTCTTAAAACATTAAAAGGTATGTCGTAGAGCTAAATCCCCATGAAGTCTCCATATGCAAAGCTTGTTGTCTCTTGTGTGAGAGTCCGTGCCCTCTGTCGGACAGCTGACGCTGAGCAGCGCGTCCTGAGTGAGGTATTCCCGTGCTGTCAGCGGGTGCCATGTTTTCTACATCTGTAGGAAACACGACACGATTATCATCTCCATGCTATAATTACTGTCTTCCCTCTCAGCGGTGCGATCGCAGGCTTCTCTAGAGAAAATTCAACCACATTCCTCTCTTGTACATCCTCCTCCTCCTCCATCCACAACACAGGCACCGGGGCTGGCATGCAAATTAAATTACAGGAGATATAGAGCCTCCATAGGGTACTGAGGGCGCCATCCTCTAAATTCCACCGCCTTGGTGAGTTATGGTGAAAGAGAGCGAATGAGTCCTCACATAACTGCTAGAAACGCAGGCAATACAACTACGGAGCTATAGAAAAAAAAAGAGGGAATAAAAAAATCTTTTGGGATTAGTCCTTGGAATTGACAACGCTCCCCCCTTCCCACTGCTGAAAAGGACTTTCCTCTTGCCAAGTGGCAGTGTGTATCAAGGCCTTCATTTCAAAATCGCAGCAAATGAGCTATGTTTCTCTGTTCTGTTGCCATGGGTAACACATCTTTTTCTTCTCATGTCTAATCTTGGCTCCTCTTTGAGATATCTTCCATTTGGAAGGCCCGCCTGCTACTGCAGCATTGGCACTGTTTCACGGCCTTGTCAGCTATTAGGCTTTGCTCGGTGGCGAGGAAATCATACTGCCTACTTTTCTATGTATGGATGGATTATTTGATCAAATGTGTACCGCTAACAGCTGGAGTAGGCTGTCTAATCTATGTCTAAGGATGCTCTGGTATCTCAAAGCTGCATTCTCTACAAGCGTCACATAAAAATGTCCTGTTCTGCTGATATAAATTACTTAAAGGGGACATATCATGCTCATTTTTAGGATCATACTTAGATATCTTGTATTTTGGATTTCTGCTAGAACATGTTTACATGCTTTAATGTTCAAAAATCATATTATTTTAATAATAAGATAAGATAGTATTTTATTCATCCTCGGGGGAGAAATTCGGGTGTTACAGCAGCACTGATATAAAAAAAGCAAACAGTACAGTATAAAAAGTAAGAACAGGTAGAAAAATAAAATAAAATAAAGTAGAATAACATAAGAAAGTAAATACAAGGTATATACAGCTATTATACAAGTCGAGGTAAAGTGGCAAGTTAAAGTGACAGATATGGTGTATATGAATATCTATCTAAAATGCAGTGCAAAATATCCAGTACATATAACAGTGTAATATGGTATAATATAATAGTGTAATATATAAGATATAATAATATGATATATGGTAAGGTATAGCACACTATAGCAGTTATATTAATATAATACAGTACAATACAGTTGTATTAATATATCCATCCATCCATCCATCATCAACCGCTTATCCCGTTAGGGGTCGCGGGGGGGCTGGAGCCGATCCCAGCTGGCATTGGGCGAAGGCAGGGTTCACCCTGGACAGGTCGCCAGTCCATCGCAGGGCACATAGAGACAGACAACATATAGACAGACAACCATTCACGCTCACATCCACACCTACGGGCAATTTAGAGTAATCAGTTAACCTAAACAGCATGTCTTTGGATGGTGGGAGGAAGACGGAGTACCCGGAGAAAACCCACGCTTACACGGGGAGAACATGCAAACTCCACACAGAAGAGCCGCAAGCTGGAATCGAACCTGCGACCCTCTTGCTGTGAGGCGACAGCCTGTATTAATATAATAGTAATATAATATCGCAGTTATAGATGGCGCGATAATGAATATACTGAGAGTCTTGTGTGGGTTCAGCCTAATGACAGTCCGTGTTGTTGTTGTAAAGTCTGATGGCAATGTGTCTGAATATACCTATATTCACCCTCTGTCTGAAATATGACCAATCTGATACAATATCAGGTACCAAATGACATAATTCACATATCAGATATCGGACTGAGGTTACAAATCTGTTTAAATTAGGGCTGTCAAAGTTAACGTGATAATAATGCCTTAACGCAAATTTGTTTTAATGCCACTAATTTCTTTAACGCATTAATGCAACTTGCGATTTTTAGATTGTAGTGGGCTCGGTTTTAAAGATGTTAGATGAAAATAGAAACCCCAAGGAATCTATTGGTACCAACCATGTCATGATAAATAACGCTCCAAACTTGCGCTTGACTTTGGCGAGGAAAAACTGTCATGGCCATTTTCAAAGTGGTCACTTGACCTCTGACTTCCAGATATGTGAATGTAAATGGGTTCTATGTACCCACAAATCTCCCCTTTACAGACATTCCCACTTTATGAAAATCACATGCAGTTTGGGGCAAGTCATAGTCAAGTCAGCACACTGACACACTGACAGCTGTTGTTGCCATGTTATGATTTGAGCATATTTGTTGTGCTAAATGTACCCGTGAGGGTTTCTGGACAATATTTGTCATTGTTTTGTGTTGTTAATTAATTTCAAATAATAAATATATGCATGCATTTGCATAAGCAAACATATTTGCCCACTCCCATGTTAAGAGTATTACAGTAATACTTGACAAATCTTCCTTTAAGGAACATTTGGAACAGATAACAAATGGGTGATTAATTGTGATTAAATGCTTTAATTGATTGACAGCCCTAATAGATATTTAATAATAGTGGCGAATGTTCCTCCAGCTGTGTTACGGCTGCAAAGATGCTAATTAGCTATGCTAGCATCTTTAGCACAGAGGTCGAGCTGGTACTCCAAGCCCAGAACAGGAGATAAACATGATAAACACATCACTATGATTTGTATTTTCACAGTAACTGCTCTCTGACTTTCAACCCGGCACTCATGCAGAAATCTATTAAAGTTGATCATTGCTTTATACTTAATATTTTCAAAACATTAAAGGAGTTGCCATAGAACTTTGCACTCCTACACCTGTTTGTATGTGAAGCCAACTTACCGTAAAGTTCAGATAAATTGCTTTAACATTTAAGTTTAATGCAAAATTGCAATGCAATGAAAATTTTATGCAAAAAGAGCTCTGATATCAAAATTCTATCAGTATCGGCAGATATCCAAATTCAGTTAACGGACTGGAACTGAAAACAACTGAATCGGTGCATCTCTATTTTTGCGCCTGTCTCTTTAAGCCACCCTCACAAAAACGTCTGCTCTGATTCATCAGCATTTTTACTCTTCGTGTTACAAAAGGAGCAGTAAATATGTGTAGATTTATTTCTTGTCCAAGCAAATATGTTGTCTGCACATTCATTGTAATGTAGTAGTATAGTTAGCAGTGGTAAGGACCATAATAATGCAGGGGAATTAGCCTTATCAAGCCTTGTTAATGTTTTCAATCAAATGAAACCGTACTCATTTACTTTTTTTAACTTAAAAAGACAAAAGCTGATTTGCAGTAACACGTTTTGATAATGTCTGCAGGTGTTATGAACAGGTAAAAAAAATCAAATAAAAAAGCTTCTTCTGGATGATGTAATGCACACAAACAGCTGTATGTAGTCTAAATGAATGTAATCTGTAATCTTCATGAACAGGTGTCAACTGCAAGCATGCACAATTCATTTAAGTAAACTGAGCAGAGATTACTGCATATATGAGTGCACTAATTAAATGCATTACATAGTTAAAAGTAGAAAATATGAAATAATAGATGGTCGTAGCTGCAGTGCTGCTGCTTTAAAGCGACCCTGATTCTTGTCTCCGAAGGTGAATACACAGTGATGACGGCTCATTTCCATCTGAAGAGGAAGATCGGCTACTTTGTCATCCAGACGTACCTCCCGTGCATCATGACAGTCATTCTCTCCCAAGTGTCGTTCTGGTTGAACAGAGAATCAGTGCCGGCTAGGACTGTGTTTGGTAAGTGTACCGACCGTACCATCTAGCATACAAAGATACAATTCAAATGGGCAATAAAGCTGCATCTTAACCTGGCATTAATGTAATTAAAGTTTATGAATGTCAGACGTCACACTCTAGTTTTGTCGAAATATTTTTGTCAGCAGGGAGGGATGGAATACAGCGACTGATGAATGGTGGGAACAGGAGAAAAAAAGGATAAAGATTAGACATTTCTTAGAGGCTGCAGTGTTTTTTCAGTCCAGTTGGACAAACTACTGCTGTAAGCCGAGTGGAATTAATAATGGTGACCTAAGACTGGTTAGCTGGAAGACAGAAAAACAGGTACAGAAGTCCAGAATAAACTAGGTCCCTTGGCCAAAGATAGCAAACCTGCTGAGCAGTTAAAGCATTACTGAAGGTCAGCGCTTTTTAGGGTAGAGTAGGCTAATAGTGACCTTATACTGTAAAGAGACAAAGGACAGTAATGACTAATGCTTCTTCTGAAAAGGTAAAACAGTACTTACAGTGTTATGTATGTATGTGTGTTTAAAACAATCATTGTAAAAAGGGACTATTAAAAGAACCGGTTGTTATTTCTGTGTATTTCCAGGTGTAACCACCGTTCTCACGATGACAACACTGAGTATAAGTGCGAGGAACTCCCTTCCCAAGGTTGCCTACGCCACCGCCATGGACTGGTTCATCGCCGTCTGCTACGCCTTCGTCTTCTCTGCCTTGATTGAGTTCGCCACCGTCAATTACTTCACAAAGCGTGGCTGGGCTTGGGATGGAAAGAGTGTTGTGACTGACAAGGTAATGAGGAGAAAAACACGTCTTTTTGACAGGCTCCATTTTCAAAGAGAATTCATTAGCATTGTAACTGCATGCTGAAGGAGGCAATGCTCACAGATTGTAGATTAGAGCTTTAAAAACATTGGTTGGAGGCAGAGGGGAGCAGCAGTAATGACTGCTATATAACCCTCCACAAGGGGAGCCACAGTGCTATTTTTGAGAGCTAATTAGCAAAGTGGTAAACCTTAAGCAAATGCAGTTGACAAACATGACTATTCTAAGGGGCTGTTCATATGAGTCTTAAAATGCATGGAAAACACCAGCCATGCCAAGCGACTAAAATCTGCATGCTGCGATGATGACGATGATGACGATGAAGTTGAGGTGAATTAGCAGTAAACCTCACTGACTAAACTCAAAAAGTCAAAAGATAAATGGATTTGCAGCACCATCAGTCCCTCGCCATATCTTTGTGTGTCAATCAGGCTCACCTTTAAACCAGATGTTGTGACATCTTCAGACGGAAAGAGTAAAGCACGGATGAAATTTTGAGCGTCAAACACTTCATTTCCTGCATTCTGGTGAATGTCTATGCCAGTTTTTCCTCGCCAAAATTTTGCCTGACTTTGGGGTGTTATTTAGGGCTGCATGGTGGTACAGTAGTTAGCACTGTCGGCTCACAGCAAGAGGGTCGCAGGTTCGAATCTGGCTAAGGACTCCTCTGCGAGGAGTTTGCATGTTCTCCCCGTGTTAGCGTGCATTTTCTACGGGATCTCTGGCTTCCTCCTTCAGTTCAAAGCCATGCAGGTTAGGTTCACTGTTGATTTGTTGATGACCTGTACTGTACGTTCACCCAATGCCAGCTGGGATCATCTCCAGGCCCACCACTGGGATAAGCGGTTGCAGATCAATCAATGTGGTATTATTTAGCCTTCTTCGCCACAAGCTAGCATGACATGATACAACCGGATTCCTTGGGTTTTCTACTGTCATGTACCAATATCTTCACTCTTGCTTTAAGACTTGCTTTAAGACTGAGCCAGCTTCAGCCTCTGATAGGACCCTTGGGATTGGTCGCATGCCACAACGATGTTTTGAGCATGCCATCCACACATCTACACTGACAACAATGGATTTGAAACCAGGGCATGTGAACTGCCCCTTCTTGTCTGAACCACTTAAAGGACTAGTGTGTAACATTTAGGGTAATCTATTGGCAGAAACAGAATATCATATTGATATGTATTTTTTCTTTTGTGTATAATCACCTGATGATAAGAATCATGTTCGCTTACAATGAGCCGTTTATATCTACATTAGAAGCCGACCATCTTGTTTCTACAGTAGCCCAGAACAGACAAACCAAAAATTGACAGGACCATTCATGTTTTTATGTCGACCAGCTCTTCTACAGGCTTGGCAAGAGGGAGAAGTTTCACATGGTTGCAATCTGCTACCTCACCACTAGATGCCGCCAAATCCTACACACTGCACCTTTAAGTCCTCCACCTTTAAGGCCTCATTATATATGATGACCCACTACATTCGTGGCAGCATTTGAAGCCCAAATCTTTAAGTGTTTCTCCACTTACAGAGAACTGTTATATTTAACCTCAACAAACTGTGAAAATGTTCCTACAAATAATACACCCTGTGTGACCTCCTGCTCACTGTGGGTGACACTGAAAATACTTACATAAAGCTATGAAAGTTACAGCATATCCCTGTTAAATTGTTGTCAGATTTGGCCCTTCTTCATTCACATGTACTGTATTTTAAATTCATGGATAGATGGTGACGAGTTTCAAGGTTTGCCTTTAATCCTTATGATCTTTCGACAGAAAAAAGAGAGGGCGTCTGTCGTCAAGAAGAATAATGCCTACGCTGTAGCAGTGGCCAACTACGCGCCCAACATTACCAAGGACTCCAGCACGCTTCCAACCATCGCCAAAGGTGGAGCTTCGGATACAAACAAGCCCAGAGCGGACGGCAAAGTCCCAGACAGCAAGAAGACATTCAACAGCGTCAGCAAAATCGACAGGATGTCAAGGATTTTGTTCCCGGTTCTCTTTGGCAGCTTCAACCTTGTCTACTGGGCCACCTACTTAAACAGAGAACCCGTTATAAAGGATATGGTCCCCTCTACTTAGAGGTCAGTTTCAGGGGGTTCTGGTCTGGGGACTAAGAAATGAACCAAATACCTCCAGCAACTGTGTACACATACCTTTGCAGAGTGAAGTCCTGGATTGCAGTGTGATCCTTTATCTCCGCCTGTTTTCTACACCATCTGCAGCACTTTTGGAAAGCCCGGCTTTTGTAAATGTGTACGTATATTTATATTCATGGTTTCATGGTGACATATTGTGTGATTACTTCAGTTAGAGTGCATATTTCTTTGAAAGTATGTTTCCAGTTACAGTACGTGGCCACTGTACATACAAATCAAATGAAGCATAAACACATAAACATACATTTTATTTAAGATTACTTCTAAATGTGTTGAATTTTTCTGGTAATGCCCACACTCTTGATATTACAGTATAGTATTTTCTTTTGAGTGAAAGGGACTGTCATATTTCTCACTTTCTTTGCCATCTAACGGTGGCCTGACTCTTTTTATTTTCTGTCCAAGCCAATGCAAAAATACACTTGTATAATATTGTTACGGTGTAAAAGTTGTTTTATTATCTGTGACTGCAGGTATGGGGCTGCAATCAAACGCTGACCTCCAGAATTATTGAAACACTCCCTAAACATAGTGTGTTTGTGTATGTAATACCGTTAAGTGCTGTGAACTTCATGTTCGCAGTGGTACCATTTGGCATTAAAGGAAAATATGGGGCAAAAACTAAACTAAACATCACAATCACAAGATAGAGAATTACAAAAGATGCACACAGTGTGTGCTGAGGCGTTAAAAGATAAAACCCAAGCAGTTAAGTCTTGAATTTTTTATAATTAACATGACATCACTATTATTTTCATTCATGATATATGGAAATACTGATATTCAGTCAAAAAAAGTGTCATTACTGAGTCAGACAACGCTTTGAATGGTGTGTTATTTTAAACTTATTACACGGCTTTATAGATTCTGATCGAGTCGATCGATCACAGCGTTCTACGGTCGGTTATTTCTCTGTAGCAGACCGTTGCTATGGGTGCAGTTCTGATGTGGGACTGTTTTTGTGTCAGTTCTTTAGTAAGTAAGTAGCCGTGTGATAAGCGAAATAATGCACAGCTAGCGGGTCATTGTTATGAAATAAACCACGGCTGTCAAGTTTTGTTAGCGCGGGCAGAGTTTAAGACTTTTTGTGCAAAAATAAACTAATAAACGTCAAAAGAAGCATCATTAAAAATGCTCTATACCGTATCCAAAACATTAATATAGCAGCAAATAACTATTGACTATGGAAAGATATAGAGGAGTAATGTCTACCTGAGCAGAGAATGAAGTCTCTCTCCCTCTGTGTGAGTTGTAAACAGCTTATTATCATCACATCATCACTATGGACAGTAGTCAACAGCAGAGAGGAATATTTTTTGATCCTGTTTGAATTCTGCCATGAATCACACATGTGATGTTTATCTATTTAAAACAGCATTTCAAGTCCAGAATGTCTCAGTTGTAGTATAATTTAGTTTTTTTGTGTGAAACTGCTCAGTCAGCTACATCTTGTCTCGGACAATATACGTCACCAATTCTAGCTAGCTAGCTAACTTGGCTTTGACAACAAACTGCAGCTTTCTTGACTTGCAAAGTTATGTTTTAAATTGGCAAACATATCTGTGATTCATGGAGCAATTCAAATGGGATCAAAATAATATTTGTCTCTCGTCGTTAACGTCATATTTTTTTTTACCTTTTCTCTCTAATTACTCTCCTTTTAGCTCTATTTTGGTCTCTGCCAACTCCTGAGGGACTTATCCTGGATTTTAGCTTTTCAGATGTTTGACTTTTTCACCAGCCAGTTAAGTTGCTAACTTTGTCTGTCAGAATACAGACAAGCAGAATACAGTCGTTTTGAGGCAAATAGTGAATGCAGCGCTTTAAAAGCAAAACAGTGAGCTACAAGAGGTTAATTTCCTCTAGATACGTCATTATGGGTGACCCCTCTCACCTTAGCATACACATATTGATTACTGATTTAAAAATGATCAGTGGCGTATCGGTAATAAAAGCCCAGTGAATGGAATCAATCGCAAAAGGCACAAAGAATTTCTGAGATGACAAACTGAGAAGTTAAAGAACTGTTTGCTAGACAAGCACACTAATACACTTTGTTCACATTTTTCAATTATCTTGTCAATTTTTATTTCACACTGTATATTTATTTAGTTAAAATCCAAATAAATCCATAGACCAATTACTGGTTTATATGCACACAAACATCATGTGGCCTGTCTAAACTTGTTATATTACAGCTTTGTACTGGCATACCTGTGGTGGTGGTAACTCTGGAGGACAGCGTGGATTTGTTGGTGTAAACTAGAGCACATTGGCAGCACTAATCAGCATGTCTGCCATTATAAATGTAGGTGATTAATCACATCCAGTGTCTGGCTATTCGCACAACACATTTCATGATCCCACGAGCTATTTTGAACTAATTACAGATATGAAAGGGACGGGACTGCAAACAGGACTGCTTTGTGCCAGTGTGAACTCTCAAAATGAATCATGTGTGGATGATCACAAGTCCCATCCCTCTGCCAGCAATTCCTTTGTGTAATAGGCCTGAAGTGAGAGGATACAGCCAGGAATTGGGACTAAATTCATATTTTGTTTTATCATGAAATTGCAGTTTGTCTCATATTTGTATACAGATTGATTGTTGAAACTCAAACTCAGAAGCCATATACAGTCATCCAATTCCATCAGCAACAAAATAACAGGGACAACAAATGATTGTACTTTATGAGCATATAGTATTGTATAAACCTGTTTTCACAGTCTTTGCCATAGATGCTGTATATCAAGAAGACAAATCATGTTTAGCCCCATACCAGTAGCCACATACAGTACGGTACTCTACTGTGTTATTTTTTTTTCTTCATAAAGTGATATGATTTATGCTTCACATCAATATTTGACCTTAATTTGATTGTTGAATCAAATTTTGCATGACGATGAAATCTAGCTTCTTTTTTTCACAGATTATGTTGTCGGATATAAATCATTTTGAATTCAAATTTTCGCCAACGTCCTGATAGAGTCTTAAACATTCCAGATAAAAATGATTGTTCACGAGGTGGATGCTTGATTCAGTGCACAGTTTCTAATAAAACACATATCATTTCAATTCTTTACATCTAATTTGTGCCATGTTTTTGAATTAGAGCCTGACTAATGCCACATTTTTGAAACTGATACCGATATTTGAAAGTTTTTAAAATACAATAATGATATGAGATAAGATGAACCATACATATTGATGATATATTGTTTTTTTTTATAATTATAGATAACCTATTATGCTTATTTTCAGGCGTATCCTTGTATTTTTTTGGGTTTCTACTAGAATGTTTATATTTTTAATGTTCAAAAAACACTACTTTTCTCATACCGGCTGTGCTGCAACACCTCTGTCTGAAATACTCTGTCTGAGCTCCACCCCTCCCAAAAAGCACGGTCTGCTCTGATTGGTCAGCTGGCCCACTCTGTTGTAATTGGCTAACTGAACCAAACTCTTCAAACTCCACTCCAACTCCACTCTAATTAGCTGTTTGATGGCATAACAAACTAGCCGCTAGGTGGCTGTTATGCAAATGTATTACTTGGTGACATCACCACATTACAGAGGAAAAGGCAACACTTCAAGGTAGGTGTTGCAGCCAGTTCAGTAGCAGTGTTTCTGTGGGGGAGAGTAACTCTCTTTGGCGTGGACTTTACAAACTCATTCTCACTCTCAACTTGTCAATTGTTTGGTAAGTGTCCCTCTTCATTGGAAACCGACTTAAGGGGGAAACCATTAGCAACAGTACGTGACGAACCGGGCTTTCAACTGACGGCAATGTAAACCCACCTGCAGCGCTATTTGACGGTCGGAGCAAGTGACGTAGTATTAACCGTGAGAGTCTAGTCAGGACAGACGGGAGGGAGGGGAGGTGGATTGATCAAACAAATGCAAGACCTTCAACTAGGAGACCAGTGTTTGTGTCTTGTGTGAAACTAAAAGTAACGTTGACTTAATTTGTCACGTCAATCTTTAGTCACATTTCACAATTTAGTTGTTAGTATCGTCAGCCCCGTGAGTCACAAGTTCAATGAGTCGTTAGTAAAGTTAACGTCAACCACAACCTAGCCTTAACTAAGTGGTTGTGTTGCCTAAACCTAACTTCCAGTGAAAATGGAAATTTATTTTGAAAGGACACTATGCATAAGCTGGCCAACTCTGTTGTGACTGGTCAACCAAACCAAACTCTTCAGACTCCGCTCCAGCTCCACTCTAACTAGCTTTGTTTGAGGGCAAACAAATGTTTTACTTGGTGACATCACCATGTTACAGACGAAAAGGCGGGACTTCAAGCGAGGCATTTCAGGCAGTTCAGGAGCAGTTCAGGAACTCCCTCTGGAATGGACTTTAGGCTTTGTAGACCTTTTACATGCACAAAAAAAACATATATCACACTAAAGGAAAGGGAAAAGCACAAAAGCACAAGAGTATCTTTAGACACACTTTTTTAGAGATTACTTATTAGCTAGCACATATTCCAACATCAATATATCAGTTGTGAAGCGAATATAAAAGTTCCAGCTTCTCTCTTGAAACACAAATAACCCCATCAGTTCCCAGCAGCCCAGTGTGATCATGGAGCGTGAGTGAGACCCCTCTTCAGCAGGAGAGGATGCTGTCAAGCCATGCTTCGATGCTGCCAGGGACTATCATTACCAGTGTGTTGATAAAAGCCACAAAAAGCCCTGTGGCACTGAGCTGTAATGCAAAGCTCGCTGAAGTTTCATTTTCTGGCCCGATCTTTTCCACCACTCGAGCGCTGTGCTGCACAGACCCCCGTCGTGTGAGGTCTCCTCTTCGCTGAGCTCCATCGCCTCGATCCACAGCCGACCCCGTTCATCCGCTCAAAGGCTGCGGCCTGACAGGAATCAATACTGATGGATGTGAGGGGTCTAGCTGGACAGCACAGCGGGGCTGCTTACATACATGTCTAGAAATCTTCATAATTGAAGACCTTTTACAATTTATTCAAAGTGTCAGTTTGGAAAAATGAGTTGTAGACTGCATTTCTGTACAGCTTTCAAGACAGTTGAGTCTATATGAAGAGAATTTGTGATAGTTTCAAGGTACTGTGTTAAATTGGACAGTGACTAATGATGTGACATCTAAATTACATTTATTCGATTGCAGTAACAGGAGACGAGGCCAGTGCACTCCTGTAGAATTGCCCTGGGAACAGCGATACCAAGCCTGAGGAGGATATGTGTGGTATCAACACACGTGATTTAGACCTTAGTCTCATTCAGGAAACTTGGCGCGCTGGCTAACGTGACGAGCTAAAGGACGTATATCGCCAAGAAGTGAAAGTCAGTTGTTTGTTCCTCTGCAACACTAGCGCCCAGCAGTAAAGCTACACTACGAATTCAGCAGGCTGTGTTGAACAAAAATTGTTATAAATATAATAAGCGGTTTCTGTCCAAAATGGCAGCAGCGGTTGTTGTCTCTTTGGGTGAGCTATGAATGAACCCTTAAATAGAACAGAGCCATCATTAATATTATTAGTTACACCCGTGCTTGTCAAAATGTCTGACATGAGAAAGGCCTATAGAAAATTTGTCCCATGATAAATGTTTGTCAAACCTGAATGGTTTTATATGCATTGCACTTAGAATGTTGTCAATTGCTTGAATTTTTACATTTTTCATCCAAATAACAGTAATTGTTTAGTTCCCAGAGAAGTCTATAGTCATTGAAACCTAACTAGCTAATAGACCTTTTTAAGGCAGATATTTTAACATGTCAAGGCAGGAAAAGCACATGTCTAAAATAATAACCTTAATGATGACTGTTGCATTCAGGTGAGACTCAGGTGTGACTGTGTGAGTACACAGGAGTCATTGTTAATATTATTAACTGCATCTGTGCTTTTGCTGCTATGACAAGTAAAAGAATAGCTGTAGGCTGTATTCACATAAGTTCAAGACTGAGGGGTTGAACTAGGAAACAGAGGCTTAAAAAAGAAAGTAAAGAAACAGCAGAGACTTACAGTTCTGATGACATTTCTAGGATCTAATGGCGAGAACTTCTTCAGTTAGAATTTTTGATTCCTGTAGATTTAAAAGGTTCATATACAACAACTCTTGGGTAAAACCATTTTGAGATAGAGGAAGTTTATCTCCAGTTTCTGCCCCTCATTAATGATTAAATTGACTTGCAGGCTTGGCAGGCAACCTAAGGAATCCACTGGTAACCATGTCATGCTACCTTGAAGGAGGTTAAATAACGCTCAGAAGTTACGTTAAATTTTGTCAAGTGAAAACAAGGCCATTTTCAGAGGGGTACTTTGACCTCTGACCTCAAGATATATTGATGAAAATGGGTTCTATGGGTACCAATGAGTCTCCCCTTTACAGACATGCCCTCTTTATGATAATCACATGCAGTTTGGGCAAAAAACATTGTTTTCTGCAACCTCCACAATCCTGCAACAACTTATAAGACAAAATAAAGACCCCCTGCTCAATATGTGCCCAATGCTGAAACTAAACCTACCCCCGTGATTATACACGTCATTTTATTTTCATTAGGGGCTGAGCCCCCCTAAAGGTCTGATCCTAGAATCGCCCCTGTTTCCTGCTGTTTTGAAGACTTTTCCAGATCCCTCAGAGAGAGGGATGCTGGTCTTGTTCACAAAAATCACCAAAATTGAAAGTTCAATCATCAGATTTATTTATCTAATATCATCTTCCATTAGCTGCTAATATATTCACATTATAACACAGTCATATTGTCTTGCATCATAAAAAAACACTCTTTTCTGGCTGCCATCTTTATCTGGCTTAAGAAACAGATTGTGCAGAAGAAGCTAAGAGTTATTGAGGAATGTGGAAATATCTTTTTTACAGGAGGCTAGTGCGTAGGTGGTGTTGTCGAATGACCGGTGAGATTATCTAGGAACGGCTTGAATGGTATTGTCTTTAAGAAAACACATATGTTTCAGTCTGGGACTCAAACACAATCCTCAGTGTAAAAATCTCAAATGGAGAAAAAGGAAGGAAAAGATGATTACATGACAGGCAGAAACTGGGGCTATTAGAGGCTTTTTATCTCTGGCTGCACAAAGAGGAGAAGCTGAAATCTATTCTTGTGCAAGAGGTAGCTTCGTTGGCATAGCAACTGATATCCATTTTTATCCTTCATCTGGCAGGTTGAGTAGGCGGGACTTCCGACTGTCCAAGCACTTCCAGAGATAATATCATGTCAAGATAATCATCCTCCTTCGATGCTTTCCTTTATGTTATGATATTCCAGATATAGTCTGTTAGGCTAATGACTCCTAACTGAATAATAAGTCTACTACACTACAAGTAGACACAGGTTGCTACAATATCTAGCCATGTTAGCATTTAAAAAATCAACAGAGAGATATGATTGACAGAAGTGCAGTTAGCTTAGCAATGCTCGCTAGCATACCCTTCTGACACATTAAGGAGTAACAGTATAACTTCTCATTATTTATTTACTCGCTTGCAATTAGCGGCATAACAGAAAACGGAAATTATAGTACGCTTGCAATGAGCGGCATAACAGAAAACGGAAGTTACAGTACGACTTATCTTGCTTCTCTTCATCATCTCTGTTTCAGAAAAAAAAGTCAACAACATTTCCCAGAAGTCTTTGCCGGTGAACTGTCACCCAAAATGTCAGCACTCTATGAGCTCATGCACCGGGGTGATTGCAGGACTATTTACTTTATAGAAAGGTGTGTTTTTATCGTCGTGACAGTCTGCTAATGTTCCGACAATGTGGCGATAGCCTGCTTTTTATTATACAATGGAGAGGTATTCTGCCCGCTAGCTAGCTAACGCTAGCTAACATTTATTTACCCTTGATGCTGATCGGTAGCTGCTTCGCAGTTTAACGACAACATGTCGTTTTCTCTAGTGAGACAGTGGTGTGAGACACCCCTAATACGACGTGTTTTACAGTTCAAAGTGTACAGAAGGAAGATTCAAAGCTATAATATGACCTACACACTGTTGAGACACCGCTGGATGAAAAGGCTGTCCGTGTTCAGCAGCTTCAAGATGGTCAGCACACAAACACACAAGGTAACTAGCTAAACAAGGTTCAGGGAGCTGGTTACTGGGACTGGGACTGGATTAACGTTAGGTCTCTGTTATACAGTATAGTTAAAGATAAAAAGCAGTCCCTTTATACAGATGGAGGCTCAAAGCTCTTGATTTGGAGGAGACTGAGTCAGTGGTAGATTGTAACTAAGTACATTACTCAAGTAACGTTGCTGTAGACCCCCTACAGACCACTTTTAAGGTACTTGTACTTGAGAGTAGTTCCATTTTATGCATCTTTATACTCCTATGCCACTACATCTCACAGGAAAACATTGTACTTTTTACTCCACTACATTTGTCCCTCAGCTTTAGTTACTAGTTACATTTCAAATTACAGTCTTTCTTCCCCTTCCTGTCCAGTGAAAAACATGTATCTCCAGATTTAGTGATTCTGAAAGTGATTTTTTTTCTGATTAACTGAAGGATTAAGTTGAAAAATGTTTCTATTTTTTAAAGCTAGATAAGATATTTTACCGTTTTTTCTGCAGAATGAGTAATTTTTGCTTATGATACTTGGCTGATAATAGGTATACGCTCTTGCTTAAGCAAGATTTTGAATGCAGGTTTTACTTGTTGTGGAGTATTGTATTGTGATGGATCTGAATACTTCTTCCAATGAGCTGAGAGTACACCTAAACTACAGGGTTGACAAGTGCTCAAATACTGCAGCTATTCTGCCCCAATAAGTAATAGACACAATAATTTATCTTTTCAAATATATTTCTTTAAGATGGGTTACTCTATTGCAATACACAACAGTTACTGAGTGACTGTCATAGCAATATGCCGGTTTCTTTTTGTTTGATTTCAAGGACTCTATTGACCTGTCTAAGTTCCCTGTGGACAGAATCAGGAACTTTTGCATCATTGCTCATATTGACCATGGAAAAAGCACTTTGGCTGACAGGCTGTTGGAGATGACAGGTAGGTTTCCTCAGCATACTGCACATTGTCTTTTCCCCTTTAGTTTTTATGAAATCAAGATGTTTTTCTGAAGAATTTTCATGATCTCAAATAGGTTTACACGAGAGAATACATTTGGGTTTAGCTCTGAATCATACTGATAATGATAATGTGAAAATATAATGTACTAAGATCTACAGTGACTGGTTTGTGTGCTCCCAGCATTAATAACCATAACCATCGTCTGCATTGTGATCTGTGATCTGACTACCCAAATAGTTATTAAAGAGGACCTATTGTGCTTTCGTGCTTTTCCCTTTCTGTTAGTGTGTTATATACTTTGTTGTGCATGTAAAAGGTCTGCAAAGTTACAAAGTCCAAAGTCCATGCCAAAGGGAGGTACTCACAGAAACACTGCTCCTGAACTGGCTGAAACACCTCGCTTGAAGTCCCGCCTTTTCTTCTGTAACGCGGTGATGTCACCAAGTAACACATTTGCATAACAGCCGCCTAGTGGCTAGTTTGGCACACCCTTAAACATAGTTAATTCGAGCAGAGCTGGAGCAGAATCTGAAGAGTTTGGTCCGGTTGACCAATCACAACATGATTGGGCCAGCTGACCAATCAGAGCAGACTGGGCTTTTTGGGAGGAGGGAGGAGCTCAAACAGAGCGTTTCACACAGGGTGAAAAGAGGTGGTACAGCACAGCTGGAGTGAGAAAAATAAAGCATTTTTTGAACATTAAAACATAAAGATGTTCTAGTAGAAACCCAAAATGCAAGTATGCACCTGAAAGTTGGTCCTCTTTAATTATAAAAACAATGTTAATGTCTGTTAATATATCATCATTGTATTTTAAAAAGTCTCAAATATCTGTGTCAGCTAAAAAATGTGGCATTAGTCAGGCTCTAATTCAAAAACATGGCACAAATTAGATGTAAAGGCGCATGCAGCATGTCATTTACATGATATAGGCAACAATAGGCTACTGTTGTTTCCAATAATTAGTTTGTAATGTCTAATTTCCTTGTTTATATTTGGAATTTGAGTGCAATTATAATGATTTATGGATGGGTTGTAGAAATGATCTCCTTTGCTTTATGTCATGTTATCATGATAACAGCAGCTGTAGGCTATAAATTGACCGATACTGCACACACTCCCGTAAGTGGAAATCAGTTTTTGGCGGATGATCACTTTTTGGCACGACACCTGTTGGGGAGAAAAATAAAGCATTTTTGGAACATTGTATGTAAACATGTTCCAATAGAAATTACGCACAATAGGTCCTCTTTAAATTACCTTAAATGATCTCCCCCTCTCATAAAATGATTATTGTACACAATGTGTTTATAATGGGTGGCAATCGACAAACAGGTGCCATAGCAAAGACGGAGAAGAACAAACAGGTGTTGGACAAGCTTCAGGTGGAGCGAGAGAGAGGGATAACAGTGAAGGCCCAGACAGCCTCTCTGATCTACAGCCACCAGGGACAGCAGTACCTCCTGAACCTCATCGACACGCCGGTAAGTGCTCAGCTGAGGTTGGGAAGAAGAATCACTTCCTTTCCTCATCTTTCATGGTTCCTCATGCTATTCATCTCCACACTGTGGCAGATTTGTTCCATAATTTCCCCACCACAACTGAAAACATGGGGCTTTAACCTTTTCCACTCCACTCCTCTTTTTCATAGACCTGTTTTTGTCTTTCTAGGGGGGGTACAGGGGGTATTTACAGTACCCCTTTTTTTCTATGTCTCTTCTGAAGTTGTGGGGGAGAGGAGGACACTGAACAAACTGTTATCCATCATGGATATTCCTCACCACCCTCTCCACCACCTACTGGACAGACCACAGAGCTCTTTCTATAACAGACTGATTCAGCTTCGCTGTCACGAGGACCGATACAGGAAATCTTTCCTGCCTAAAGCAATAACCCTCCACAACACGTCACCTCTGTCTAACAGAGAACTCTCAGCTCTATAGCTTCTGTCTTAAACAGACTCCTTCCTGTTTTAGTCCTGTAATAATGTAAATAATTCACAATTCCTTTGTCATTTTCCTACAGTATGTTGCAACAACAGATTTTAAAATCCCCACTGCTTTCTGTCTCTGTAGGGTCATGTTGACTTCAGTTATGAAGTGTCTCGATCAATCTCTGCATGTCAAGGTGTCCTGTTAATTGTCGACGCCAATCAGGTACAAAACCAGATTCATAGCTCCCAGTCTTGCCAGTGAATTACTGTGGATGTACATGCTGTGTTTAATGCAACTGTGTCATGTGAAGGGGATTCAAGCGCAGACGGTGGCTAACTTCTACCTGGCTTTTGAAGCTCAGCTGGCAATCATCCCTGTCATCAACAAGGTACACCGAGACCTACTTGTTTTTGGTTTAATCACATAGTTTTTCTACTTGACTGCTATTTGTCGTGCCGTTTTAATTTGACATTTCTCCCTTAGATTGATTTAAAAAACGCTGATCCAGAGAGAGTGGAGTCACAGATTGAAAAGGTGTTTGACATTCCACGTGAAGATTGCATCAGGGTGAGTTGGAGCATACGTAAGCTGCTTTTTCAGTGTCGCTTACCTGAGAATTAATTTGTGACTTCACGTTTTTCAGATTTCAGCTAAACTTGGAACAAATGTTGAAAAGGTTCTCCAAGCGGTTGTGGACAGAGTTCCATCGTAAGAAGCTTCACTTGGTTTCCTGTCTCACATGAAACGTGTTTGACACATAAAAGTGAAGCTTTTCACTTGTATTCTCAGGCCTGTGGCGAGTACTGATGACCCGTTTAAAGCCCTGGTGTTTGACTCCAATTTCGACCACTATAGAGGAGTGGTGGCCAACATCGCTGTGTTTGGAGGTCGGGTCAGAAAAGGGGACAGGATCGTGTCGGCGCATCTCGGCAAAACCTACGAGGTCAACGAGCTGGGGCTCCTCCGGCCAGATGAGCACCCAACACAGAAGCTGTAGGTGCCATTTGTCCTCCTCTAGTGTCATTCCTCTAGCTCGTTACTTCACCCAATATAGCTGGTATTATATCTGATCGACAGAAAAATAATCATTGGTCATTTATTTAATTTTCTATGCAAAAATGCCAAAACGTGCTGCTTCCAACTTCTCACTTGTGATGATTTGCTGTTTTTTTAGTCTTACATGTAGGGCTGTCAAAGTTAATGTGATGATAACACGTTAATGCAACTTAATTTTAAATAATTTCTTTAACACATTAACGCAACTGCCGATTTTATGACCGTAGCAGGCTCAGTTTTAAAGCTATTAAAGTAGAAAACCTAAGGAATCCATTGGTACCAACCATGTCATACTAACTTATGGTGAAGAAGGTTAAATAACGCTTCAAACTTATCCAAAATTTTGGCAAAAAAACACTTATGGTCATTTTCAAATTCATTTTCCCTTGACCTCTGACCTCAAGATGTGTGAATGTAAATGGCTTCTGTGGGTACCCACCAGTCTCCCCTTTACAGACATGCCCACTTTATGATAATCACATGCAGTTTGGGGAAAGTCACACTGAGCTGGGCTGCTGTCATGTTATGATTTGAGCATATTTTTATGCTAAATGTAGTAGCTGTGAGGGTTTCTGGACAATATTTGTCATTGCTTTGTGTTGTTAATTGATTTCCAATAATAGATATATACATAATTTTGCATAAAGCAGCATATTTGTCCACTCCCATGTTAATAAGAGTATTAAAGACTTGACAAATCCCCCTTTAAGGTACATTTTAAACAGATAAAATATGTGATTAATTTGTGCGTAATTGTAGAAAATCATGTGATTAATCACAATTAAACATTTTAATTGATTGACAGCTCAAACAAACAATTAAGGGATAATGTACAGTGAGCCGGTCATTGTTGGTCATGCTACACCCCGATGTGGAGCAACGATGACCCACTAGCTAAACATTATCTTGCTTATTAGAGGGCTACTTACTTCATCAGAATTGCGCCCATAGCAACGGTCTGTTATACGTTATATGGTCTGTTATAAAGAAATAACTGCTGTGATTGACTCAGAATCGAGTATTCAACAACGCTGTTTAATAATCCATTATAAAATGTATTATTTATATGTTTTTACTAGGGAGGGGGACTAGTGTATCCTAACCTAATTACTGAGATGGCTTTTCCTGTATTATTCAATGTGTTTTATGCACCATTTGATCGGATGATTTTTGTGGCCTCTATGTAGATAAAAGGAGCTGTCTGTTCATGTATCTGTTGAAGGCCGTTCAGACCTAAAGACGCTGTGTGAAACAAACCAACAATGATCTAGTCCAGCCATTCCCAAAGATTTATTAGCCAAATACATTTGTCTTTTATTTAAGATTTATATCTGTAGTACATCTTTGAGCCACATGAGGGAGCCTGAATGTTCATGTTGTTCTGATAATTATAGCTTACTAACAGTAACATAACACAATAATTTAAAAAGGCTGACAGACATTCTGTTTTGTTTTACTAATGAGAGCCTGTTAACTCTGCTTAAATGCATTTACTTGGTCTCATTTATAAAGTGTTTAACATGTGTGTATGTTTTAAATATTGTATATATGTACTGTATATAACAAAGTTGCGGTTTATCAAATGTTTATCTGTTCAAAATGGCTGGTTGAGCTATTCAAGATGATAAGAAGTGATGCAGAAATTGCCGTAGAAATGGTCAGAAATTTTTATTTACCCTGAAATTTGTTTTCTCTCACCTAAATGATGTGAGTTATCTAAATTCTGTCTATAGCAGTAGATATACAAAATATCTTAAAATTTGTAATATAATACAGAGTTTTAAATCTGATTCTTTACCACACAGTCGCTAAACACTGGAATTAATTGAACAATCATCTAACTGTTCACTGAGATCCTTGTTTACATCGCAGTAACTCTCCTCGTCTGTTGTGTAGGTTTGCCGGCCAAGTGGGCTACATCATAGCAGGGATGAAGGATGTGAAGGAGGCCCAGATTGGTGACACACTCTACCTCCAGGAGCAGCCGGTGGAAGCTCTTCCAGGCTTTAAACCCGCCAAAGCCATGGTATTTGCTGGTAAGAAGTTTTCTCATCTGTTGCTTCCTGCTGTCAGATAAAAGTCTCTGAGGAACTGAGGATCTTTTCAGCACCACATTCCTCAGAATGCTAGTCTTAAAGAGACAGTTGAGGTGTTTTGAATAGTCAGTATTACTTTTAGTAGTATTACTTACAATAGATCATGATCAGCACGCCCCCAGTTTGGAGAAACAGACAGGAGTTACTGCACAGAAGCAAAGCAGTGTACTGCTGTGGACGAGGCCGGTAGCCAAATGTATTTTAGCCAACCTGAAAAAAAAGAAAATTATTTTTAGTGTACACTATATTTTTGCTTTACTTTGCCATGTGACAGCCCTTTCCGACAGGGAACTGAAGCTGTTATCTCTGCTCTCACCTAAGCAACCAGACTCCATAGAAAAAACTAATTTTACATCTGGAGTTGCTGGTCTATCGCTGCCTCGAGCGGTTAGTTAGTTTCTGCTATTGTGAGAGTGAATCCAGGCTCACCAATGTTACACAATGACACAAGGTAAAATTACTGTTTTTGTTTTTTTTTTTCAAGTCTGGTAGCTTTAGCGATAGATAGATAACAGCTTCTGTTCCTCGTCACAAACATGTACCGTATTGCCGTCTTACGTAGAGCTGCAACAATTAATCGATGAATCGATTAGTTGTCTACCATTAAATTAATTGCCAGCTATTTTGGTAATCGATCAAATGGTTTCAATATTTTTTTAAGAAAAAAAAATTAAAAAATTGTCTGATTCCAGCTGCTGAAATGTGAATATTTTCAGTTTTTTTTTTTCTTCCTCTATGACAGTAAACTGAATATCTTTTGTGGCCAAAAGACGACATTTGAGGACGTTATCGTGGGCTTTGGGAAACACTGATCAACATTTTTCCAAACAACTAATCAATTAATCAACAGATTAATCAACAATGAAAGTAATTATTAGGTGCAGCCTAGTCTCACGACAAGGTAAACTGGTGAAAATATTGTAAATATACTGTAGCGTACAACTGATAATGTTTTTTTAGGTGAGCGTTTCTTTTAGGTGCTAAAATACTTTCTGCTGACAGCCCCGTCCACAGTAGTACATCGCTTTGCTTCCGTGCAGTAACTCCTGTCTGCTTCTCAAAACTGGGGGAGGGCCGACTGTAGGTTATACACTGACTAGATGAAGTACCTCATAAAACCCCACTTCAAAACACCTGAACTATCCCTTTAAATATTCCAGTATCGGGGACATGCAGTTAAAAGTAAAACCCCTTCAGGTCATGTTGTGTCTCGCTAGCTTGTTCAGTAAGTGCACTCAGTGCAAAGGGTCCTTTTTGCTGATGATGAGCACTCTGTCTTTTTGTTTTCTGCCCCTCAGGCATGTATCCGATGGACCAGTCAGAGTACCCAGGCCTCCGCAGCGCCATTGAAAGGCTGACTCTGAATGACTCAAGTGTCACAGTGCAGAGAGACAGCAGTCTGGCCCTGGGTGCAGGCTGGAGGTGAGGACGACTGGTTTGAATTACAATGAAAAATCACTTCAAGACCACAACAGAGGAGAGGGTCACTACATATAATGTGACAGAGAGTAGAAACAAAAGTGTGGACACTGAGCAGCGCAACCACGGATGTTTTGAACTGCTTCACGAGTCATAATTTTTGGATGTTTTCCATGTAATTTGAAAAGTTACTAAATTCAGAGGAAGTACCAAGATTTATCTTCTTTCATCAATTTCTACACTAATTTGTACATCATACCATATGATTGATAGTGTCCTTAGGACACACTGTATGGTGCCAAAATTGACAGCCAAGTGAAAATTTCTTTATCATTACAGGTCATTTTAGTCCAGATGATGAAACTGAATCCCATTAGTAGCAGTGATTTAGATCATTCGGAAGTATGAAACTTTGCTGGAATAGCAATGAGTTTTACTCTTGAACTCTTTCCAAACAGGCTGTTTGTAATTTAAAAGCATTACTATCAGTTATAAAACTTGAGTGAACCTGTGAACCCTCCTGTGCCCCGGCAGACTCGGCTTCTTGGGTCTCCTCCATATGGAGGTGTTCAATCAGAGGCTGGAGCAGGAATACAACGCCTCCGTTATAGTAACGGCGCCCACCGTGCCCTACAAGGCTGTCCTCTCTTCACCCAAGCTCATCAAGGTAAAAGCCATTTCCTGTTGTATATTTCCAGGTCTTACAGTAGAGGTGGACTCGTACTGTACAGCTGTAAACAAAGTTTTGACTTGGAAGTTAAACTTTGAAACCCGCAATAGACCCATTTTTGTCTTGTTTAGGGGGGTACAGGAGGTCTTTAGGGGGAGATAGCAGGTCAAAGGTAGACGTGACATAGAAGTGGTGTACATCACCTGAAAGCTGGGGACTTTTATGTCTCATAAGTTGCAGCAATTTTTGATTTGATACTATTTGTTACACAGATTTGGTGCTAAATTTAACCATTTTTTACCACTTGAAAATTGATAAAAATGATCAATAATCCCTCCAAAATACCACATTAAGAAACTAAGACCTTGAGGAACACCATAGCTGCGATTTGGTTTCAAAAACTTTTAATATTTGGAGATTTCTGCAAGAATTAGATTTTTTGGATGGTGAGCACTTCAGTTCTGGAAACTGCTCAGAAACCCCCTTATCATCAATCTAGTTTGGAAAGCCATCCATCCTCTGAATGCTCCAGGTCTCTAGTTTGTGGCTGTAAAGTTTTATCAAGCTGTGATTATCCCAGAGTTTTTAGAGACTTTAAAAAAAAAAAAAAAAAAATGGTCTCACTACAATGAAATGGCCACTATGGGGACTAACTATCATCACACATAAATACAGTTGGGCCCACTGGATCTACAAGAGTCTCAACTTTACAGTGATTTATGTAATTCCAAGACTGTTTAGGGACCCCAGTATGCAGAAATATTCAGACACACCATCTTTAGAAAAAAAGATAACAGATTTGTACCGCATTCAAAAACCTCCATGACTTTTGCCCCAAACTGCATGTGATTATCATAAAGTGGGCATGTCTTTAAAGGGGAGACTTGTGGGTACCCATAGAACTCATTTTCATCCTCATATCTTGAGGTCAGAGGTCAAGGGACCGCTTTGAAAATAGCCATGCCAGTTTTCCTCACTAAAATTTAGCCTAAATTTGCCGTTATTTAACCCCCTTCCTGACAAGTTACCATAGCCGTGATGGTTGGTACCAGTGGATTCCTCAGGTTTTCTAGTTTCATATGATATCTGTGTATTCATTCTAGCTCAAAAGTGAACCTGCTGCAGCCACTGAAGGACGGTAAAGTCAGTCTGGATTACGGTGGGTTACGGTGGCTCTCTAGGTATTGCTGGTGCTTTCCTGCTAAATGACATTTTGGAGATACTTAAGTGTACAATTAAAATGTTCTGTTGCAACACACAACCAATTTGTACACTCCACTATTTCTCAGTCTTGTAACATTACAGCAATAGTGGAATAATCTAACTACAATTAAGGTATTTGGTGTAAAGGTAACCATATTTCAAGGCTGCCAGGGTTTGTTTTTTGTATACCCCTTAAGTCATGAAAGCTCTTGGAGAGATCTTTACCTGTTTTATTTGGAGGTTCAAATGTTGCGTTTCTCTTTGCAGGACCACGGCAGTGAGGAGATCACCATCGTGAACCCCGCTCAGTTCCCAGACAGATCAGTTGTGTCAGAGTATCTGGAGCCGATGGTGCTGGGGACCATTCTCGCTCCAGACGAATACACCGGCAAGATCATGACTCTCTGCTTGGTAAGAGGGGAATGGAAATGAAATGTCTGTACTATTTCATGTGAATGTGTTCTTTCTGCACCATACGTGGTTAATTTTCATTCGCCTGTTACGCACGTATCTGCCTTGTAAACATCTTGTTTAAAGTGGAGACCTTTTTCGGTTAAGTCAGAGAGGGATGGTGTCTCTGAATGCTCACAGGCGAGTCGGCCTGATTATCAAGCCTGCAGGAAAATGTAGTTTGACAGGAGATACTGGAGTGCATCCTCGCTTTTTTACTCTTTCCAAGTTAGTCTGGAGCCAAAGACAAAACAATACTTTAAGTGTTAGAAAATATGTGTCTGTTTCTGATGCTTCTTTACATGTTTAAGGCTTTTCCACATAAGTGTCTCCAAGCGGTCTCACTCAACTTAGGTTACCAAAGTAGCCCTTCTTGGATTGTTGAGATTTAAATTTGTGCAAAAATGATCTCATATTGTTGTGTTCTTGAAGAATCGCAGAGGGATCCAGAAGAACATGGTGTACATAGATGACCAGCGAGTCATGATGAAGTACCTCTTCCCTTTAAATGAAATTGTTGTGGATTTCTATGACCTCCTCAAATCGCTGTCCTCTGGATATGCCAGGTAAACCTAAGCCAGTGCTGATGTATATAAATACATATAGTTCACAGTCAGTCATAAACACTTAATATGCATTTTGGAGCTTGTGTTTACAGCGTGTAATCTGTTACTGTATCATTTATGACAGGTGGTGGAAACTTAAATCTTTGATTATATCTTCATAGCTGTAAAGTCAATTCAAAACCTGTATTTATTTGTCAGGAGAAATTCAATTCTTTGGAAAAATGTCAATGAATCCAGGAATTAAAACACTCGCAAGCCGAGAAATCGTTTCCCATCAATCCCATAGTTTCCCCTCTCCTCTGGATGGCAGCGTACTGCTGATCAGTATCACATTATAACGTGAAAGGTGTTTTTAACATTTAAAAACAAGGTATTTTCACTTTATTACGACACAAAAACTTGTTACTTGTTATGACCACATACATTTAACTTGTTATAACATGATAACTTATATTCTTATAACATGAAATGTTTCAAGTTACAAAATGATAAGTAGTCTTTCTTACAGTACGCTTACTTATCACAATATCATCCACCGTAACAATCTCCATCTGACCATGTCTCAACTTAAGCATGAAGTAGAACTTAGTCTAATTGTTTAAATCCTCAGTTTATCCGTTCTCCGCCTTCTTTGCTCATTCAAGCATGAGTTTCACATTATAACAATATAATATAATATAATATCATGTTACGTTTATGTTCTAACTATAGACTGTATATATAGATGGATAAAATGAAGATGAAGTGAAGCCAAATTATACCAAATACGAGAGCAGCCATCTTGAGGTTCTGGCATCATTTGCAGTCTGCACAGTAGTGATCAGGAGGTGGAGCCACCTGAGCGCAGCCACAGCTTGTCAATGAGAGGAACTCACAGCTGTTAATCATGATGTCTCACTCCCTTTTTATAGCATCAAATAACTAGGGCTGTCAGTCGATTCAAATATTTACCGTAATAGCAATGAATCGCATAATTGTCCATAGTTAATCTTGACTAATTGCAAATTAAAAGCACATTTCTCATCTTTTCAAACTCTATCTTAGAGGAGATTTGTCAGTATTTACTACTCATATCAGCATGGGAGTGGACTAATATGCTGCTTTATACAAATGTATGTAATTATAATTGGGAAAACAGTCAACACATAACAATGACAAATATTGTCCAGAAACCCTCACAAGTACTGCATTTATCATAAAAAATGCGCTCAAATCATAACATGTTAAACTGCAGCCAACAGGCAACAACAGCTGTCAGTGTGTCAGTGTGCCGACTTGACTATGACTTGTCCCAAACTGCATGTGATTATCATAAAGTGGTCATGTCTGTAAAGGGGAGACTCGTGGGTACCCAGAGAACCCATTTACATTCATATATCACATAAGTTTCTAGTGTTATTCAACCGCCTTCATGACAAGCTAGTATGACATGGCTGATATCAATAGATTCCTCAGGTTTTCTAGTTTCATATGATACCAGGATCTCTAGCTTTAAAACCCACCCTGTTACAACCTACAAATTGCAATTTGTGTTAATGCTTTACAGGACTTAGTGGAGTTAAAACAAATATGTGTCAACACATTACCTTATTAACTTTGACAGCCCTACTATTAGCTAATTAAAACTAAACTTATCAGAAAAATTAACATTTGATCAACATTAAGAACTACCTAAAATGATGAAATATTTAACGTTTATTTTGACTTTTTAGTTTGGCTCATATCCCATTCGCTAACACGGAGGAGGCGGGATCAAGATGTTTTGGCTTCATTTTTAGGGAGCTGTCATGTCATCCATTTTTATATACAGTCTGTGGTTATAACAATAAGTTTGTGTTCTAACTTGAAATGTTTCACATTATAGTATATTGTTATAACAAGAAAACTTTCTTGTTGTGGTGGCAGTAGGCTTCCATACCTGTGCACCTTCCCTCGTATCTTATACTTACCAATGCTGGATAAAGGTCTTTAATGAAATACTGTATCCTGTTTGACTGACTCTGAAAGTACCCCATATATTCAGCTGACCATCATTTTGATTTTATCTTCCATAGCTTTGACTACGAGAATGCAGGCTACGAGGCTGCTGATCTGATAAAGATGAACATTTTACTGAACGGTCAACCTGTGGAAGAGCTCATCACAATTGTGCACAGGTACAGTATGCTGAATTCAGATGCTGTCACTAAATATTTTGGGTAAGAAGTTGCTAACTTTTCTCAGGAGGTGTAACTCTGACGCTGCCTGAAAGGAATTTTATAATTTTTGTTGTCGCAGCAGCCTCCCGTAGTTTCATTATCACCGCTGGCAGAGTTTACATAAACTCAAGGTTATACTGTCCTTCGTTACAGTAGTAATTCTTCTGAGCCTATGGGGCATGAAATGTATTCAACACCCAGGATAACATTAAAAATGCCCTCTTGGCAGCCAGTGTTGACATTATCTATTACAGTGACTTTACACACCGGACAAGGACTTCATTCCATTTGTGACAAGGACAATAAGAGAAAAGTGATGACACACACCAGATCTGTATTTAATGTACTGACTACCAGAGCCAGTACAGACTTTGGTCAGCGAAGGGCGCTACACTTCGCCAAAGATGGCTGCTCCCTCGCCGTTTAAATCTTGGAGCAGAGCCGAGAGCTGTTCTTTAAGGCTACGTTACAGAGCGGCTGAAATATATGGAACGTAACCGGATCAGAGTGAGCCTAGGATGTCCTGTCAAGCAGAGAATCCATTTACATCTGTTTGATATCCAGGCTTTTATCCAAAGAACCTCAAGGACACGCAGCTCAAATACCGATGGTCAATGCCTTGATTAATACATTAAAGGAATAGTTCAATATGTCTTTTCATTTCCTTGCCAAGAGATGAGAAGATGAAGACCACTTTAATGTCTGTACATTATGTTTGGAGCTAAAGCGAAGAGGCGATTAGCATAGCTTAAAGTTAGGGTCGGTAATGCCGAGAAACTAGCAAGAGTACGCTAGATTTAAAAAGTGATCTGACCTAAAAGCCAGCCCAGGGTTTACAGCTCTTTTCCAATGAAAGTAGTTAACAGCACTAGCTCCAAAAGTCCCTAAATTGAGAGAGAAAGTCGCTGTCAGACAGCCCGTCCTTTCAGGCCTCTCTCCAAAGCCACTCCTGAAAATTCTCATTATGAACCTAAACAAGCAAAATGGCTTCTCGGCGATGCAAACAACTTGCTTTCTGGTGAATGTCACTTTTTTTCACGTCAGTTTGAGTGGCTGGTGTGAATCGTCAAGTTCAAGTCAAATTGCGATTCACTATTTCTTATTTATTACGCCTTTGTACATTTTTATTCCTATATTTAGAGGTATTTATTTTTTGCCTGCGTGTATATATAGCCAATATAACTCAGCAACATGCAATGATGTGCCATATCTTAGTGCTGTTTATATATATATATATATATATTCATATAGATATAGATATAGATAGATAGATAGATAGACGTGCATGCACCATCAGGATTGCTATTTAATTTCAAGACCTATGACCTCTAGTTACTGTCATGCTCAGTTTGTTGTGTCTGTTGTGTATATGTTAAGCATCCGTGGGTTTCTTGAAAGGCACTATATAAATCCAAGTTATTATTGTTATTATTATAAACTTCGTCATACCCTGTGCAATGACAATAATTCTGTTCTTCTATTCTACTGTGCATGTACATTTTACGAGCGCTAGCCTCCGCTTCAAAACAATGCAAGCATGATGATAAAATGATCTAAAATGACATGACTGGACAAGCGTATTACAGTCCTGCGACAGCCAGATACCACATTTTGTTCTTCTTTTTTTTTTTTCCAGAGCATTCAATTTATTGATTATTGTTAGGACATAAAGAGAATTTCAATATTAACAAAAAATGTTTTTGAAGAACTGTACCAACCCCAGCTTTAACATAAAGAGTGTAAGCAGGAGGAAGTAGCTAGCCCTGCTGTGTCCAAAGTTAAAAAATACTCCCACCAGCACCTATAAAGCTCACTAATTTTCGAGGTTTTAGGTGGTTGCAGACTCAGTTTTAAAGCTAAAGAGAAGACGTCAAATGAAACTAGGAAGCCCGAGGAATCCATTAGTACCAACCATGTTATACTAGCTTGTCGCAAAGGAGGCTAAATAACGCTCCAAACTTTTGGCTTGGAAAAACTGGCATGGCCATTTTCAAAGGAGACCCTTGACCTCTGACCTCCAGATATGTGAGCGAAACTGGACTCTATTGGTACCCACTATAGTCTCCCCTTTACAGTCACGCCCACTTTATGATAATCACAGGCAGTTTGGGACAAGTCATAGTCAAGTCAGCACTCTGACACACTGACAGCTGTTGTTGGGCTGCAGTTTGCCATTTTATGATTGGAGCATATTGTTTTATGCGAAATGCAATAGCTGTGAGGGTTTCTGGACAATCTTTGTCATTGTTTTGCATTGTTAAATGATTTCTAATAATAAATATCTACATATATTTGCATAAAGCAAGGATATTAGTCCACTCTCATGTTGATAAGAGTACTAAATAATTGACAATCTCCCTTTAAGGTACATTTTGAACAGATAAATAAACGTGTGATTAGTTTGTGATTAATTGGGATTAACTATGGACAACTGTGGGATTAATCAAGATTAAAAATTTGAATCGATTGACAGCCCTGATAACAATTAAAAAATAAATAAATAAATAAACTACCAACCTTAGCTTTAACATAAAGACTGTAAGCAGGATGGAATGGCTAGCATGGCTCTGTCCAAAGTTCAAAATACTCCTACCAACACCTAAAGGTCACAGATTTACACATTATAAGTCGTATGTTTAATTCAAACACAAACAGACACAAAAAAGGAAAAGTTGTAGATTTATGTGGAGTTATTTGGTCTTTGGACAGAGCCAGACGAGCTGTTTCCAGTCTGGGCTAACTACCTCCTGGCTGTAGCTTCACATTGAATGTGCTACCTGCATTTATCGGGGATGACGCATGTATATGTCATTATCAGTTACTGTATTTTGAGGAGATTAGGTGAGTACAGTAGATTGTATGGATTGCACTCTTGGTTCTGAAGATGTGCTTTTATTCTAGAGGCCGGGCGTACAGCACAGGGAAAGCTATGTGCGAGCGACTCAAAGACTCCATACCAAGGCAGATGTTTGAGGTCGCCGTACAGGCAGCTATTGGAAGTAAGGTCATTGCAAGGGAAACGTAAGTACAACACCACCGCTTAGCTAAAGGCTCTGTTAGAATTGTGTGAAATGCAAAGCATTACATATATACAATATAAAGCACAATATATTCCTCTTTCAGAATTAAGGCGTACAGAAAAAATGTTCTTGCTAAATGTGTAAGTGTTTTTCTTTACTCTCAAAAGTGGCTGAATCTACAAAATACCACAAATACTCTGAATTCTCTCTATATATACTGTGTATTTTTATCTTGGTAGTACGGAGGTGACGTAACACGGAAGATGAAGCTACTGAAGAAACAGGCGGAGGGTAAAAAGAAGATGCGGCGCATCGGCAATGTGGAGGTTCCCAAAGACGCTTTCATTAATGTTCTGAAGAGGAAAGACAAATAGGCTGCAATAATATTAGTATATTATGTTATAGAAATGTCATTATCATATGCAGCAGGTCTTCATTATTGGAAGGCCCTGCTGTATTGTCTCTGAATAAAGTTGCTATTGGTGCTGCAAGCTGCTGTTATTGTGCTGATTTCCATAATATGTGTCATTACTTCCTCTCTCTGACCTTTAACAGATGAGAGGAATTTAAAGATCACTTGTACCACTTATCCCTAATAATGCTAATGCATTATTAACACCTCTGATTGTGATTTCAATATGATGACGCAGTTGGCATTTACCCAAGTATGCAGAATGTATCTGAACAGAAGAATGTTGAGCCTTATTTTATGTTCAGGAGAATATAATACATCAGTATTGACTGTGTTATTATTTTATCAGTACACACCATGTTTCTGTATAGAGTGCAGTTAGAGAGTCGAATCAAATGTAAGCTAATCATTTAGATCTTCTTGCAGTTGATCAGATGAAATAAGCAAGTTTTAACATTTTATAGACAACTATAGGTGATTGAAACTGATAGATCAACTGAAAATCTGAAGATTGTTCATCCCTGTATTTAGTGAAACATTGTGGAAACATTTCCTCTCTACAACACTAAATATGTCCACTTGATCATGAAAGTTTTGCAGACTGTAGACTGAATTAAAAGAGGAACAGGGACAAAGATATGGGGGGTTGCTAAGTCCTCACATCATATTTCAATAGTCATTTTGCATCAGATTTACAAAATATTACCACTAAACTAATGTCCTGCAGTTTGAGTGAGTTGTTGCCTTGCTGCAGGGAACCAACCAGCAGACTGTGGTCTTGAAGTAAATACTTTGACATCTGACCTCCAAAGGGAATGACAGAAGATAGAAATATTACTATATAATATGCCAACAGTGCTGTGTTTGTAAGGAAAACCATCTCCAAGACTGTCCCTGAAGCTGTGCTTTCACTAGATGGCAGCATCGGTTCAAACCCACAAACGAGCTGAAAGGAAGTTAATTCCAATCTCAGCTAATTTTCAATCAGCCTCAAGCTCCATAAATGTCAGGTTTAATCATAAAATAAAATCATGAAAAAGACCACTTACCTTCTACAAAGCAGTTATAGCGGCTCAATGAAAATATCTCATTGTCTCTGTGAGCTGCCCTTTGCTCTCTGCAAATTAAATCAAATTTGATTTAATGGACTAATGGGTGTTTTAACTTCAGTGAAAAGGATGAGAGCTGTCAAGCTGTACTTGAGCAGTGTGCGGTGAATTCATGTATCCAATGAGAAAACTTGTGGAATCAGTTGAAAGTTTCGAAAAGACCTTTGTCATTGAAGACATTTTGTCATGTTACAGCAGAAAAATATGTACTAAATGACATGGATTGATTGTGTTATATATAGAGGTGAGGACTGAGGTCACATGACTTGGGCTCGAGTCCAAATTTGATGACTTGAGACTTGACAAAATAAAAAAAAAAAGACCAACAGTGACCAGTGACTCACCCTTCCCAAAGCCCAAAGATTAAAAAGTATTTTATTTAAAAAATGTAACACAAATCAATCCCACTTTTTATGATTAATATCAGTTGCACCTTTAATAAACTTGCTTGAACAAATAAAAATGAAAAATTAAAACGCATGAATGATTTATGTAAATTGAATGTATTATTGATTTGTTGTTAAAATGGCATTACATTTGGTGAAGGGCACGTTAGGACTTGTTCAGGACTCAAAACTCACAGTTTAGGACTTGAGTGCAAAGACATGAGACTTACTTTGTCCCACCTCCGGTTATATAAAGTGGGTTGTCCTTTAATCACAAGGTTAGCGGTCCAGCCCCGGCTCCTCCTGTCCACATGTTGAAATGTTCTTGAGTGAGATACCGAACCCCAAGTTGCTCCCCGGGTGCCTCACAGCAGCCCACTGCTCCTAAACATTTAGGATGGGTTAAACGCAGAGGTCAAATTTCATGTATGCGTGTGACGATAAATATGTTTACGTTGTTATTATATCATATTAATTACGTCTGTGATTTACCTGCTATGACAAGTCAAACTGACAGTATGAAGCCTGAATCATGGTTCTGACAAATGAAGTATGATTTCAGCCATCTGTGCTGTTAAACTAAGATTGTATTGATAAATCTATATATATATACTATATATATATATATATATATATATATATATATATATATATATATATATATATATATATATATATATATATATATATACACAGCACAGTACTTATACATGCATCAAATGGAGAGGTGTCAGAGTGAGGGGGCTGCTCCTGACAAGCGCCCCGAGCAGTTGGCGGTTTGGTGCCTTGCTCACGGGCACCTTGGCAGTGCCCAAGAGGTAAACTGGCACCTCTCCAGCTACCAGTTCACACTCAGTTCTTGGTCATGTCGGGACTTGAACCGGTGACCCTCCGGTTCCCAAGCCAACTCCCTACAGACTGAGCTACTGCCGCCCAGTATATAAATATATATAAAACTTCACTTTCCAAATATATTAGGTGACACATTTGATAGGCCACAGCTGATCCTACTTTGGTTTGTTATAGTTAGTGTTAATGATTATGTGATTTTGTGTGGATCCATAAAGGGGCTCCTCGGGGGTGTTTTATGAACACTTCTCTCTCTATTTAAAAACAATATTTATTCATCTGCTGTAGCTGCCTCTCAGTCATTGGCAATACTCCATCTACAACAATAAATAAGTATATAAACCCCGGAGGCACATAAACCTTGGGTGCTCTCAAATCTCAAATTGTACCGGTCTCATATTTGGAACTTGGATTGTAGGTTGTTGATAACTTGTCTTTCATATAACACTACTACATTACTGCAGATGTGATATGATATCATATGGATATTTGTTACAGGTCTGATCTCTGTAGACTGGCCTTCTATGGCAGTAAGATCCGGTCCTGCACTCATTAATATATTTCTAAAGCACTTTTGACAAATCAGCCAATATATCTTACACAACTTTTACACTACACAAAGACATATCAACCAACTAAACAAATATATGCTCCACTCAGATGAAATAAACTGGAGCATTAATTAAATTTACACCACCTGATGTCTTTATGATGGACTACAACTACCAGCAGTGGTTAGGTCTGAATGGCTGAGGTGTGAGTACGCTGTTACTCTTATATCGCTGTTACAGGCCTTAGCCTTTTAATCATGTCATGCCAGATTTTATTTTTAAATAATCCTATTTTTTGAACACAATAATTTTTTGTCTTTTTTGTGGTTTGATGAGGTTATTAAGGAGCCATATTATTTTGAAATCTGACTGTGGTGAAAAACGCGAAGTGGTGTAGTTTGGTTCTATGTATTACCCGTAGTTCCATGCTCTCAATGCGGAAGTCGCTATGAATTGCTACAGCGCTAACTAGTATTAGTGTTTTCATTCTTAATTGCAGCCACAAATATATAATATATAAGCAGTTTATTAAATACGGGACACGGGGCTTTGTAGTACGTTGTTTGTCAGTGCGTCCATCTGAAATGGGATGTTATGGCTTTCTACCTACTTCTATATTTGGCTAAACTGTGTAGGACGTTTGCTAGCTGTTGCTAGCTGGCAAGTTATCGTACTAACATAACAGTTACTCGTCTCTTAAAGCGTCCGCCAACCAGCAAAATGAAAGTACGCTCGTCTGTTTTTGCCTCGTTCATTTTAATATTTGAAGTGATTGGCGTTGCCCTCTTCCTGCGGGGATTTTTTCCTGTACCTCTTAAGTCTTCCTTCTCATCCAAGAACAAGCTGTCAGACCTGCCAGCGGAGCCGCTGACAGGTGAGCTCACAGCCTCAGACTTACTGTGTGTTTATATGAGAGTATCTGTCCGCACTGTTGACGGTAAGCTGTTAAAACTCCTAAACTATGTCCTGAAATTACAGGAAGCTCCCCCAACTCCTCTCGCCTACCCCAGCCCCTTTTTAAAAGGGTGGTTATCATGTTAGTGGATGCCCTCCGGGAGGACTTTGTGTTTGGACCCAGTGGTCGCATGTATATGCCCTACACCAGACACCTGGTGGAGAGAGGCTCCTCTCACAGCTTCGTGGCCAAGGCCAGACCTCCTACTGTCACCATGCCCAGGATCAAGGTAAGATGTTCTTGTGTTACTCAGATATCAAGATGAGAAGATTCAAATGAGATAAGAGTAAAAACAATTAATCGTGATTAATTGCAAATTAATCACACATTTTTTATCTGTTCGAAATGTACCTTAAAGGGAGTATTTAACACTCTTATCAGCATGGGAGTGGGCAAATATGCAGCTTTCTGCCAATGTATGTATATATTTATTATTGGAAATCAATTAACAACATAAAACAATGACCCATATTGTCCAGAAACCCTCACAGGTACTGCATTTAGCATAACAAAATATGCTCAAATGGCAAACTGCAATCCTACATCAACAACAGCTGTCAGTGTGCCGACTTGACTATGATTTGCCCCAAACCGCATGTCATTATCATAAAGTGGGAATGTCTGTAAAGGAGAGACTTGTGGGTACCCAGAGAACCAGTTTACATTCACATATCTGGAGGTCAGAGGTCACGGGACCCCTTTGAAAATGGCCATGACAGTTTTTCCTCACCAAACTTTAGCATAAGTTTGGAGCATTATTTGTCTTTAGCAACAAGCTAATATGACATGGTATCAATGGATGCATTAATTAATGAACTCTGACAGCCCTAAATATATATATATATATATATATAGTACATATATATAGTACCAACAATAAATTAAATAAAAATGTCTACATACAAGTTAAGTGTTCTGTAAGTTGTAAACAATACAAATACAGTTGTGTAAAGAAATAAATACTGAATGTGTATATGTGGATTGAATGACTATGTACAATACAATGTCAAACTCGCCCTTCAGATGTGTTCACCATGTATCATCCCATTCATGGTACGAGTCTATCAGTAGTTTTTGTTTTGATTTGGCAGGTTACGGTAAGCTGTTGAGAAAATATATAGATTGATTTTTTTAAAAGGAAACGTTATTGCCTGAAACAGACATAGCACATGACAGTGGTCAGGTAAACTTTAATATATTCTCCAGTATTTCTAGATTCCAGTATGTTATAGGTCCATTAGGTAAAGCTTATGCAGTAAATCCTAATATTCAGGTTTTGTTGGAGCTGGTTCAGAGAGGGGTTGATTCAACTGAATGATAATTTTGGAGGTGGTTGTAGTTTGCGGTGCTGCTGAATTGCATCATGTTTTCCTGGGAGGTGTTGCTAGCATTTTGTCCACTCCATTGGTAACAGTGAGGGTAAATATACATCCACACCCTTAACTGAACAATTCGAAACATTCAATAGAGGAGCCTCTTGTCAATATTAAGCGGAGGACACAGTCTGCTGATATTTAGTAATAAATGATGAGCACTTGGAGGCGCTTTGCCAAAATCTTAACAGTTCACTTACAGTATGTGCTCTTAAGTGCCTGGCTGCAAGACTAACTTCCCCTTAGGGATACTAAAGTTATAGCTGAATTTAATATAAAGCTCAAATTGACCTGATTTTGTAAAATATAAATTACTTATTGAACATGGTATTCTTTTATTAGGTAGTGAGAGATGGAGAAAGATGCAGATGGAGAGAGATGAACATATAACAAAGCTCCCCACTGGAAGTGAAGAGGGAACATTGTCTTAAACCAGTCAGGAATCAGGAATATCAGATCAAATCAATACATGAAAATATTTATTATATTGTTTTTTTTTTATCAATTATTTGTATGTTAAAATAGTGCTGAAAGGATTAGTCAAATAATTACATGACAAAACTGACTAAATTTAAACTAAACTGAATCGTTTAAGTTGTGCAAAAAATGCTAAACACGTACTGCTTCTGTCTTCTGAAATGTGACGATTTGCGGCATCTCTCATTTTTATATCATTATACATTGAATTTCTTTGGGTTTTGGACTGTTGGTCAGACAAAAGAAGCAATAGAGAGCTCCAGAGATGACAGATTTTTGTAGGTCAACCATAAGTTAGTGTCGCCCTGGTTCCCTCAACAAAAAGCCGATGGCGTTTTTGATTATTGCTGAAAATAAGCTCTGTGGCATTCATGTCTCATTTAGCCTTTTGGTAGCAACCACCTTTTTAAAGACACATTAAGGCTTCAAAATTCATGAGTGGGATATTTATCGACATGTTTGATGTTATGGTAACAAAACATTGATCTCTATCTCTTCAGCTGGTGTTAACCACAGACCATATTTTAGCCATCTATCTTGATTGGTAATGAATTAAACAGAAAAAAGGTTTATTGTCCTTTATTGCCAATATTTCATCCAGTCTCTCATAAGAGTGTTGGAGCTAGAAATGCCACAGTTCTCCTATGAGCCCAGAATAATCATGTACAAGAACATTTTGTGATGGGTGCTAAGTTTCCAGCCTACATCTGCAAATAGGGCAACATGGCAGAATCTGGAAAGGGTGAAAACAGGGTGTGTTGTCACATTGGGAGTATTTTGGGAGCAGATCCAGGAGGGAATTACAGTTATGTCATGTGCGCCGCATGACAGCTGGTTGTGCTGAGACACACAGAAGGTTGTGGACAGACTGGGACAGAGTCAGCTTGTTGTTGTCAGTGGTTCCGGAGACATTTTGCAAAGGGAGTGATTTTCCGGGAGAGAGAGCAGCTCAGTGTGGTTGTCCGTCTGGGTGCTGGGCAGTGCTGAGGCGGTGGGAAGTTGTCAGGTGAAGCAGAATATTCAGGCTGAGTGTCAGAGGGACGAAGAAAAGGCAGCGTTCATGCTTTAGCAGCGGCAGGAGGAACGGGGATGTGCTGACAGCGTCAGGCTGTTTTAAAGATAGAAGAAGATTGGAGCCAAAACTCCAGGCCAGTAGAAACTTTAAGCTTAAGATACACAGCGTGGACAGAAAGCCTCCTCAGTGATGTCTGATAAGTGTGGTCAGACAGGTAGGATGAGGAGCAGACTCAGCATTCCTCAGGTCAGCAGAGAGCTAGTGTTGGTTGACACTGTCCGAGACGGTGGACAGGATGTGCTGAAAACAAGAAGAGACTCTGGAGGAGAAAACAACCCAGTAACACTAATAAAAGCCTCTCTGAAGCCTGACCCAATGAGAGAGTTTACAATTATTTTCATTATCAATTTATATATTGTTTTTTTTTTAAATTAATGAATTAATCATGTCAACACTACTGACAAACGCTTATTAAACGTTATCAGAGTTGCTCATTTTAATTAATACTAAATGAATACAAGCATGAATTTGTGTGTGTCCACCTAGAATGTGCTCAACTATCTTCCTTTCAATTAATCTGCCAGTTTTTCTTTTTATTAATCAACTTATTGTTTTGTCTATAAAATGTCTGAAGATAATGAAAATTGTTTATTTGTTTCATTTATAAAAAAAAAAGATAGTAAAATTAAATTCACATTGAAACAAATTTAAAATGGGACCATTATGTTATATATAAAATCAAAACCCAGAGGACATACAATAGGTAAAAAAATTACTGTGACAAAAATGACTTGTACGTTTTAAATATTAGTTCTCAAATTATTTCATATATAAAAATGAGTGTAGGAGTACAAATCAAACCAAAAAAAAAAAAAAAAACTGCACAGAAGCAGTTATAACTATCATATTTACAGTTAAAACAACAGTTTCTAGAGTTATTTTTTTCCCAAATCAAATGTTAATATGATAATCTCACAAATTAACAATTGATAACCCCACAAAAGTTGATAGAAAACTGACCACAGGATGTTTTATACAAAGGAAGATGAAGGTTCTCAGTTATTGTTATAAAAATAATATCTAAAACTATGAGATAAATCTGCGTCCTTACATTGTGCCTTAAAGACAAATGTATAGGTTTGACGAATGTTGATGTCAAATATAGTCGCTCACTATAATTTTAAAAAAGTGGTCCACTCCGTATAACAGCATTCAAAAAAAGTTGCTAATCTAGCTGTTTCTGTAGCATTGATATTTTGTTCAGATAAGCTGGAAAAGTACTTTCCCGTAGAATACTACAGTATGCTCATACACCATCACATTTGTTTTGCTTGGCAGTTTATTACATGATAAGACAAAGAAGAACAAGAAATGTTCACTGCTGAGACTTCAAACCGTCTGTTCTGTGACATGAAGTTCAAAATTACCTTATTTTCATTGTACGATACAAAGTCACGCAGTGAAATGCAGTCCTGCTCTCTTTATGCTACACAAGAAAACAAGATGCAAAAGTATGGAGGATGGGTTGAGTCTCACAGCCTGAGGATACTTCTGTATCGCTGGCCAGGCGGCGTCAACAGGTTAACAGGCTGAAAAAGAAAGCAGAAAAATTTTAGATATTTGCTGAATGTAGACTGAAATGAGACATTAATGATGCATTCATGCAAATTTGTTTTAATGCCACGCATTAACATAAATTGCGTTTTTTTGGTTGTAGCAGTTTTTTTTTAATTTTAAAGATACCAGTGTCATATAAAACTAGACAATCTAAGGAATCTGTTGGTACCAATCATATCATACTAGCTTGTCATGAAAGAATGCTCCAGTGCTAAATTTTGGTAAAAACTGCCATTTTCAAAAGGGTCCCTTGACCTCTGACCTCAAGAAATGCGACTGAAAATGGGTTCTATGGGTACCCACGAGTCTCCCCTTCACAGACATGCCCACTTTATGATAATCACATGCAGTTAACTGTGTGTAAATTGTGGAACGTTTCAAAGGAGGAGCTGGTTGTCATGAACCGGAGCAGGTCAGCGATGATGTGGAGGAGGGCTGACGGGATAAAGCTGAGCAGGATTGAGGTGGACTTGCGGGGAGACAGATGTTCCACCATAATCCGGGGCTTTAGAGGAGGATGAAGTAATGATGGAGGGAAAGGGGCCTTAAGACAGCTTTGGAAAAAAAAGTTCTGGTTGTGACCCTTCTCAAAAGATTTGTTGACGGTAAGAGAGTATGTTGAGGGAAATCAATAAGAGAGGAAGTTCAAGGTACAATCTTTCTGATTTAGAAGTACAGGCATGAAGGGTTTATGTTGCAGCAGAGATGAACAGTACTGTATATATGGACAAGGAGGAGAGTCACTTCATCAACTGTCCAAAAAAATGTGTAAGCTTGATTTGCAGGCTTGCTGAGAGCACACAGGTACATCTATAAACCCTGCAGAAGGGACACTAAATCCCCTTTAGGGGCTGGGCAGTTCAGTAGCTTTTAGGCACGACATCATGTGTTTTTACTCCTTTCTAATATTTTTATTATGAAGCATGTGCATGTCAGTTAAACAGACTTTTGTGAAGTGAATATATCATGCCTCATTTCTGATATATAACAACAAAAGTCAAATAATACCAGGAACTAAAGGCCAAAAAGAGACAAGCAAACACATGAAAAACAAATAGTAAACCCACATACAACGCCCTAAAGCTCATACATGAGGCCTCAGGTAAACGTTTTTGCGGTAATGAGTTATTATCACATGAACTTTGACAGCTTATGACAACTTGGTGCCAACCTCAGGTGATAAAGACCGGTACGTGTGCATTGCATCGTCCCTTCTATAGAGGAGATCATTGGTCTCCAGATCCTTTAAAATGCCTCCAGTCTGTCATTAAGTTGTTGGATTCTTTCCAGGTAGAGGGTATCAGTCAGTGTCGTTTTCAGGATTTAAATGTCGGCACCTCGTTCTTTTTCCAGGGCGAGAGAATCATTTTCTTTGCACAATGGAGACCCTACGACCAGAGATGATGATGCTCTCTGTAGCTCTTCAGAGTTTTTGGATGCTCCCAGTATAACCACGAGTGGATCTGGTCGTATTTGGACTTTAAAAATCTTCGAAAAGAATGAAAATATTTTAGGGCATAATTCATAGCTATGAAGTAAATCTGCCTCTGCTTGGTCACATTTCTCATAAGCTGGTGAAATTTCTGTGAATGTTTAACATAGTTTTACCTTCGAGTAATGCAACCTGTGTGAAATTTTAAATGGTATCAAACAGTGAGTGAGTGGCTGGCATTCAAAGAACAGATATGAACATAACTCAGGACTTTGTCCCCAGATGTGCTCAGCTACATCCAGCCCTAGTTTTTAATCCCAGTCCTTTTTTATACAGCTCATGTCAACTTGCTCATGGTCTTTTAATGTCTTGTATATATGGCTGTCAAAGTTAATGTGTTAATAACACGTTAACATGGACATTTTAACGCCACTAATTTCTCTATGCATTAATGCAATCGATCTTGTGAAGATACTGGTATCATATGAAACTAAAAAACCTGATCCATTGGTACCAATCATGACATACTACACTGTCGACAAGGAGGCTAAGTAATGCGACAAACTTGTGCTAAATTATGAAGGAAAAACTGGCATGTCAATTTTCAAAGGGGTCCCTTGACCTCTGACCTCAAGATATGTGAATGTAAATGGGTTCTATGGGTACCCGCCAGTCTCCCCTTTACAGACATGCCCACTTTGTGATAAGCACATGCAGTCATAGTCAAGTCGGCACACTGACAGCTGTTGCTGCCTGTTAGGCTGCAGTTTGCCATGTTATGATTTCAGCATATTTTTTATGCTAATTACAGTACCTGTGAGGGGTTCTGGACAATATTTGTCATTGTTTTATTTTGCTAATTAATTTCCAATAATAGATCAAGAAAGCATATTTGTTCACTCCCATTCTCTTAAGAGAACTAACCACTTGACAATTCACTCTTTCACTTATGTTTTGAACAGATAAGAAAAGTGTGATTAATTTGCGATTAATCATGGTTAATTGATTGACAGCCCTAATTGTAGATAAATGAAATTGGATATTTTTATACCATACTGTCTACCATGTGTTTTTAGTCTAATGCAGTAATATTATTGCTTTATCTGCTTGCTCATATATTGATAAACCTCTCCAAAATAAAATACTCAATAATTTGTTATACAATTATTGCAGCATAGATTTATCTTTGAGGGAATGCAGATGAGAGCCCACTATAATGAAATCCCTAAATATCCACTGCAACTGGTGCATCAGATCGTAGCTTTGAGGCAACATATTATTATATTAAAACACACTGAAGTGAAGTGATCAACATCAGAGGTATTGTTCCATCATACCATTAACATTCTGCAAAGCACCAGTAGGTGGCAGTACAGACCAGCTGCCATTTACTGGCCACTATCACTGCATTGCACCCAATTAGCTGGTATGACACAGCCAACCAACCTAAATCATAATCTCTCAGTGGCACGGCCATTAATTTACACACATTAGACCCAACACTCCGTCGTCTGTATGTAATACAATTACAAGCTTCATTCTCACATACAGCTGATTCTGAAGTCTTGTTCAAATGCACAGTTTTAGTATCTAGTTTCTACGTCTGGAAATAGTTGTTTTGCCAGAAACTCTACCTTCGCACTAAATGTAATGTTTCCAATTTGCCTGCTTTTTCTACCCATGACAGGAAGAGAAAAGATGTCCCCTAGTCCTGTGTTTACATGTGGCCTCAGATGGGCACAGCAGCCAGTGGACATTACCGAGGTGGTGGATTTGGACAATGAATTCAGTTAATCATAACAGAAGCAGCAGCAATGTGGCTTTTTGAAAGTCTAGTATCTGTCTGGGTAGTACGCACACAGTAGATACAGTAATTGGTCCACTTTATTGGGTCCTCTAGTATTATCTGGTAATACGGCCTGAGAAGCTTTCAAGTTAATGGTAGAAAGACTGCCATTCAGTAGTGAGAAGTAAGTGGAAAGGAAACTGAAAAAATCCCTTGCCAAGCTCGAAGGCTGGAAGTCACAGCCTCTTCCGTCTGTTTCTGGCACCTTTACACATTTTCACGTCTGTGCCAGAGAGCGTCTGTATACCCCACTGATATTGTGTTTGACATTTAAGCAGTAGCACATCGCAAGCTTAGACACATACTGTGGGCCAGTAATTAGTATGTTGATGAGTCACTGATTCGTTTGGACAGCTTCTCAGTGTTTTTTTGGGGGGCATCTGGAGAAATATGAAGATTTAGCCTTTTTAAAGAGGACCTATTGTGGTCAGGTGCATGCTTATATTTTGGGTTTCCACTAGAACATGTTTGCATGAGTTATTGCTAAAGAAATGCTTTATTTTTCTATGGCGGCTACACTTCTTTTCACCCTCTATCTGAAACACTTAGTGTGAGTTACTGCCCACCTTGCGAAAAGCCCAGTCCGCTCTGATTGGTCAACTGGCCCAATCTGTTGTGATTGGTCAATCAAACCAAATTCTTCAGACTCCACTCTAACTGGTTTTATTTGAGGGTGTGCCAGACTAGCCACTAGGCAGGTGTTACACAAACGTGTTACTTGGTGACGTCACCATGTTACAGAAGAAAAGGCGGGACTACAAGCGAGGCTTTTCAGGCAGTTTAGGAGCATTGTTTCTGTGGGGGAGAGTAACTCCCTTTAGAGTAGCTTTGGAACTTTGCAGATCTTTTACATGCACAAAAGGCCAACTATATAACACACTAAAGGAAGGAGGAAATAATAATAGGTCCTCTTTAAATGCTGAACTTTTTTCCCCAGAGTTTTTGTACGTTTTTAGCAGATCGTTTTCATTACAGAAGAATTATATTCATATGCCTCTGTGTTTATTATTGCATAACAGCAAAGTGCTCTCCCAGTCTGGCAAAAAAAATGCCTGTTTTTGTTGTCCAAACCACTGGTTTCATTGGTCAGACTGCCTGTTAATAGACGAGGGACCTCAGTGAGAGTGAACAGGCAGAAAGAAAAGGTTGCTTTTGAAGAGGATCCATCCACCTCTTCCTGAAACAAGCATCTGCACTGGCAGGAGCAAAACAGTCGCAAGGAAAGAAGGAAGGAAGGAAGGAAGGAAGGAAGGAGGGAAGGAAGTAGTAAATAATTGAGCTCAGGAACAAAGCTCAGAAGATGAGGCTCCAAATCTCAGCTTCAGCTTCCAGTCAGAGCAATAACTGGGAATCAGTCAGGGGTGTTACTCTGCCATGAAGTATGGTTTATTAGTTTGTCATTAAGTTGGAGACACAAAACCTTTCAGTGTGATAGGGGAGGCCTTTGCTCCCATACGTCAAGACACAAATTGATAAAACATTATTGTCCTCTGTAGGTGTATTGGAAATGTGTTGGAAGCTTGTGATAGTTCCTGAGGTTGTTTGTGGGGGTGTGACACCTCTAGTTTATTGCGACTGTATTTGTCCCTTGTGTCTGTGAAGTAGCCTCAGAGTTGCTATAGAACAGTCTAATGTGGTACTCGCACAGATACCACGCACTGACTGCTACAGAGTGTTTTGTACATGCTAAGAACACTGATATATATAGGAACTGATAAGATGAACAGATGTGAACTGAAAACCGGGTTATATAAGGATGACCCTCAATGAAACAGATGAAATTGTGTTTTAAGAAGGGATCCGTGGCCCTCTGTCAGGGAGTCCACAAAATAATTTGCTATATATTATAAAATTGTGCTGTATCATTAAAAAGTGCATATCTACATATGGGCACCATTTGCGCCATTAAAACAACCATATTATGTTCATTACTGTCACTTGGGCTAATGCAGGAATGAGCATAAAACCTGGAAATGAGTGAGCATTTTAGCACTTCCAGTTCCCTCATCTGGAAGTCAGTAGGGTTTTTTGAATGTTTTTTAGTTAAATTACTGAAATAAGGTTTGTGGTTAACAAGGTTTAAACATAAAATACGTCAATAAATACCCCACTTCTGAATTTTGAAGCTTTTATGTCTTAAAAAAGGCAGTTGCTAACAAGTGGCTAAATGAGACTACTAAATGCTATCATGCTAGATCATTCGCCATTACAGCCTTGTTGTGTATAATCACGTTCATGTGTAGTTGGTTTATAGCCCATTTACTTTTCACTTTTGGGGATTGCATTTACACTTCAAAAGTCATAAAATTGGTATTCATTTGTGGAGATTATCTTGCTGAACAAAACATGTAAGTATCACTATCAGTATGTAGCTGATTTTCTGCAGTAATTCAAAACCCAATGGAAAAATCCCATTGGGTTTTTGTTGAGGGAACCAGGGCGATGCTAACTTCCTGATTGGCCTACAGAAATATGTTATCCCAGGAGCACTCTGTACAAACTCGATGACTGTGACGCAACATGTCACTCTGTCATGAATCAGTCTCTTCGTTCCTGCTGCTACTTAGCTTAGCTTAGTAGCCAGCTAGCTGGCGAGCAATGAAAAATATTTGAGTTAGTCCATATCATCAAGTGATGCTAAGCCCGAACTAGCTGAACTGAGAAAATATGATGGCAGTTATATTGAGCGACGGGACGCTAAAATGTGTCTTCAGGTGCTAGTGAATGAAGCCTGGCTCCAAAAAGTTTGAGAACCCTTGATTTAAAAGACGACTTTTGGCTCCCCCTTGGCAGGATCCTTTAACACCTATAAAGGCTGGTCACCTCTGATTTCAGCCTGGATCTCTGAGGGTTCCGGTTGATCTCCGGCCCTGCTGCAGGCAGCTCATAGGGGGTTTGAATGAACAGTGTTTCCTGCCAGCATCTGCATACTTGTGTCTCCTTCAGCGCATAAAGACAAGCGGCCTTTGTACTTCCCCCTCGACAATGCACCAGGCTCTCTCCTGACTTCCAAAATAGGCTGTGTGTTTTCCTTGTCAGTCAAATGGGGGCCAGTGTTGTTTTATTACAGATTCTATGATGAAATCAGTAGAAACTGTACTTCATAAATAAATATCATCAATCTACCTGATTCAGCTTTCAGTTTCCATTTGTGGCAGCAAGATCAGTTTGAGGATGTGGGACGCAGTTTGGTTTTCAATGTTACATCAAAGTAATGACCAATGAGATAAAAGGGGATTTCATTTATTTTGTTTTTGGAGATCATTAATATATAAAACAATATTTTACGTAACACTGTACTTTAGTGCAAATCTTAATTAGCTGGTTTAATATGATGAAACTGTAAGGTTGTGTAACACCGTTAAAAGGTAATTATTGTTCAAAGGACAATGACATCTCCCTCCCCAGGCTCTAACCACTGGCAGCATCCCAGGCTTCATTGATGTGGTAATGAACCTGAATTCTCCTGCATTGCTGGAGGACAACCTCATCTGGCAGGCCAAGACAGCAGGCAAGAGGATGGTCTTCTACGGAGACGACACCTGGGTGCGCCTCTTCCCCAAACACTTCATGGAGTACGATGGCACGACCTCTTTCTTTGTATCGGACTACACTGAGGTATGTGTGAGTCAAACGGCTTCTTCTAATATCAATATAGGATTAAATAGGGATGCACCCATACTGATCGGATACTGGGCCGATACTGACTTCAATAGCTGGATCAGGTATTAGTGACAATGGGGCAGATGGATTTTATTGAGTTCTATGTCTATATACTATGTACATTATTGACTGGAGTTTCAATTCCTGTTTAAGTTTTGACCAATTGGTTTTGGTTGTAACAGGTTCCTGTTGCTATCACTAGGATTAAACCTAAACCACCTGGTGGCAGATATGGTTTCTCTGTCATTAGAGGTGCTATTGATAACATTCAGCTACTAGATTTCATACTCTCCCTCCTCCCTTCCATTGCATTCACTTCACAACATGTGGTTGCCAGTTTGCTGTACAACCTGCATATTTCATGTTAGAGTGGACTGATGAAATCATTTTGCAACATGTAGCTACAAGCCTACATTAAGTGTAAGTGTGTGTATTTGTGTATGGCGTGGTGTCAGCTTTAACGTTAACTGGTAACTGGATGCAACCATCACTAACGCTGAGATGCTAATCTAGCTCCTTGAAGCTGTTATTTTTCTCATTTTGACAAGCGAGCTGGTGACAACACATTAGTTAGGGTTGATTAATAATATCGATCCTCACAAATTACTTATAGTTTGCCTCCCGGTACGGTCAGTGGTGTGTTTTGGCATGAGTGATTGATTTTAAATGATTAAATCACAATCCTAATTTTTATTATTCTTTTATTTGGCACCTTTCTAAAAGCTGTATGTTTGTTTTTTTTAATGATTGTCTACATAAAAGTGTAATCAATAACACCTTTAAGAAACATAGCAAAAAAACCCTTGTAGTTCTGAAATCCTCCCATCTTTACTTTACATCCAACAATGTAATTTACAGTCATTATTTTAAACTATACCATCACACAAAACCTAGAGTAAAGACTGTACGTAATGTATTAATGATGAATTGAGCAGTGCTTTATGTCTCTATTTTTGTGGAATATGAAGTTTATGTCTGGAAGTGACTGATTTGCTTTGTTATCTGCTAGACAAAGTGATCTGCTTTAAAGAGATGAAGGCAGCTGAGCAACCAGGGAGGCACAGAGATGAGATCATACAAAAAGCTGCTCATCAATTTGCTCCGTTTGCCGTAGCTACAAATGTAGTGTAATATTTGCCTGATGGCAATCAGATAATCACCAGACTCTATGGCAGCTTTCGGTAAAGCTCCTCTCAGCTCACTTTGCTCCAGGGGCCAATTTTGAATATCAACCTAAATTGGTAATCATTTGAAATCCTGTTCATCAGTAAATGTGCATCTTTTTTGAATCATGTCTCCGTGTAGGTTGACAACAATGTGACCCGTCACTTGGATAGCACCCTGAAGAGAGACGACTGGGACATTTTGATCCTCCACTACCTCGGCCTAGACCACATCGGCCATATCAGTGGACCCCACAGTTCTCTCGTCCAGCCCAAACTGCTGGAGATGGATGACATCCTGAAGAAGATTCACAGTGCCCTCGTCTCAAAGGTAATTTCTTTGCTCTGTTAAATAATTTTCTCTAGAGTTTATATTTGCAGTGTGAAATTTGTTGCAGTTTTTTTTGTTGAAAAATTTTTAAAGGTGCACTAATCGATATTTTTATATTAACGATGGGTCACTGTCTTTGCGTAATGTGAAAGGGGTCACTCGTAGTGATGAAGAAACACCTTTAACCTCATTATTTTGGTTTTATGCCCCGACACTGTTGTAATTAACCTTGTTTTAAGGAGCAGGCTGCTGTTTTCAGTGAAAACCTGCTGTAACCTATCTGCCCAGCACCAAACAGCAGACAGACGCAGTTACCCATTAGCTGCCCAACACGGTGGCGCATTTAAAGAGCCAGACTACTCCCCTAAGGAGGAGACGAAAAACAGAGCTAATAGAGGAGTGTATATGACATTTGTCATGTGGTCAGAAACACAACTTCAAGTGAATGCTAATTTTGCTCAGAGCCTACTCCATGTTTAAAGAGGTAACTCTATGCGAAAAAATTCACTGCATCACAAGAGCTGAAACAATTACATGATAAAACAATTAGACAGTGGACAGAAAAAAAAGGGTTACTATTTTGATGATTGAATAATCATTTAATTTATTTTTAAGCCAAAATGCCATATTTTCTAGGGATACGCCAATGCAACTTTTTCACTTCCCATAATAATACCTGGGCTTTGGGTATTGGCGTTTGGAAGTGACTGGAATCATTCTTTTACATTTAAGGCAACATCGTAAACATTGCTTTACTAATTTTGTGAAACAAAATGTAGCAAATAAATACATATATATAAATTTATAGGTATAGATATAAATTTCCTAAGTTGTTGTTTATTATTAAATTGTGCACCAGCAATTTGGTAAATAATAAGAAATTTACAGGAATTACAATTTAAGTGTAAACCTTTTTAATGCAGCAACAAATTGGTCAAAACTTTCACCGTAATTAAAATCCCAGTATACTGTATAATGTATATAGTATAGGCATATGGAATTGAATTCATTAGATCAGCCCCATCATCACTAATAGTCGATATTGGTATCGGTGCATCTCTAAAATATTCATCACTTCCAGCATCACAGTAGTGAGAGTTTGCAGCTTTTCCTTGTCTTATGGGTTAATATATTGAATAATATTTGGATTGTTGAGTGTTAGTCGGCCTTTTGGGAATTCTGAAGCACATTTACACTATTTTCTGATATTTAGCTGACCATTAATCCGTAATCAAGAAAATAATGGGCAGATCAATCTATACTGAAATGAATAGTTAGATGCAGCACTAATCCATCCACATTAACATTCCATACTGACCCTGTTGTGTAGCTCTGCCCCCTGGTGGCCAAAGAAATGGTAAATACAGCTTTAAAATCATTTTTGTGAAAATCACTGTTATATTTGATTGACTGATGTGAGATATACAAATTCAATCTGTGAATTCAACTGGCTATCGGTCTGATGATGTATAAGCCTCTGGGTGAAAGGGGGCTGTATTTCTTGGGTTCTGGTGTAGTCAGCAGATATCTGGGCCAAGACTTCCTTTTCTGTGCGCCGCTCATTGCTTACAGTCTGATTAGCAATTTGAGATGTGAGACTGGAGTCGGATTTGAGACAAGTAGCTATTTGCAAGCTAATTTTAAACCAATTAAAGCGCTAAAAAATCGTCAGATGATAGTCGACTGCATTCGACAGCTTATCAAGAACAGTTGTCCTAAAATGGAACAAAATCGAAAAAATGTGAAATACATAAACTTCATATTACAACCACTTGCAACTGTTATTTCCTGTGAATCTTTCTCGTGGAGGTCGACACTATGAGTCTGTCAGGGGAATGGCGGACTCAGCCACAAATGAAAACTATTATATAGGGAGGTAATTACAGAATGTAAATACATTGAATGGCTGCTGCCAAAAAAATCTCAGTCAAACACTGGATTTAATTCATGAATATCTCGAGGGTTCCAGCTTTAACCTGTCTATTATTTGCTCGATGTGCATTTGGATGTACTGGCTCGGCCTCTAATTTTCAATTTAAGTTATTTCCACTGATTTGCTCTCTGTGACTCAGCTGCTGCTTAATTTAATTGTTGCTTGTCAACATCTGTTTCTCTCTATTAAAACCCATTCTACTCAAAATCACTCATGAATATCTGAATAGTGATTTTATCATTTTTAAGGTTTTTTGAGGTTATTATAATAGTCATTATATAGTAAATAAATGAAATATGCAAATATGAAGTAATAATCAGTTGTTAATGTATTAATGTGATGCTATCTGGATTTTTAGCATGATCAGTGTTTGGATTATCATTTAATTACACACTGTTTCCAGCAGGTATTATATTAGCGACCAGAGATTCAATAAACTGTTAAGCTTTTCTGTTATCTTTAATTTTGTTTCTGATCAGTGTGCAGGTCTTGAGGCTTTGTTTACCCTGCGCGCTCTGACAGCTGTGCATGCATATTGTCTGTGCACCGTGTGTGTGTTGTTAATGGGCATTGTTTCGTTGTCATTCAGCTGTGTAGCTTGTATTTAGATTGTCAAGTCATGTCAACAGCAGCCTGCAATCTCCCTCTCCTCTCTCATCCCTTTGGCATCTCAGAAGTGGCAGAGAGGAAACAGAGGCCAAACGCAGATCTGCTTGTAAACTTTTGTTTTTCGCGAAAGATGCAGTGTCTGGAAATGTTGATGCAACACCATACCTCCAAAAAGTTATTAATTCTGTCTTGTTAAATCCTGTCTCTGCCGGCTCATGGTGACATCTGTGTGTTTTGGGTAAAGGTACCCTCATATGTGCCCCCCGTGAGCTCTTTGAATGAAATGCGTTTGAAAGTCTTGCTTCAGTCACATTAGTGAAAGCCATGGCTGCTCTTTTCCACAGCGGCATTGTGACCTAAATTTAGACACAGCCCAGTGGAGTCCCGCAGGATACCTTAGAGGCTCCCACAGAAACAGCCATGTTTTCTCTCATCAGCACATGCTTTTAACATGTCGACTTTGACTGCACAACTAAGCTGCCTGTTCTCTGCTGCTGCATTTGTCATTAGTCAAAGGAATGATGGTTCCTGTTGCAGCACAGTGAAGGAGAAAAGCAGGGTAGTTTTCAAATGACAGCCCTCTAAGTTTCTGCTGTAATGCGATGCGAGTAGACTATTTGAGCGAGTTCATATTAGGGGCAGATACATGCTCTACCTGCAGAGTGGACGGACGCAGAACTCTCCATTAAAACATGATTGGAAAGCAGGACCTGTGCGAGTCAGAAAGACCTCCGTCAGACCTTTGTGTTAATGGAGATCACATGGCCTCAATCTTCTCTGGATATTTTGGATTTTAAGGTCGGGCCGCTGCTTTTTGCTGTTTGAAATGCAAAACGTCTTAAATCTGACCTGCAGAGCAGCATGTAATCTGAGCCATGTATTTCATAAGAGAGATAAATGAAATGTGTAAATTTATTTCTTTTTTTCTTTTTTATATTTTTCACAATATTCTGTATTGACAGAAGACCTGAATATTTTGCTGTTATTTGTATTTTGTAACTCTGCAGCCTGTTCTATACAGCGAATGTACAAAGTGGTTCCTTTTTTTGTCTGATGTACCCCCACATATAGATAAACAGCTCTACTGTATCAGAGGAGATAAATGAAGTACTCCTTCATAGGCAACAGCAGTTAGGTTACAAATATGTTCTTATGAATACTTCATGTTAGGGCTGTCAATCAACTAAAATAGTTAATCATGATTAATTTCAGGATTGTCCATAGTTAATCACGATTAATCGCAAATCAGTTGCACAGGTTTTTATCTTTTCAAAATGTAACTTAAAGGGAGATTTGTCAAGTGTTTAATACTCTTATCAGTCAGAGTGGCAAATATGCTGCTTTATGCAAATGAATGTCTATATTTATTTGAAATCAATTAACAACACAAAACAATGAAAATTATTGTCCAGAAACTCTCACAGGTTCTGCATTTAACATGAAAAATTTGCTCAAATAATAACATGGCAAACTGCAGCCCAACAGGTAGCGGCAGCTGTCAGTGTGTCAGTGTGCTGACTCGACTATGACATGTGATTATCATAAAGTGGGCATGTCTGTAAAGGGGAGATTCGTGGGTACCCATAAAACCCATTTTCATTCACATATCTGGAGGTCAGAGGTCAAGGGACCCCTTTGAAACTGGCCAAGGCAGTTTTTCCTCCTCAAAATTTTGTGTAAGTTTGAAGCGTTTTTTAGCCTCCTTAGCTTACATGACATGGTTGGTACCGATGAACTCTTTAGGTTTTGTAGTTTCATATGATGCCAGTAGCTTTAAAACTGAGCCTGCTGCGATCATGAAATCGTGTTAAAGAAATTAGTTAAAATGAATTTGTATTAACTTGTTATTATTGTATTAACTTTGACAACCGGGCACATAAGACTGAAAAAGCAGCAAATCATCTGAAGCGAGAAGCTGGAACCAGATTAACGATTATAACGATTATTTTTCTGTCGATCGACCATAATACCAGCTGTGTTGGATGAAGTAACAAGTTGGAGGACAAATGGCACCTACAGCTTCTGTGTTGGGTGCTCATTTGGGTGCTCGTTGACCTCGTAGGTTTTGCCGAGATGCGCCGACACGATCCTGCCGCCTTTTCTGACCCGACCTCCAAACCCAGCGATGTTGGCCACCACTCCTCTATAGTGGTCGAAATTGAAGTCAAACCCCAGGGCTTTAAACGGGTCATCAGTACTCGCCACAGGCCTGAGAATACAAGTAAAAGCTTTCATTTACATATCTTGAGGTCAGAGGTCAAGGGACTCCTTTGAAAATGGCCATGCCAGTTTTTCCTCGCTAAAATGTAGAGTAAGTTTGGAGCATTATTTATCCTCCTTCACAACGAGCTAGCATGACATGGTTGGTACCAATGGACCCCACTACAACTTAAAAACTGCAATTTACATTAATGCGTTAAATAATTTAGTAGGGTTAAAACGAATTTGCGTTAACACATTATTATCACATTAACCTTGACAGCCCTGTTAATTGGTTGGGCTTTCCATTGATCCTATGGCAACTGCAGAAGTACCCTATGGTTGGTAATCACTGATTTCAGGAGAATGATTTCAGAGTAAAACTTCAGACTATTTAGCTTGTTTTTCTGGCTTGCTCATGGAGAACATCCTGTAAGCTATTGTCTGATTCAACATGGTACACTGTCTACTGGTTTAAAAAAAGGTTTCTTATGAAGTGTGAAAAAAAGGTTTCCCCCAAGAGGTGCACCTGGTTCTTTCATCCTGGAGAACAGCAGTAAACTTTGACTTTTCCTAAACAGAGAAGAGGCTCACTCAGTGGTGTTTGTTAAGGTCTTTGTTTTGAGGTCCCGTGTGTCCAATGCCATTTATAACCAGCATCCAAGAGCTAAAGTCTAGAAGAGAAAGAAGTCTTTCTCTCTTTCTTTGCTGTGTGAGTAACAAACAGCACAGTTTGGCTCCAACCTGCAGTATTGGCTCACTGTATTCATCATGTCACGTTCTAACAGTATCAAAAAAGTGTGATCGATTTAACTATGGCTGAATAAACACTTATGCTGACATTGGCCTTTTCTGGATAATGTCCTCCTCAATGAAACTAACGTTTTATCTAACTTGGCTTCCAAACACAAAAGCAGAATTGATCTCCGCCTTTCAGCAATCGTTGCTTTTTCTGTCTTTCAGGCTGTCTATTACGCCAGGCTTGATGGGATACAATTTTCAATCTTTAATAATAAATGATGTCTCTGGTCTTTGTGTGTGATACAAAGCTAGAACCAGGGAGTCTATTGAGAGTGTTGTAATGTGTGGTAAGATTTGGCTTTTGCTTTGTTAACATCTGTAGTCGTGTTTTGAAATCAGCCCCCACTGCCGTGACTCATAAGGCATCCTCGTTGGAGTCATCGTCAGTGGAAGGTTCTCGTGAGTCTAGTTGAAAGGGAATCACTGAGGGAGGAACCGAGCTTGATCAAAGTCGGTCATCCTGCGTTTGCTTGTTGCCATTACTGTAATTTTGTATGGAGATGCCGTGAAAGTTTGCCAGGAAGTGCTTGTCATGACTTCCTTTTCTGAAGTAATAATTGAAGACCTTCCTTGTCTGCTGCTATTAAATGTCTTCAACATAATAGCATCAAGAATATCTGGTGAGTCGTTTCCCCCAGCAGGTGTCATTTTATGCTGTTGCTCTGTTTTCCATACTGGATGGATTATTTTTTCATTTGGAGCAAAGTTTGAATTATTCACCTCCTTGACTCAGAGCTTTGGGGTTTTGCTCTCCCGTATCACATGCAGTGGGAGTCCATTAACCTTGGTGTTTGCTTCTCTCAGGAGGCAGAGGGATCCTTACCGTACCTGCTGGTGCTGTGTGGCGATCACGGCATGTCAGAGACCGGCAGCCACGGAGGCTCCTCAGAGCCAGAAATCAATACGCCCCTGGTGCTCATCAGTCCGGCCTTCAAAAGAAAAGGTACACTCTCTAATGTTCACTGAAGAAGCAGAAGAGATTCGGTTTGGTGGGGGGCCAGTGATCCCCGTGTAGCTACACACACGAGTCAGTGTGTAGACACGACATGATTTTGTCCGTCTAGTTAAAGCTGCAGTTGGTAACTTTGAGGAAATATGATAAAAAGTATGATAACTGTCACTGTATCCTGGCAGTAGTGCAGGAGAGAGATAATCTGTGAAAAAAATCATGTTTCTCGGTGTCCTCTTTGTGCTGCTAATGGCATTTACAATATTTCACCGTGTCCAAACAGGAACAACCAATCAGAGCCGAGGAGCCTCTGCAGCAGCTGTCAATCACCGCCCACTAAACCTGTCGAACTCTGATCAATCGGTCAAACTAGGCAGCGTTGCTCAAATAGAAATCAGTATTCTGTTACTGTAATGCCTATTTCTGTCCTCAAAAACAACAAGAGACAAAAACGTCCTCAAAAACATCTTATAGTTACTTTTTGGTTTGTTGAAAACAGCTTAGCCAAAACCAAGCACCGCCCGCCAGCGAGAGCAAAATTTATTTTTTGGTTGAATTTCGTAGCGATATCTCAGGAATGCCTGAGATAATTTGACAAATGATGGAATTTCTTCAAATTTGAAGCAAATGTCCACTTGGACTCAAGGATGAACTGATTCGATTTTGGTGGTTGAAGGTCAAGGTCACTGTGACCTTACGTGTGTCCGATTCTCGTGAACACAATATCTCAGGAACGCCTGGAGGAAATTTCTTCAAATTTGGGACAAACGTCCACTTGGCCCCGAAGAATCAAGGATTTGTGTGGTCAAAGATCGAGGTCACTGTGACTTCACATCTGTCCCATTCTCACGAACACAATATCTCAGGAAGGCCTGGAGGAAATTTCCTAGAATTCAGCACAAACCTCCACTTGGACTCAAAAATCAATTGATTTGATGTTGGTGTTCAAAGGCCGAAGGTCAAGGTCACTGTGACCTCACGCTCTTATCATTCTCCTGATATCTCGGGAATGCCTTGAACAAATTTCTTCAAATTCAGCACAGTCATCCACTTGGACTTAAGGGTGAAATGTTAGCTTTTGGTGGTGAAAGGTCAAAAAAGGTCAAGGTCCAGTTTCCATTCTCGTGAACGTGATTTCTCAGGGACGCCTTGAGGGAATTTCTTCAGATTCGACACAAACGTCCACTTGGACTCAAGGACCTACTGATTAGATGTTGGTGGTCAAAGGTCAAAGGTCATTGTGACCTCACGTCTTTCCCATTCTTGTCATATCTCAGGAACACCAGGAGGGAGTTTCTTCAAATTTGGCACAAAGTCCAAATGGACTCAAGGAACTGATGGTGAACTGATTCTGGTGGTCAAAGGTCAAAGGTCAAGGTCACTGTGAGGTTATATCTGTCCTATTCTAGTGCTTATGATTTCTCATTTCTGCTTTGACTGAATCTCTTCAAATTTTGCTAAAATGTCCGCTTGGACTTAAAGATGCGATAATTCGAATTTGGTGGTCAAAGGTCAAGGTCACTGTGACCTCACAAATTAGAAGAAGAAGAAGAGGAAGAAGACACCCTTTATAAATTCATTCTGGCAAAAGTTGAATCGAAGGCAACTGGACTTAGATTTGTCAGGGACAAATCTAAGTCCAGTTGCCTTCGATTCAACTTTTGCCAGAATGAATATGACCTGGATGAATGAGAACCTTCACAGATTTATAAATTCAATTTTTACACTCAGTTGTTAATTTTTACGCAGTACACACAAACCTGAAATACATACATGCACAAACAGGACCTACATACATGCATTAATGGAGAGATGTCAGAGTGAGGGGGCTGCTCCTGACAAGCGCCCCGAGCAGTTGGCGGTTTGGTGCCTTGCTCAAGGGCACCTCGGCAGTGCCCAAGAGTCTCTAGCTACCAGTTCACATTCAGTTTTTGGTCCATGTTGGGATTTGAACCGGTGACCCTCCAATTCCCAAGCCAAGTCCCTACAGACTGAGCTACTGCCTCCCCCAAATTACATTTATGGCCATATCTCAATAACTCATATGCTAATTTTGACAATGTCACACAGATGTCTAACAGGATAAAGTGATGACATGATGACAGTTTGGACAGACATATATGTAAACTGCAACTTCACTGGTTGACGGAGGCCTGAAACCATAAGGTGGTAATTGTAGTATAAAAACTTTTTATCATATTTGCTCAAAGTTACTGACTGCAGCTTTTCTGCGGTGTCTGCAAGAGAGATTATGTTTTGTTCATGACTCAAAATTATGTAATTAGTCAAACTGAACTTGTGAACAGGGTTCGTAGGGGAAACATTTTCTTTCATGCACACTCAAAACTTTCCATTAATCTTAGCGTGACGAGCGATTTCGTCTCAAAGAGTGCAAATAGAAACTCCTGAGCAGAACTTTGTTTTGCAGTGATGAATGTGGCTGAGTGTGAATGTGTGATTGTGATAATTGCTTCTTTCTCAGCCAAGCCTATTTTTGAAATCTTTTTCTTGCATCTTTTTTTATTTATACACCATTCATGTTAATTAATCAGTTACAGTTCACTTGAGTTGTTGCTACAGAATTGGTGCTTTTGCTCGCACCCTGTGCCTCCTGTGGTGCCAACAGCTTGAATCACTACAGTCAGTCAGACTTTCCTTTCAAACTCTAACATTTTACCAATCACAGAGGGGGGAGGAATGAAATGCCAAAGTCTGTGTTCACTTCAATGAAATACATCCAGAGCCAGTTGAATTAATTCCTTTAGTTATTCATGAGGTGAATATATTACACAGTAATTTAATTATTTTCTGAAATAAGTAAAGTTTATATTGTAGCACCTCTTTAGAGCTGTCTTCACAAAGTGTTTTACAATAAAATTAAAGGTGGCAGACATAGAATACAAGCATAATGCAGCAGCTGGAAAGGGTGACTGTGTGATTAGTTTCTGTTTCAAGTGTTGCTTAATCCTGATTGGTGCACGGAAGAACTGTACATGACATCAGTTTTTTTCAAACTGTAACCTAAACTGTTATTTTGTTAGCAGGAAATACTGATTTCATGTAGGATCCCATGGCTCGTAAGAAGAAGCTGGAGACCTGCACACAAGAGCAACGAAACACAAATATACATACAAGGGCTGTCAATCGATTAAAATATCTTATTGCGAGTAATCGCATGATTGAATATAGTCAATCACAGTTAATCGGAAATTAATTGCACATTTTTTATGTGTTGAAAATGTACTTTAATGACGATTTAGTATCAAGTATTTAATATTCTTATCAACATGGGAGTGGGCAAATATGATTACTTAATGTATTTGTATGTATATATTTTTTATTGAAAATCAATTAACAACACAAAACAATAACAAATATTGTCCAGAAACCCTCACGGGCACTGCATTATCATAAAAAAATATGCTCAAACCATAACATGGCAAACTGAAGCCCAACAGGCAACAACAGCTGTCAGTGTGTCATTAAATGGACTTGCATTTATAAAGCGCTTTTCTAGTCTTCTGCGCTTCAGTACATGTCAGCATTCACCCAGTCATACACTGATGGCAGATGCTGCCAACCTGCCCATCAGGATCTAATCTAAATACTCATTCACACACATCTGGAGCAGTATCAGATGAGTATCTTGCTCTAGGACACTTCGATACATAGGCTGGAGGACCCGGGACCGAACCGCTGACCTTCTGATTGGTTTGCACTCTGAGCCACAGCTGCTGGCTTGACTATGACGTGGCACTTATAAGTGGGCATGTCTGTAAAGAGGAGACTTGTGGGTACCCATAGAACCCATTTTTATTGTGCTGAGAGAGGTTAAGGGACCCTTTTGAAAATGGCTGTGACATAGCATAAGTTTGGAGCCTTATCCTTCTTTGTGACAGGCTAGTATGACATGGTTGGTACAAATGGATTTCTGAGGTTTTCTAGTTTGTTATATAATGCCACAAACTGTATATGTATAAATAAATAAATAAATAAATATTTCACTTCAAAACTGAGCTGGCTACAACCTAAAAATAACAAGTTGTATTAATGCGTTAAAGAAATTAGTGGCATTTAAACAAATTTGCGTAAATGTCTTATTATTGGAGTGCAGTGGTTAGCACTGTCGCTCCATAGCAAGAGGGTTGCATGTTCGAATCTGGTTTGGGGCTCTTCTGTGTGGAGTTTCCATGTTCTCCCCATGTAAGCGTGGGTTTTCTCCAGGTTCTCTAGCCTCCTCCAACAGTCTTAAGACATGCAGTTTAATTGATGACTCTAAATTTCCCATAGATGTGAATGTGAGTGTGAATGGTTGTCTCTCTCTATGTATCAGCCTTGCGATGGAGTGGCGAGCTGTCCGGCGTGTACCCTACCTTCTTGCAGTGTGGATCGGCTACAGCCCCCCACAACCCCGAACGGGATAAGCAGTTGCACATAGCAGGAAATAGTTCATGTAGGATCCTATGGCTCATAAGAAGAAGTTGGTTCAGAAAATACGTTTTGGGACCTTTAAGTCCAACACAAGGTTTTTTTGTCCAGTTTTGCTGTTGTGGTGCTGTATACCAAGCCTTCTGTCTGTGGAGACCTACACATAAGAGCAACAAAGCACAAACAGACATACATAAAACTTAAAAAATACATGACAGAAACTTCATCCTTTAAGCTTCCTATAGAAGAGAAATTCTGAAGCACCTACTTTAGTAATTCGAAAGAAAATCCTTGAATCTCTTGTAACTTGAGTCTGTTATAGCCTTAATACTATGAGGAACACACTTTCTATTAATACCACCTTAGATGTACATACGATGACAAGGAAATGTGTTTTATTTAATGCATCAGTTAGTGCAATCAGTGGCCTCATCAGTATCATTGGTTATTTTTAACACAGAGAGAATGGTGGGTCATTAGTAGAAAGCTCAACTGCCTGTTGTTTTTCATTAGAACATGCAGTGGATCAGAGCTCATTACCGACTCCGTACCTGAGCTTCACTTTTTAATCTGAATGCATCATTGAGAAAACAAAACCTCTTACTGCAGATTGGCAGAACATTTAGTCAACAAAGCTGGGAGGATCCTGAGAGGCAGCGCCCCTTTAATCAGACAGCATAGGGAAATAAGAAACCATACAGGCATTATTTACCTCAGTATCTGTGCATCCTTGCCTTTTCTTGCTTCCCTTAAGAAGCCACAATACACTGTATTGCAGTCAAAACCAAGAAAAGCCAATAACAGAGAATAACAAAGGTGATAACATCCCAGTCTCAAAACCCACAGCAACTATGGTGCAACCACATCAGTAACAGCTGCAAAAATGTTTTGATACATTGATGAACGAAATTTCAGCCTACTGATGTGAGAGAGAGAGAGAGAGAGAGAGAGACACTAATGAACTGAGGCATAGTACCTATGTAGACATTTCATGTACGTAGCAGCATCAGTTCAAACCCCATCATAACAACCGCTAAGGTAACTGTGTTTGTTTGTTTCTTGTTTTATTTACACATATAAATAATTTAAAAATCATACAATATGTAATTCACAAGGGAATGTGAAGGAGAATTGCTTAACCCCCCCCCCCTCCAAGGGTTGAAAAGTAGCATTCTTCAGGCAGCATATTACAGGAAATAACCAGAAAAGTGCACTCAGTAGAGCGCAGACCTCAGCCTGGTGTGTCTGGCAATTTGCTATCACTACATGATAAAGATAGACCATAAAGTATTTTTTTTAAATCTTGTATCTTGACTTATGACGACCACTGCTTTAATGTTTGATTGAATGAATACAAACCACAGTTGCCCCTATCTAGACTAGCAAGCCTGTCAGACATGTTTTTCACTCACGTCTCAAGCAATAGATAAACTTTCATTTTAATCTATGCAGCTAAACTGCAGTTCACTATGTACCACTTAATGTTGACTGTTTAACGTGTCCCCTGAACAGTCAGCCCTGCTGTGTTTAGCCCTATTAGCCTCGTTAACTTTTAGCTCTGTGAGCTGTATTAGTCTTGTTAGCTAGCTCTGTTGGCTCTGTTAACTCTGTTAGTTGTATTAGCCCTGTTAGCTGTGAGCTCTATTAGCTGTACAAGCCCCATTAGCTGTTAGCTCTGTAAGCTGTATTAGCCTGTTAGCTGTTAGCTCTTTTAGCTGTATTAACCCCATTAGCCATTAGCTCTGTTGGCTCTGTTAGCTGTATTAGCCCAGTTAGCTGTGAGCTCTGTTAGTTGTATTAGCCCTGTTAGCTGTTAACTCTGTAAGCTGTGTTAGCCCACCAGCTGTTTGCTCTTTTAGCTGTGTTAGCCCTATTAGCTGTTAGCTCTGTTGGCTCTGTTAGCTGTATTAGCCATGTTAGCTGTGAGCTTTGTTAGCTATATTAGCCTCAATAGCTCTGTTAGCTGTATTAGCCCGTTAGCTGTGAGCTATACTAGCCTAGCTAGCTGTTAGCTGTATTAGCCCTGTTAGCTGTTTGCTCTGTTAGCTGAATTAGTCTCGTCAGCTGTTAGCTCTGTTAGCCAAACGCACCATAGCACTCCCACTGGCTGCTAACATCTAACTAGCTGTGCTCCTATGGACATAAGAAGGCTTCCGTTTTAGTCAACACTAGGTTCAGTTTGTCATTTGCGAAGCGATAGTTATACATACATACAATTATCCTGTACCTAGCAAATGAAGAGAGAAACAATTCGTTATCTGCCGAAACAGCAGTCTAAACTGGAGCAGTTGTTGATCATTTGTGTCCCCTACTGGCCAGTTAAGAATACTGAGGTGTTAGCAGTCAATGGTATAAAACAATCAATAAAATATGTTTTCAATAAAATATCTCTTCAAAAAGTGTGAATCACTGCAACCACAAGTGGTCCTTGAGCATATAGTCATAAATGAGCACAGAAAACATTAAGCTGATGGGTCCAGCTGTCTGAAAGATTAGCTGTGGACAGACAGACACAAATTCACACACACACAACTGAATACATAATCCCCTGATGGAGATAATAATTACAGCAATGTAAATGTGATATATACAATTTCTGTGTATCTAGCAATAATTTTATATATAGTCAGAGACAGAAACATAGTGTAGAATAGTACTTGACAACAATGCAAGAGTCTAAACTGAAGCAGTTGTTGATCATTTGCGGCCAGTCAGTAAATAATGGTATAAAACAATCAATAAAATATGTTGAGCATTCAATCAGAAATGAGCACAAAAATATAAGGCTGATGGGTCCAACAGTGCCTGATATTAGCCGTGAATGCACAGACACAGAGATGCAAACATTCATAATTCACATTCACATTCATTCACACATGACTGACTGAATACATAATCTCCTGGCGGAGATAATAGTTACAGCAATGTAAATCAGATCAGAAATACTTTATTGATTCCCAGGGGGAACTGGGGCCTTACAGTTGCTCTTTATAAACATAAACAAAAATGTAAGAAAATAGAAATAAATAATGTACATAATGCTGCGATATAACACAGCATATGCAAAGACATAAGTTGTAGCTAAAATTGAAAATTAAATATAAGAAATATGTACAAATTTTCTATTAAGACGTACAATATATAACAAATAACCACAGTGCAAAAAACTAATTAAAATGCTTATAAGTAAATTCAAAATGCTGAGAAGTGTGTTAAATATAAGCCAGACTGGTATAAGTAAGAATTAGAAATTCATAAGAATATTTATTGAATGTACAGTATGAATATAGTATTATGACAGTATGTGTAATATACACAAATTTAAATGTAACGTACACAGTTTCTATGCATCTATCAATAATTTGATGTAGTAAAGTCAGAGACGTAGTGTTGCATAGTACTTGACAACAGTACATCCTAGAAAACACCCATCTGTTACACAGCTATAATGGTGGTCATAAAACACGACACACATCAAAAACACTCATTCATAATACATACAAATATACACAAACACTATCATTAACAGACTAAGAGCATACACTCGTGTCATATGGCTTAGAGTTTTCATAGGACAAGAAAGATAATGAGAAAATAAACACAAATAATGAGGAAGAAAAAAGTGTTAATCATAATAGGCCTTTAGACTCTTATGACGAGTTAAACATTGGTTGGACTGAGCCTAACTGTGGTACAATCTGTTGAGAAAACCTTGTTATGGTGCCAGCTTTGGTACAAAGTACTCTCTGAGCTGAGCAAATGCGAGGCTCTGCACAGTCATATTAAGAATTCAAGAATGGCTGTGGTGATATTTTCGAGATAATATTAGCGAGCTACATACTTGAGTGCATATGGCTTCATCGTCAGCTGCAGTTTGGTCATCACCATGAATCAGCATTCTGTGTGTAACCTTTTACTGAGTTATGACACATCTGCTCTGCCAGAATGTGAGTCGCTCTGTTCTGTGGAAGCCAAACGGTACAGTACAAGCAGAGTGGATGTCGTCAGCAGGCTGGCGAGCAGATTACTTCTTTTTGGCTCGTTCTCAGAGGACAAATTGTAAAATAATAATGTATGATTTTGCACACAGTTAATATGGGATTAGTATTTGATAAAACATCTTTGGGGATTTGAAAATATTTCAGTTTAAAAAAAGGAGGCTCTATCAACTTTGCTCATTAGCACTGCAACTAAAAGCGTAACTTAAACATTTTAATCATTCATTGTAAAAGATTTAAACAAGCCTTGTATACTTGGTAGATTTATGATATTATCCCAAATAGCTTTGGGCTCAGTACAGCAAAGACCTTGTCTTGTTGCAAATCCGCCCCCTTTTCATATAAAATGGATAATTCCTCTCTTTCATTGTGTCAATTACCAAATTAGCTCACAGCTCGGGGGTTCGTCCCACTCTTTAGTCTGCAGCTGTGTCGCTTCCCCTCACATGTGAGCTGTATTGTTCATTTTTGGGTATATTTCACACGAGTATAGTTCATTATTGCAACCTGAAAACTTCACTCAGATGCAGACAGTGTGGGAAATGACTCCCACTCTCTCTTTATGCTCTCTACAGGCAGCCAAGTATCAACATAAAGCCGTGTTAGCTTTTGACAGGAGATGAGTTTTCAGAAATGGTAACTGTGTCATTCTTTCATTATTTTTTAGCATTTTTTGTTTGGGTTGTTTTTAGGGCTGTCAATCAATTAGAATAGACAATCACAAATTAATTACACATTCTTTTTTTTCTGTTCAAAATGTACCTTACAGAAAGATTTGTCAAGTATTTAATACTCTGCATTATGCAAATGTGTGTATTAGGGATGGGAACGGTTTGGGTAAAAAACCGAACCATTCGGTTCGCTAGTCACGGTTCGGTTCGTGTATGTATCGTTGAGTTCGTTTGAAATAGTGCATCGGGCCGATTGTGTATTTTTTTTTTCATTGCGTTTATTGTCACACTAGAAATCAATGGGAGCCTATGGAAAGAGGCTGGGACACGGCGAACAGGGGTATGGGATATAACACGTGCATTGTAACTGAAGCTGCAGTCGTGCGTTGTGATTGGCTCATTTTCAGCGAGGGCAGACCAGATTTTACTGCGCATGTCTCTCATCCACTCCCACTATGTCTACATTACCACAGCTATTAGCTCATCACCGCACATTAGGGAATGGTAAAGGTGGAAGTAAATGACTCCAGTAAACCGTGATCTGAATCGAACCGTGAAATTTATGAACTGTCCCACCCCTAGTGTATATAGGGCTGCCAAAGTTAACAAGATAATAACGTGTTAAGGCAAATTTGCTTTAACGCCACTAATTTCTTTAATACCTAGCTGCAACTTGTGAGTTTTAGGTCCTAGTGGGCTATAATGAAGATACTGGCACCATATGAAACTAAAAATCTAAGGAATCCACTGGTACCAGCCATGTCATACTGGCTTGTCGGGAAGGAGGCTAAATAATGCTTCAAACTTATGCTAGATGTTGGAAAAACTGGCATGGTCATTTTCAAAAGGGGGATAATAACTATATACATACATTGCATAAAGCACCATATTTGTCCACCCCCATGTTGATAAGAGTATCAAGTACTTGACAAATCTCCCTTTAAAGTACATTTTCAACAGGTGAAAAAATGTGCCCTAACATATTTATGATTTGAAATCAATTAACAACACCAAAAAATGACAAATATTGTCCAGAAACCCTCACAGGTACTGCATTTAGTTTAAAAAAAATATGCTCAAATCATAGCATGGAAATGGAAATGGCCATTACTGTTTTTACTCTCCAAAATTTAGTGTGATTTTGAAGCAAAATTTAACTTCCTTCCCAACAAGCTAATACGACATGGTTGGTACCGATGGATTCTTCAGGTTTTGTAGTTTCATATGATGCCGGCATCTTCTCTTTAACTTTAAAATCTGGTACAATAGTAGAATCACAATTTGGGTTAATGCATTTAATAAATTAGTGGCATTAAAACCAATTGGCCAAGGACTATGAGGACTGTTGGTTGTACCTTTCCATTTAGATTCAGATTTTTTATGTTAGAATTAACGTTTAAATAATGCCATGATTCTAAAAAAATGTCACTAATGTGTTTTGCCTCAACAAATAAAACAAGCGTCAGCTGTGGAGAGAGGCTGTAGATGTCTCACAGCGCTCAGCCTGCAGTTTGACTGTCCTGAGGGGAAAGAGAAAGCATCAGCAATGAGACGCTGTCGCTGCTATGATTAGAGTGATATGATATCCCAGTAAAATATATTATACATGATCGCTGACTCCCAAATAACCCAAAGGCATGGGATTTCTCCCTGTTAGTGTTTGTATAAGATTTATGACTTTAGCAAAATTACCTCCTTTTTCAAATTTATCTCGACGAGTGTTGTGAAATTCTTTCAGACAAGCTATTATTGTATAAACGGAGGGATGTTCCACAGCAGACAGTATATGAAAATTGAGCCATTTCGTCATGTCCATCATTTAAATAGTTTTTTGTCTGTGGATTGTGTCAGAGGGATAAAATGTGACTTTCACATTCTTATTAAAAAATATCCATTTTGCTGCCCGCTGTCAATGATTGATGTAACACAATTGTGATTCAGTTAGTTATTGAAGGCTTTTCTATGTCTGACACTGCAGGTTTTTAAGGGAAAAATCCACTGACATGCGGGGGTGCATTTTAAATTTCAACTGTTTTTCAAATAAATAGAAGAAGAACCTGATAGTTGTTGGTACTGGATTTTATACAGGCTGATTGACAAGTGAAGGTTAGAAAACAACACAGCAAGACAAACTGCTAAATAATGCTCTTCATTTATGTGTCATTATTTCACCATCACGTATTGCAGGTGCAGTAGATGCTCATTGTTTTGCTTGTGTGTTTTTTCGCCCCGTGGTGTCAGTGGGAATGGAGAAGCCTGGCGTGGTGGAGCAGGTTGACCTGACTCCAACCCTGGCCCTGGGACTCGGCCTGCCCATTTCTCAGAACAGCGTGGGCCACGTCATCCCGGGTGTCTTGGAGGAAGCTTCACTCCGAGACCAGCTGCGCTTCCTGCATCTCAATGGCCACCAGCTCAGCTGCCTGCTCAAAGACAGCATGCCCGACTATGAGAAAGGTGGGTTACAAATTCCTAGCGTCTAACCTCTGGACTCGTTAAAGCCTGCCAAGCCAGGACCTTGTCTGAGAGGGAGCCTCATTATTATGCTGTATTATTCATGGGCTGCTAATAGTATTCAGAAGGTACATTTTCCCAGGCACACAGTAAAGTGACTATTGCTAATAGTAAGAAAACTAATCAATTTCAGGAATAGTACTTTCCAATATTCTCTTTTTTCCTTATTCTATTGAACTTGATAGAACCACCAAGCACACATTGGGTCAGTTCCTATTACTCCATTTTTTTGACAAAAAATAACACAAAATGTCCATCACATGCTTTATTATAATAATACAAACATTTTTTCTTGCCTCAAACTTGCCTCAGATTCCACGGACACCTAATAATCTGGTTTATGTAGGTAATTATTTAAAAGTATAAAGTTGCAAGAAAAAGTATGTTAACCCTTTGGGATTACTTGGGTTTCTGCATAAATTGGTCATAAAATATGTTCTGATCTCCATCTAAGTCACAACAATAGACAAACAGTCTGCTTAAACTAATACCTCACAAAAAATGATATGTTTTCATGTTTTTATTAAACACAACATGTAAACATTCACAATGCAGGGTAGAAAAAGTATGTGAACCTGTGGATTTATTAACTGGTTGACCCTCCTTTGGCAGCAATAACCTCAACCAAACGTTTGCTGTAGTTGCAGATCAGACCTGCACAACAGTCAGGAGGAATTTTGGACCATTTCGTTTCAGTTCAGCAATATTCTTGGGATGTCTGGTGTGAATCGCTCTCTTGAGATCATGCCACAGCATCTCAATGGGGTTGAGGTCAGGACTCTGACTGGGCCGCTCCAGAAGGCCTATTTTCTTCTGTTGAAGCCGTTCTGTTGTTGATTTGCTTCTATGCTTTGGGTCATTGTCCTGTTGCATCACCCATCCTCTGTTGAGCTTCAGCTGGCGGACAGATGGTCTTCAGTTTTTTCTTGATAAAATTGGAAATTCATTTTTCCATGGACGACAGCGATCCGTCCAGGCCCTGAGGCAGCAAAGCAGCTCCAAACCATGATGCCCCTCCACCATATTTCACAGTTGGGATGAGGTTTTGATGTTGTTGTGCTTTGTTCGTTGTTGTGTTTTTTCTCCACACATAGCGTTGTGTGTTCCTTCCAAACAACTCAGTTTTGGTTTCATCTGTCCTCAGAATATTTTTCCAGTAGTGCTGTGGAACATCCAGGTGCTCTTTTGCAAACTTCAAACGTGCAGCAATGTTTTATTTGGACAGCAGTGGCTTCCTCCGTGGTTTCCTCCCATAAACTCCATTCTTGTTTAATGTTTTACTGATTGTAGATTTGTCAGCAAAAATGTAGCATGTGCCAGAGATTTCTGTAAGTCTTTAGCTGACCCTTTCGGATTCTTCTTCATCTCATTGAGCGTTCTGCGCTGTGCTCTTGTGGTCATCTTTACAGGACGACCACACCGAGGGAGAGTAGCAACAGTGCTGAACTTTCTCCATTTGTAGACAATCTGTCTTACTGTGGACAGATGAACATCAAGGCTTTTAGAGAGACTTTTGTAACCCTTTCCAGCTTCACGCAAGTCAATAATTCTTGATCGTAGGTCTTCTGAGAGCTCTTTTGTGCGAGGCATGGTTCACATCAGGCATTGCTTCTCGAGAACAGCTAACTCAAAACTGGTTTTTATAGGGCAGGGCAGCTTTAACCAACACCTCCATTCTCATCACATTGATTGGACTCCAGGTTGGCTGACTCCTGGCTCCAATTAGCTCTTGGAGAAGTCATTAGCCTAGGGGTTCACATACTTTTTCCACCCTGCACTGTGAATGTTTACATGTTGTGTTCAATAAAAACATGAAAACATATAATTTTTTTGTGCGGTATTAGTTTAAGCACACTGTGTTTGTTTATTGTTGTGACTTAGATGAAGATCAGAACACATTTCACACACAATATCCAGCAGGGCACGACTCCTGTGGTTGCAAAAGGAAGTGTGATTGTATAGAAATCTTTGAGAAAATGAGCCCACTTCTCAATTGATTTATTACCTCAGTAAACATTGTAAACATGAGTTTATGGTTGCAGTCGCTAGTATCAAGTCTTCTTCAACACAGCATGATGTTCATTTAGTAAATTATGGTCCCATTTAGAGTCATATAGACCATAAGTGAGTCATACTTACTGCATCCAAAAAGACATTTTTTATCAACCTGGGACAACAGAAGTTAGTAAGAAGTTAGTCACAAGCTCTGACGGTATCGGTACTGTAGAAAAACGAGTTTGTCAAGTTTTCAGAAAGTATCGTGACATTCCTAGCTATAATGACTGTGCAAGATTATAATAATGTGGCGCTGCCCCCAAGTGGCCAAAAAATGGTTAAAAATTTAAAGTTAAAAATTACATTTGGGAATATACATGTTCTGACAGGTCTCTTTTACAGCTAGTAAAACCTGAATATTTTCACATAAGTTTTGAGACAACATATGTTTGCTCAGACTAAGCAGATCACTGTCTTATTTGTATTTTGCTCCCAGTTTAGCACTTGCAGTGTTTTAAGTGAAGAAACACAGATGGCACAGACTTACTCTATATATCGACTCAGACATGGTTTTGCTGTGAGTAGAATTGCATCTCGTCATTATTCACACCATGTTGTGGGCTACATCAAAGCAGCGTTTAACCTGAAGCAGTCTGGTTAAGACGAGGGTAGAATCATCTCGCAGGTTCAAACGATTCATCAAACCAAAGCTCAACGCTGGAAGTTTTGTATAAAGACAATTTTTGGAAATTTCAACTTGTCTAACATGAAAATGAATCCATTCAAACACATGATTTTATTTTTGTTAATGGTCTCCAATGGTAGTTAACACACTGAAAATATTAGAGGATCCTCCAAATGTTTCAGTTTATGGTATGTTTGTAATTTTTTCATTGTTACCGATTTAGTATGTATTTACAGGAAGTAGGGTACTAAAAGCTGCCATAAATACTTTATGAATTTAAGCTTATGAATTGGAAAGACTGAACCTAGCTCCACCAGAAGAAATCAGGTACCTGCTCCTGTCATCTCAGGGTGTTAGCGTTAACCCCTGTCTAGAAAATCTTTATACTGGTTTCTTTAAGTCTGCGAATAAATGACCTCACAGCAGTCAAATTCCACATGGGAGACAGTCTGCAGTCTGTTCTTGAGCATTAATGCTGCCCACTCTTTGTGCTAATGCATGCACATATCCTCGCTGAGTCCTGCTCCCTACTTTTATCTCGGGGTCACACTGTTTGTCAGCGCTATCCATCTCGCAGCCTCTCCCCCACGTCTCCCTCTCCGTCTGTCTCTCTGTTGCCGTCCCTCATTTTCACAAGCATTTGATACACCAATGGCAGCAATTACCATTGCTAATGTTTGATGGGTCAGAAGTAATTTGTCTTATCATTGTAAATGGAAAGGAGGGAACAAGGCAGAGAGTTGACTCTCTAATAACTGACTTGTTTGGCAAATAATTGGACATGTGGCATTTCATTTGAAATTCAGAATCTTTTTAAAAAAAAACTGCTTCCCCTAAAAACAACAACAAAAAACACCTTTTTTTGCTAAATCAGTTATATAGTGAACAAGGAATACTACGACCAAGTAGATAATATGTGGTGTCAAGGTCGCTTACATACACAGAAAGAGCCACAAAAACAGCTAAAGCAACTCCGATGACCAGAAAATAAGGAATTACACTCCTAATGTTAGAGGTCTGTAGCAAGTATTAGAGGACTGATTTAAAATCAACACCCAGGATCTGTAAGAATATTAATGTGTAGCATTAACTGCATAGCTGGTGAGATAAGTTTCAAATGGGGTCAAGGTTCCTGTAAATAAATGTCTGGGATAGGCGATGGATAGATGGGTGGCCACATGGAAAACATAGTTGGTATGAAGGACCTCTTCACAACAGGGATGTTTACTTAATTTTTTTTAAATTTTTTTTTTTTTTATGCTGACAGCATGACTCTGAGTATCGATTGGTCGGTTGGTCGGTCGGTTGGTCGGTCGGTGCACCACTTTGGTCCAGACTGAAATATCTCAACAACTATAGGATGGATTGCCACTGACTTTCATGAATTTTAATATTAAAGGGGACTTATTAAGCTTTTTTGCACAGCAATAACAGACAGTGAAAGTGACCGTTTGACTGTATATTGACATTTCGGCAACATAACTACACTTTTGATGTCTATATCTGTACAAAATGTCATGGACATGAAAAAAGTCAAGCATTTTTTCTGTGGGCAAAAATCCTTCATTTGTCAACACAAGGCTTTTATTCTGAAATATATGCAGGACAGTGTTGTAGGACATGCAGTGGCTTGCAGAGCTCCATGAATGGATATAGTATGGGATTTTAATTGTGGATTATCACTATTATTTACAAATGAGCACACGTTTCTTGACCTTTCTCTGTCTAAAATAAATAGAAACTAGAAAAGCACTCAGAGAGCGCAGACCTCCGCCAAGCACCATAGTTTCCCCCCATATTGTAATTCACTCCAAAATAAACATCCTACATTTTTTAAAAAGAATTTTATATCAGTGGCAAACATAGAACATATATACAAGACACAACATAAAACTCACAATACATTATTTCTAAAACCAACATATGTACATTAACATTTTTTTACAAACTGTGTCATGGTCAGAAAAATAACAGTCTTCAACACATATCTGGGGATGTTGATTATTGTTGAAGTAAGCGTGGGATTTGATAGAAGTACACATTGTAAATCCCTGAGTCAAATTTCATGAGCTTTGGGCAACAATTACCAGAGATATTGAGAAACAATTTTTTGGGTCCCATTTACCCCAATGTTAACGAAAATTTCAAAGTGATCCAGAATGCAGAATTTCTTCCGGATCACCCCCAAAATTAAATCGGTTCTTCCTTTTCACATTTTCGACACACCCTGAAAATTTCATCAAAATCGGTCCATAAGTTTTTGAGTTATCTTGAACACAGACAAACAAACAGACAGATAAACGCCGGCAAAAACATAACCTCCTTGGCGGAGGTAATAAATAGAAATGACATTTATAATGACATGATATGGTCATTATCAGGGTCAATTTCTGTGTAGAAAGAGCAGCAGAAACGCAGCAGAACAACATAACTTTGCAGACTTTAAAAAAAAAAGTATACAATACTATACTATGGAAACTAAAGGAAAGGAGGGAAAGCATAATAGGTCATCTTTAATTATATTTCAGTATCACATATAAAACAACCTGCTCTCGAAGTTTTTAAAGTACATCTCTGTATTGTCTTTGGCCCTACAGACGTTTGTATAATGTCCCAGTTTTCAGTACAACATGTTGTCTTGTGTGTCCTATATTGAATTATAAGACAAAATGTACAGTATCCGGTTGAAAAGAAAATGTGTTCAGCTGCCACAAACTTGTGAGTGTGGTAATCAGAAAATATTGCATTTTCAAAACATGATTTAAAACTAACTACTTCTTTTCATATTAAAAAACTTACCACTCTGGCAGCACATTTCCCACTCTATTTTGGTCCTTGGTTTCCATAGTGATGGGATGAAATGGAAATTATTTCAGCAGACCTACATTTGGATGTGTTGATTTTTTTGAATCTGTCCACTTGGGTAATCATGAAGCTGTTATGCAGTAGAATGTAATAGTTGTCACTGCCGGGAAACTCGCCTGGGATGATATTTTAATTAGCATCGCTGTTGGACACCTGTTGGGGTCAAATCTTACTGGTACGGAGCGAAGTCGCCTAAAAGAAAGCTGCCTTCTGCCTGAAAAGAAATGTTGCTGATTTCAGCGTTCAGATTAGTTTCATCAGGGAGACAAAACTTCAATCAAAAAAAAAAAAAACGTCTTAAAAAGCTTTATAATGTCCAGACACTCTCAGCTTGAGTGTGACGCAATTGGATATTTCAGGACTTAGTCATTATTGTGCAATCTCCTTTTGGTTTTTGCAATCAGCTATCATTGTGATAAAGTAAGAACATTTTCAAAGTTCAACTCACGGTTTAAACAACCTCCACATCGCTCTGTCGCTCTGTCTCTGTGCCTTGTTTGCTTTTTTTATACTGTTTATTTGATGGTTTTAATCCCCTCCAGTAATCACTCTGAAATCAAGATTGCAATGACTACATCCAAAGTAAAAGTAATTAAAGTCAGCTCACTCTCCCAAATGGATTTTCTGACTCCTAGATTCCTCTTTCACAATCCAATAAATATGACCCAGTATATTTTTTTGTATTCACCATACTGGTTATTCTTGTTACTATATATAGGCTAATAATGGGTGTACCCCTATTTCTCATTCATACATTTTATTATAAATATATCATTTCCTTTTCCATTGCATTCTCTCTCTCAAAAACAATAGATTTTTTTTAATATTGTTTGAATTATTGTATTCTTTTTTTTCCCTGTTATGCTTATGAATATTATTATTAATTTATATTAATTTAATTTAATTTACTTTAATTTTTACTTTACTTTTATTTTATTAATTTACTTTTCTACTGTGTATATATCATTTTATTTGTATTAATACTTTTTTTTTTAAATCTATGCTTCTTGTTTATTGCACTATCCACTTGCTGCTGTAACATGTGAATTTCTCCACTGTGGGACTAATAAAGGAATATGTTAGCTTATCTTATCTTATGCTTAGTTATGGTATTTTTACAGTTTTGGAAACCTGTAAACATAGCCAGACAGTGACTGGTTTAATTAAATCAGCATAGTCATAACTGATTCAATTTGGAAGAGAGTCCCCCAAGCACTTATGATGACTTAAATTTTATATAAGGCTTTTTCACCTTTCCATATTAATGTACTAAAGTTTTAGGTATATGATTAAAGCAAGTTTTGTACTGCAAAATGTGAGTCTTGGTAAGATATTTGTTTTCATGATGCTATTATTAAAGGGATCATTATCCATTTGTGTAAATCTTGTGTATATGGCTCTCCAAGGCCCCAAAATTGCATTGATGAAGCATGATAAGGTCTTGACAAATAGCCACACCTTAATATTTTGATTTATTTTGCTTCCATCTCAGATGATATTAGACTTAAAGGGATAGTTTGAGTGTTTTGAAGTGTGGTTGTATGAGGTACTATCCGTAGTCAGTGTATTACCTACTGTAGATGACAGTTGGCACGTCCCCAGGTTGAAGAAGCAGACAAGAGTTACCACATGGAAGCAAAGCAAAATCAATATCCATTAAAGTGTATGTTATATTTAGACTATTTTCTGCCGGGGAATTGAGCTGAAAGTGAGATGCAGCTATACTGCTTTTATCTACGGAGGCTGGTGGCTTTGAAGAGAGTATAGATTAACTTCACTTTCAGTTCAGTTTCCTGTTAGTGGCTATCTGACAGCAAGATAAAGCCATGAAAATATTCTAAATATAGATATATATATACACTTAAACTGATACTGATTGTTTTTTTTTAGGTGAGCCTTTCTTTTAGGTGGTTTAAGTATGTTTTGCTGGCATCCCCGTCCACAGCAGTACACTGCTTTGCTTCCACGTTGGTACTCTTGTCTGCTTCTCCAAACCGGGGGGTGTGCCAGGCTTTAAGGTAATACACTGACTATGGATAAGTACCTCGTACAACCCCCCACTTCAAAACACACAAATTATCCCTTTAATAAGTCCCAAGTATCTTTATATTGAATGTTATCCAAAGCCCAGTTAAAAACATACAAAGCAAACGTATTAGCGAATCTTGACTGTCCGTGTAAAAGTAATTTGTAAATCCATCACTGTCTGCTTTGTCTCAATCTTCATGTTATGTTTTCTTGTGCTTCTAACCTCAGGCATCATGGAGGGCCATTAGCCAATCCCTGTACTTTTAGACAGATGAAACACGGCCAGGGCCATTGATATTGTGTGATTCATGCCTGTGGCTTAAGGTTCTAATATTTCTACCGACCCCTCTGTCTGGCAAAGCCACAGTCACTATTTATCACCCCTGTGCCTATGCTGCTGAGATAGGTGTTACACTGCAAAATATTGTTTTTAGGAGTGTGTGTGTGCGTGCGTGCTTTTCTCTGATGTATACCACAAATCAAACCTCCACATTGCTTTGTCCTTGAACATCCTAAAGCACTGAAGTGAAATGAAAGCAGGCATCATTTCATCTGCTTTGAGTAAACATGTGAATGAGTCATCGCTTGTCATCGTTAGGATCCTGACAAATTATACATTGTTTTTTCGGGGCTAAATGTTTGTTTTTTTCACTGTAGGCATATTATTATATTTTCACTTTAAGGAACATTATCGATACAGGAAACGGAACAAGAAAAATTGAAAGTTAATAGATTTTAAAACATCCGCCATGCATCATAATGATTGATGAATTCATAAATAATAATTCTTATTCATAAGACCAGGAAACAAATAGTAAGGAAATGCCTGTATTTTCTGTATGATGAAGTGGAGTAGGATAGGCAGCAGTCTGAAGAGAAGTGAGACAAAACACTCCAGACTGATGTAACTTTTTTCACTTTTTTCCTTTTTTGTTTTTGAATAAGCAAATAGCAAAAACTTAATATAGTGCTACAGGAATAAGTCATAAAACCTGGAAATGAGTTAACATTTTAGCACCTCTGGTTCCCTCGTCTTGAAGTTATTTTTTTTTAATGGTTTTTAGTTAGCTGCCTGAAATAAGGACTGTTGTTAAAGGTCAACATTTTTACATAGACAAATATTTGTTTTGAAAAATAATACATTCACAGAGCCTTTAGAATGGTGCCAAATAAAAGTAGGTCTTTTTCTAAAAACAAATTATGTGACTGTGATCATTTTAAAAATTTAGCGGGGTCTAAAATGAAAGTTTTGTTTATCTCTGTGGAAGACGTTCGGCTCCCACTTCTAACGAGGCTTGTGAGCTAGTAGTATAACAATGGTGGTATCGCATGGTATCTCTGTGTCGTCAACGATCAAGTTTCCAGTTAGTGCGGAGAAAAACTGGCTAAGTTTGCTGTTAAGTGCCTGGCCACTACTTGTTGTGAAGTGAATGCCATGGAACGGGGGAAGGAGAATGCGATATCTAGTAGCTGAATGTTACTAATGTTATCAGTAGCCCCTTTCATGAATTTTAAAGCTTTTACATGTTTTTAAAAAGGCGGTTGCTAACAAGTGGCATCATGCTTAGCTTAGTGGCGGTGACGCGAAGTCATGCAACCGTGGTGTAGTTCATTTATAGCTTAATGTTAGCTTTTTACTTCCCGTGATTGCATTTCTACGTCAGAAATCATAAAAGTGGTGTTCATTTGTGGAGATTATATTGCTGAAAAAAATGTGTAATTATCATAAACGTGTATTGGCTACAGAGCTTATTTTCTGCACTAATCAAAAACCCAGTGGAAAAATCCCAGTAGCTTTTTCTTGAGTGAACCCAGGGCGATGCTAACTTCCTGGTTGGACTACAAAAATACCTCATCCCTGCAGCACTCTATATGTCACAATATGATGACAGTTTGCCACCAATTGACAACAGTGCTCTCTTATGATACTGAATATATTACATTCAATTTGGAGACAGTGGGCCAACAGATGTTAGAGTTATATCGTTGAAAAACACAGATTGTTTGGTCTGGGAGATAAGTTTAATTGTCCCGATGCATCAGATGTTAAATAAACTGCAAAATGAATTTGACACCACATCAGGAAACCTACAGAGTTTATTAATGAGGTGCTGCAAATGTCCCCATTTTGACACATCTATAGCTGCTAAATTCTAAGTAGAAGTTTTGCAGCATATCACTTTAATGCCAAGCATTTGAGTACCTGACAGCAAACATGAAGTAATCCCTGATTAATGCTCACTCTGAAGCAACACTATGTAAACATGCCAGTTGCTGATACCTGTGTCCCCCCTTCACTTTCCTCTCCATTCCAGAGGCGGGCTTTGAGCAGTTCCGTGTGGCAGAAAAGGCTCATGGGAGCTGGATGAAGCTCTTCCTGGAGGGCAACACCTCCGAGGTGCTCACCAACATGGGCAACAAGGTACTGAAGCAGTATCTGGAAGCCCTGGCTGCCATGAGCTCGGCCCTCAGCAAACAGCTGGGCAAGTACGACATGTACTCCATGATCGCAGGAATGGTGTTTGTGTTTCAGGTAAGTGCCGAAGAATTCTGTTCATCCTAAAGCTAAATAAACTCTGCTATTTTAGCCCTTTTCTGGCCCGAATTCTGAGCAGCGTCACTCATTTTAGAGTCGGTCCAAACTGTAGCTTCATTGGGTGTTGTCTGCCGTGCAGTGTATGGGGGACCGAGGACTGATTAACTCCTCCCGACTGGCCATCGGACAGTCGGATTTCTGATGCGTCAGAAGTTTTGGTTTGCCATCTATAGGCTTTCGCGCTGTTGAAGCAGAGCCACAAACTTCCCAACGTCAGCGCCTATTTTCTACTGTTTTGTTTTACAGTAATCAGAACATAGCTGTTTGAGACAGTAAAACATACAGTAGCTCGCTTACCTTCAATTCTCTACATAAAATGGACAAGCCATACTGTCTACATCCTCCTAACCACCTGCAAGACCATATATGTCGGCGCCTCTTTTTTTGTTAGATTTCAGCAGACAGGATGGCACAGACGATCAAGGCAGCACGTTTCTGCCTTGTTAGTATTGTGACCCGTACAGACCTCTGCTAGCAAACACTACCTGTGTCGGAGCTTTCAAACTAATCTTCACTGACAACTCTCACCAACCAGAATGAAAATCACGGGTCACATACGGTCGAGAACTCAGGTCGTGGCTGATGTTTGTGCCCATAGGTGCAGTGTGACCTTTAAGGTTGGGGGTTCACCAAAAAAATCCGGAGGGAAGGTAATGTGTACAACACTGAGAGGTCTAATGTATTGGGATGATGTGTGGCGTCTACATATTATATCGTGACCTAACTGCATGCGACACAAACGAGCATCGGGGACTAAATCAGCGAGCGACGCAACGCTGCAGAGTGCGACGTCCAGTTTCTATTTCTTCCTGTCACTCGCTATCAAAGTGCCGCAACAGAGAACGAGGAACGGCTGATTGGTGAAGTTGAAATGAGGAGTCATCTGGTACGATACCTCCTCATTTCACTACAAAAACCTAAATAAGGGAGCAGCTGGCCTGAAAATTTCCTACTTGCTGTTGGCTATATATTATACAGTATATATTATTGTATGTCATTTTCCAGTAATTGCCACATTATAAAATGTGTATTTTCAGTTTAAGTAACGTAGGAAGATAGCAAGTATCACCCATATTTTGTCTCATATATGACCCATATATGTCTCCAGTTTGATCTCAACTGGAAAGCTGAAGGGTACGTGGTTTGTTTACATAGAGCGTCTAATGTTATTATGTATATATCTTATTAGCTTGTTGGTTTCTCATTCTGTCAATAAAAACACACAACAAGGTCATTATTATTCATCATTACAATGAATAATTAGTTCTGTGTTATTTTAAAAAGTATTGGTTGTGGCCACTAGGGGGTGCAGGGGGCCTGAATCAACGCAGACTGTGCCCTTGATCGGACCATATAGTGTGAGCACATGAATTGCGCTTTGGCTTTACATCGCAAACAATCTACTCGTACAGTAGGAGTAGAAATGACACAACATCTCTAAAATCGTACAGTGCATGCCCGACTTTAAGGACTACAGAGACTAGTTGGGTCAGTGTTTTAAACTTATAAATATGTCCACATTTTAAAGCTTTTTTTTTGTGGAGGAAATGTTTCTAACAGTGTAACATGATTATGCCATACAAAGACTGAGAGGGAAAAAGCTTTGACAGGATGGATTGGCCAGATACTACAAACTAAACATGTGCAGATGGATGCCTTTTTATGTATTATCTGCATGTCCAGTTTCAAAGGGCATTGCTCTTTACTGCCAAAATAAAGGAATATGGTCTCCATTGTATACCACTGTGCTTTCGCAATTGTTGGCTCTTATGTATAAATCCCTCCTTGGACTGATTCCTTTGTATCTCTGTAAATACATGTACACAAATCAAAATCAATATGGAATAATGTACAGAAGGACCTGAAACTGTCAGAGCTGATTACTGTAGGGGAGTTTAAGTCCATACTGAAGGATCGACAAAGTTGCACTCTAGGTCAATGTGATTGTTCTTTCTCACTGACTCGTTTTGAGATTGACCTGTTTCTGCATTATAGCTGTTTTTGTGTTTCATACAAACTTTTTTTAAATTAAATTTTAGGAAAACTGTCACACCAGAAATTAACACTTTTAGAACAGGCAAAAAAATGCAGATTTATACTGCATGCAAATACCTTCATGGCCTTTGGTCAGAACTGCATGTGATTATCATAAAGTGGGTATGTCTGTAAAGGGGAGACTCGTGGGTACCCAGAGAAGCCATTTTCACTCACATATCCTGAGGTCAGAGGTCAGTGGACCCTTTTGAAAATGGCCATGACGTTTTTTCCTTTTCAAAATTTAGCATAAGTTAGGAGCATTATTTAACCTCTTTTGCGACACACTGGTATGACATGGATGGTGCCAATGGATTCCTTAAGTTTTCTAGTTTAATATGATACACGTATCTTCACTCTACAACCTCTGAAAGATCAAATAACGACCGGGCCGATGGCAGGCTAAGATCTTTAAGAAATCAATAGCGTTTTGGCCAACTGATACAGTATCGCACAACATAATTTTGCGATACGTGTGTTTATTTTTTTAAACCACTAATACTAAACTGGATGTCACGCTCGTTCACACATGGCGTGTGACGGTCGTAATTATCTGCTTGTGCTTGTTTTTAGTGTTGTAACCATGTTTGTGCTGCCCTCTTGGCTAGGTCGCTGAGATCTTAATCTCATATCTCAGTTTTTACCTGGTTAAATAGGACACACACACACACACACACACACACACACACACACACACACACACACACAAGTATATATATATTCTGTTCACATATACTGTAGGTTTCTGTGGTTGTATCATTTGAACAAAAAGTTCTTCCTCTCTCCTGGCTCTGAAGCTCCTGTTGGTCTTACTGCTGGCTATGCCTGAAGCCCTGAGTGGTGATGCCACAGTGGACCTTCCCATCCTCTCAGCCCTGCTCTCCCTGCCTTTCTACCTCCTGTGCCTGCTGTTCGCCTCGCTGCACGTCTTGGTGTGCACATCTGCCGAGAGCTCCTGTTACTTCTGCAGCCTCTCATGGGGTCTAGTGTTTGCCGCTATCGCCGTCTCCTCAGTGATGTTTTGCGTTCTGGTCTCTATGGCAACGCGGCGACTTCCCCTGGGACCAATGATTCACGGGAAGGTGAGTCTGTGCACCGAAATATACCACCCATGCACATGTACAGATTGAAACAGATGTTTGCCCTCATAGGTAAATACACGTGCTTTATCTGCATGTACAACCTTGATATGCAGCCTTGTTAACCAGTTCAGCTGGTCTGTGGTTGATGTCTAACAAATTATATTAAAGGGAGCAACAGAGCAAAAACATCTAAATTTAGTTTTCCATCCAGAGACAACTGCTTTGACTATCTAGTGTAATGTGTAATACCTGGCCTCATGCTTGTCATGGAAATTACCTGTAAGCACTCAAACACACACAGAGAAATGCACAAAACACTGTTGGGTTGAACAAAAAATATATTGTGTATCTTCACAGAGAAGTCAGAAAGAAGTGTTTCAACCGAAAGTTTTGTACGGTACATTTTTATAGCACTCCGTGGACAATAGAAACCACATGGTTAGCCCTTGTGCTGCTTATGCAAGAAGTTTGATTGGTCAAAAGTCATAACTTGCCTTTTTGCTCTATCTTTGCTCCTATATCTAGTGTGCAACAAGCTCTGCATTATACAGTATGTCCTATAGCTTGTGATTAAGGCTCACAGTCATCACAAATTGCAGGCTTGTCCATAGTTAATCACAATTGTGATTACCGTATTTTTTGCACTATAAGAAGCACTTAAAATCCTTTAATTTTCTCAAAAATCGACAGTGCGCCTTATAATCCAGCGCGCCTTATCTATCAATTCTGGTTGTGCTTACTAACCTCGAACCAATTTTATGTGGTACAGGGCAGTCAAAAATCTGTCAAAATGTTTTATTACGACTTTGGTAAGCGACGAAGCCGCACCGCTGGATGGATTGTCGGAGATTTATGTTAAGAGGCCGAATGGCTTTTTCCACAAATCTCCGTCACTATTGATCTGTGACTCCATGTGTACCCATCTCACCGACACTGTCAAAATCCAAGTGAGGAAAACTAATTTGGAGCTTGCCATCATTCCGGGTGGATTAACTAAGGAACTCCAACCGCTAGATATTGGTGTCAACTAGTTGTTTAAGGTTAAATTGCGAGCTGCGTGGGAGCGTTAGATGACAGAAGGCGAACACACATTCGCCAAGACAGGGAGGCAACGCCGGGCGAGTTACTCCACTATCACGAGACGAGAGCGCCTTATGTATGAAAATAGACATGTTCATTGATAGTGCGCCTTATAATCCAGCGCGCCTTATATATGAAAATAGACATTGATATTGATAGTCATTGATAGTGTGCCTTATAATCCGGTGCGTCTTATAGTGTGAAAAATACGGTAATCACAAATTAATCCCACATTTTTTATCTGTTCAAAATGTACCTTAAAGTTTAAAATTTGTCAAGTATTTAATGCTCTCATCAACATGGTGGGCAAATATGCTGATTTATGCAAATATATGTATATATTATTGGAAATCAATTAACAACACAAAACAATGACAAATATTGTCCAGAAACCCTGACATGTACTGCATTTAGCAGAATATGCTCAAATCATAACATGGCAAACTGCAGCCCAACAGGCAACAACAGCTGTCAGTGTGTCAGTGTGCTGATTTGACTATGAATTGCCCCAAACGGCATGTGATTATCATAAAGAGGGCATATCTGTAAAGGGGAGACTCATGGGTACCCATAAACTCATTTTGATTCACATATCTTGAGGTCAGAGGTCACGGGACCCCTTTGAAAATGGCCATTACAGTTTTTTCTCACCAAAATTTAGTGCAAGTTTGGTGCATTATTTAGCCTCCTTCGTGACAAGCTAGTATGATCAGTGGGTTTCTTAGGTTTTGTAGTGTCATATGATATCAGTATCTTCTCTCATGCTTTAAAACTGAGCCCTCTACAACCAAAAGAATCACAAGTTGCATTAATGCGTTAAGGAAATTAGTGTTGTGAAAATAAATTTGTTTTAACAGCCCTAATTAAAACATACACAGACCCTATACATTCAAAGTGACTGACAAGCCCTCTGGGCAGCTGTTACAAAACAGGACGGGATCTGGTTAGCATGCTTGTTTCAGTAGATACTGTATCTCTGCAGCACAATACATAGACGTCTTTGACAGAACGTCAGCACTGTAACCTCTTCACATTCTGTTGATAATGTTTTAAACTAAAATTCCAGTCAGATCTTACACATTGCACCTTTTTACAAGATAGATTTTAAGTTTCAACTTGTCACCACCTGTATATAGAGAATTATTACCTTTTAGATTATCAAAATTTATTTGAGAAACTCTACTAAATCCACTGAGGCTCAGGAAGGATGGCACGCTCTTGTCTGTTGTACCACCACTTTGTGATTTAGCTAAGTTAGCAGAGTCTTCACTAATGCAGCCTTAAATCACCTGAATGTGCTGTGAAACAAAGGCCTGGGAACAGTTTGGTGGATCTTCTTTGATCTGTGACAATTGAAAAATCACTCCCCCAAAACGCAGCCGTAAAGAAGTGTTTCAGAGAGTGTCTGTTAGTGGATTTGAGACTTTGGGCACCATTTGTATTCATCAAATGGTGCTTGGACTGTATGCATAGGTTATATATGTATTACTCCTTAATTATGCCACAGTACAGAAAAATGGTAAGGTAATAAATGGTTTAATGCAGTAACTTTAAATACACTGACAAAAAAAAAGTTTATGTTGACATATACAGAAAGTTTGAGCATCTTTTTGTCATTCAGTGCAGTGACTGTGAAAACTACAGAGAAGAAACTCAGACTCAGTATTTCTAAAACTCCAGAGTTGAACTGTTTAAGCCAACAATACAACAAAAGGAACATGAATTTGTTCCAGATGCTGCTACAGTCGGTTCAGCTGCAGGTTTACTCCATGGCCCAGAAGAAGTCACAGGCTCCCATTGTTTTCAGAATCCATTAAAACCAGCTCATATTTGTGCAACACACTACCGCATTGATGAACATAATCCATCATTTTAAATAGCATATTGTATTATTTTTAACACAACTTTATAACCCTACAATCATTTCGCTCCATATAAAAAGTGTTCCAGTCTACCAGAATTGAATCTGTACAGATCATTGCATGTCTCCAGCTAGATGGTGCCCTCCACTCTATAGTATATTTCGCCTTTTTGATGGTTACGCCAGTGCGGCATGATGGGAAAAGTTAAAATAGTCCTAAGAACTTTGACTATTAGCTACAGTCAGAAAGAACTATGTTGTTGCTGTTCAACATAAAGTGTTATGTCAGTCGGTGCAGCAGTAGACCAGTGATATATTAAAGGAATATTTCACCCACAAAATTACCATGTGTATATCAGTTCCTCACTGCATGTGCATGACTTCTTGAAGAAAACATTTTTCTCACATGCCTCCATGGTGAACGGAGAATCCAAAAATGGAGTAAATCTTTGATCAAGTTTTGTGATGAAATTTTCATTATTATTTGAACCGAAGCGATGTAGATGTACAATCAGCAATACAGAATGAATAAAGGTAATCACACAAAACGCTATATATAAAGGACTGGTCAGTAACATTCAAAAATAACCTGACCAACCACAGAGAGCACAAGTATTAAGTCACTCAAAGTCACTTTAATGGATGCAGGTGAATATACATGCATACAACAACACAACATACAGTGCTGTGAAGAAGTATTTGCCCCCACGATCCAAACCCACCTGGCCCTATGTGAAAAAGTAATTGGCCCCTAAACCTAATAACTGGTTATGTTACCCTGCAAACAAGCATTTGTGACAACTAGCAATGAGTCTTTTACATCGCGGTGGAGGAATTTCAACACACTCCTCTTTACACAGTTGTTTTAATTCAGCCACACTGGAGGGTTTTTGTCCATGAACGGCCTGTTTAAGGTCAGGCCACAGCATCTCAGTCGGACTGAAGTCTGGATTTTGACTAAGCCACTTCAAAACCTTTATGACTAGTGTTACATAAAACCTAAACCTTTTCTTTAAAGCCATTCAGAGGTGGACTTAGTGGTGTGTTTTCGATCATTGTCCAGCTGCATAACCCAAGTGTGCTTTAGCTTGAGGTCACGAACTGATGGCCGGATGTTCTCCTTCAGGATTTTCTGGTAGAGAGCAGAATCAGGTCCTGAAGCAGCAAAGCAGACCCAGACCATCACACTACCACCACCATGTTTGATTGTTGCCATGATGTTTTTGTGAAATGCTGTGTTAATTTTACGTCGGATGTAACAGGACACACACCTTCCAAAAAGTTCAACCTTTGTCTCGTCAGTCCACAGAATATTTTCCCAAAAGTCTTCATCAAGAGTTTTTTTGACAAATGTGAGATGAGCCTTTGTGTTGTTTTTGGTCAGCAGTGGTTTTCTCCTTGGATCTCTCCCATGGATGCCATTTTTGCCCGGTCTCTGTCTTATTGTTGAATCATGGACACTGACCTTAACTGAGGCCTGCAGTTCTTTAGATGTTGTTCTGGGTTTTTTTGTGACCTCCTGGATGAGTCGTCGATGAACTCTTGGAGTAATTTTTGTAGGCCGGCCACTCCTGGGAAGATTCACCACTGTTCCTAGTTTTCTCCATTTGTGGATAATGGCTCTCACCGTGGTTCGCTGGAGTCCCAAAGCCTTAGAAATGGCTTTGTAACCGTTTCCAGACTGATAGATGTCATTGACTTTGTTTCTCATCTGTTCTTGAATTTCTTTAGATCGCGGCATGATGAGTTGCTTTTTGAGATCCTTTAGCCTCCTTCACTTTGTCAGACAGGTTGTGTTTAAGGGATTACTTGGTTCATCAGATCTGGCAGTAATCAGGCCTGGGTGTGGCTAGTGAAATTGAACTCAGCTTTCCAAAAATGTGGTTAATCACAGTTAATTAAAGATTTAACAAGGTGGGCAGTTACTCTTTCACATAGGGCCAGGTAGGTTTGGATACCTTTTTTCCCCTCAATTAATAAAATCATTTAAAAAGTGCATTTTCTATTTAGTCAGGTTATCTTTGTCTAATGTTAAAATTTGTTTGATGATCTGAAACATTTAAGTGTGACAAATATATAAAAAATATAAGAAATCAGGAAGGGGGCAAATACTTTTTCACAGCACTGTACATCTAGACATATACATATTCATGACTGCATATACATACACATATGTATACAGTGCAGTATCAGTGGAGGCTGGTCTAAGAGGCAGAGGAGGTTCCTGCTCCTCTATTTTTTGAGAGGCAAAAGGGAGATCAAAATATTAAAAAGAGTAAGTAGCTGAAATAAACCATTACCAAATCTGAGTATCATTTATGAAATACTTTTCTTTGGAAAAATCCATTTTTTAAACCATTCTAACTAAAATGCCTCAACGGCAACAACTGTAGGCCAGAGGGGGAGGGGCAGCCTGGGGCAGCCTGTGTGAAGTGGTTGTGGTCATGTGAAGGGAGTACGGGGACCCTCTGTCCTCCCTTGGGGCGGGACGTCTCCTATCAACTCAGTGCATTTCTTTTTTTTTTTCATGCTTGTCTGTGATTGACCAAAATACGTCACTTCAAGGGACGAAAACATCCCTTGGTTTCCTTCCGATCAACAGCCAGCAGAATACAAGATTGACATTACATTGGTCCAATGATGATGTCAAAATGTCATCTTTGGTCTCTACCGCTGTATGAACGTGAGTGGGACAAACTGGCAGTAAAGCAATACACTAGCATGCCAGCTAACACAACAGTTAGCTTGTTGTAGCACCCCTGAATGACTGTAAACTAGCGGATAATGCATTTGGACTGGAGGGGGGGGTCAGACCTCGGGCCCTGCTGCCTCAGCTGTCCGGGCTAGACTGATGGCAGAACTACGGGGCGTCTCAGCCCGACGTGTGCTTCTGTACTCTGGGCACCCCAGACTGGATCCCAGGTTTGATGATGGTCCGACCGTAACATACTGTGTGCTGCATCACCACTCGTTGGACTGACAGGCTTCTAGTGACACAGACGCACAAGTGAGGTTCGTCCCTTTGCAGAGATTGACTGACTGTTTAGTAGAAATCTTGTATGTTGTTATTTTACAACCTAATAGTAAAGCGGACGCCTGCCCAACCCAGCTGACGCTCCAGTAAGAAGAATGTGTTTCTCACCACATCCCTAAAATAATAACAGAGCCATAGCTGCCCTGTTTCACAGAGATGTTGTCTCTATTCCAGCTGTCATGGCATATTGGAATCGGTTTGTAAATGATATATAGGCTACCGGAAGGTCTGGATGCTTCCTCATAAAAACCTAATAGTGTATTTATAAAGGTTAAAGAAGTGTCCTTCAAAATTATTAATAAATATCACCCTGTCAGTCACATGCAGAAATTAATAAAGACCTCAAGACCTTTGCAGATTTGTCATTGATCTTATCTTTAAAGACATTATTATGGGAAAATGTGGTTGGTTTCTTCAAAAATCCCAAGACAATATTTTCCTATAATGAATTTCTTTTAATCTTTTGTTTATAAATATATATTTAACAATAAATACCATATTTTGTTGTTTTCTTGAAGGATGTTGAATAATATATGAAAAGAAAAAGGCTATTAAGACACTCAATATGTGTCAGTTTTAATACTTTTGTTTAGTGTGATATAGCCCTGGCTCTTTTGTTATTGTTTTACTGAATGTGAATTATGTTTTTATGCTTCATAAGGAAAGAAAGTAGAGTTGAGTAGCCAACGAGCATAAAACAACATGATGCCGTGGGCTGGTTTTCCTCCTTTCCTCCCCAGTTTTTTTAGTCACCAGCTGCCACTGCATTACACACACACACACACACACACACACACACACACACACACACAATACATACATACATGCATCCTGACATACTGCTTTGATGAATTGAGGTAAATGGAGGCCAGGTTTAAATCCAGCAAGACTCCATCAAATATCTTTTTAGAAGCTCTCACACAGCACAAAAAATCAGTATAATCCAGGTTTCATTGATCCAGTTATACACTCACTACTTCCCAAAACACATGCATTTTCACCAAAACCGTACTATTTAAAAGCACTTCCACCACTAACCCTCTCATGCTTGCTCAGGCGAGTAGCCCTACTGTAATGACGGTTCTAATATTTGGTTTTTATTTAAGTTTTAGAGGCGTTGATTCAACTTGGATGTATTTTGTTGTCCTGTTGAACTGTGTTATACTAACAAGTGTTTTTATTATTTTTTCCATCCCATTTATATCAATGAGGCTGAATAACAGAAACACCCCTTCTGTTTAATTCAATAAAGTTCAACAGCACCTTAAACTTCTTCCTGATCATGATCATAAATTAGAGCCATCATGAAGGGAGGATTTATTGCAGCACTGATGCATTAGACGGCATTAGTTTAAGCTAGGTGTAGCTCTTCTTTGGCTGACGTCCCGCTGGCTTACCACATACATGAACTGCATGAAAATAATTTACTGATGCAACCTCTTTGAGGTTCTTGTTGGACCTAATAGTTCTATTTTTATGTAACACAAGTAGTCATGTAGAAGTTCACAGCTGACTATTCAAATAGTTATCGCACTTAAAGACAAGTTAGTCACTCATGTTTTATGTTTTTCTAATTCTGTGAATGTTCTCATTCATTCTGGCAACAATTGAGTCGAAGGCAACTGGACTTAGATTTGTCTCTGAAGACGTTTCGCCCGTCAGACTAGTGGGGACTAGTCAGACTGTAGCGTTCGAACTGATGAAGCCACTTGGATAAGGGGCGAAACGTCTTCAGAGACAAATCTAAGTCCAGTTGCCTTCGATTCAATTGTTGCCAGTATATTTTATAATGTACCTTAAAAGGAGATTTGTCAAGTATTTCATACTCTTATCAACAAGGCTTTATGCAAATGTATGTGTACAGTATATGTATTATTGGAAATCAATTAACAACACAAAACAATGACAAATATTATCCAGAGACCCTCACAGGTTCTGCATTTAGCATAAAAAATATGTTCAAATCATAACATGGCAAACTGCAGACAAACAGCTGTCAGTGTGTCAGTGTGTTGACTTGACTATGACTTGTCCCAAACTGCATGTGATTATCATAAAGTGGACATGTCTGTAAAGGGGAGACTCGTGGGTACCCGTAGAACCCATTTACATTCACATATCTGGAGGTCAGAGGTCAAGAGACCCCTTTGAAAATGGCTGTGACAGTTTTTCCTCTCCAAACTTTAGCATAAGTTTGGAGCATTGTTTGGTACCAATTGATTCCTCAGGTTTTATAGTTTCATATAATATCAGTATGTTAACTCTAGCTTTAAAACTGAGTCCACTACTACCTTTAAATCTCAAGTTGCAATACTGCGTTACAAATTTGCAAATTTGCATGAACACTGAATCGTCGTAAATCTGACAGCCTTCTATATATGTATATTTAGATGAGTTTTATCCTTTAACTGAATGGGAAAGCCAGAATTTTGTGAATACATCATTATAAATGACTTCAGCCAGTAATGTAATCACAGTTACAAAGGTAAGCCATATTATGGCGAATACCATTCAGTATGTTTTAATGTAAGTTGTTAAAGTAATATGAGGATTAACAGAGAAAAAAGGACAAACCATTTGTACCGCCCCACTGTTGTGGCAGTACTTTAGAGGGCGTTTGGTAGTTTGGATTTATTTTGTCTTCTCCCTATAACAGCTATGTCGAAATTTACTCCAACTGATAAAAGTAATTGCCGGCGATGTTTAGATTGCTCCTCTAAATGTGGGCAATCAATCAGATGTATTGTGACTAGTTATTCAGAAGGTGGAGGCTTTCAGTCTTTAGTGTTTTTTAAATTGGCCTAAAAGATGAGTCCTTTTAGCTGCTGCACCTCTTTGCTCATTATTATTTATCCGTAAAGGTTACATCTCATTTCCTCCCAGGGAAATTTGCTGATTGGGCAAAAAAGTCGGAAGAAATCCACTCGGTCCATTAGGGATGGGTGGAGAAATGAACTCCCAAATCTTTACTCTGGAGCATGAGGAGGAGGAAATATACTGTATATTTTTCGATGACTTCCGTGAAAAGACTGTGGAATACTTTCTTTGAGTTCGAATGTCATACAAATGTCAAAAATGTGCACATAGCTTAGCTGGCAGGTAATGACTGGACTAGTAAAGAGAAACGAGAAGCGCTTCCTCATCCAGCAGCATATTCTTGAGAAATCACCACTTTGGCTAGAGAGGAAAAACAATTGAGACAGTTGTGGCAGGGAAGCAAAAAACAAACTTGACCAATCAATGCACCAATTACGTACAAATCCTTAAGTCCCAAATGACTTGATAATATCACAATAGTTGCGTTTCAGTACTACTGTTTGTGTGTTCATATTAAATGATTTATGTGAAGAAAGTAATGCAAAATAGGGCTGTCAAAGTTAACGCAATAATTTTAATTTTAATAAAGCATTTTAATTCCACTAATTTTTTTTTAACACACTAGCGTAACTTGTGGTTTTCAGGTTGTAGCAAGAAGAGACTGGCTTCATACTAAATGTTGAGGATAAGATAGCCCAGCTCTAGGGCCAGTAAAATGTCTGGACTTCTCTTTCAACATTATGGCTTTAACTTGAAAGTATTAAAGTATCAAAGTATTTAAAAATCAGGTTCAAAACATCACTGGACATGATCGAAGTTTAATACAAGAGTTTATTAAACCCGTTAGCACGTCACAGCATGACTAAAGAAAATGCGCTTCTAATATACTTTCTGCCTTTTCTTATGTCTCCTACTGTCCAGTCACATCTCTTATCTCTTTGTATCCGCCCCTTAATGTTTCTATTTGCACCAAAAACTCGTTCAAATTTGCCTTCAAGGCCCTCCCTTGATACCCGGTATATTTTGGGCCCCGAAAAACCTTATTTACTGATAAATTTACGACTCTGACCTTATCTGGATAGCCTGAAGGTTTCTTTTTTGCAGACTCTGCAGTGCCGTCATCTAGGAAACAACAGGCATTCCTCCCTTCACAGGGCAGCACTGCCTCCCCTCGTCCTATAGGGATACCCTGGCACTTATCTGTTCAGGCGTGTGTCATTAGATTTTGTTGTTTCTAATGCATCAGGTTCCCCTTTAATTATGTAAAAGTAACATTAGTTTGTATAAAAATTCATGATATAAACTCCTGAACAAAATCTTAATACCGGGGGAAAAATTTACAAGAATTTGCATTTTGCACTGTTGGATCGTAACCAGGTTGTAAGTAGAGTTTCAAAAAAATAGAGTAGACAATTTATTGAAAACTGCATTTAAACTCAAACTGGCTGTTCATCAGCTGATCAAATGTTTAAGACCATAGCCTCAAAAAGTCAAAATTTGCACAAACATCTGGCTGTCCTGTCATTTTCATTCACGCGTTCACACTGTCATGACCTCCTGATGGCAAAGGCAGAAAGGCTTTGTGTCTTTGAACGCGGCACAAGCTGCACAAGCAAGGCCTCTCGCAACGCTCCATCGCTGCTGAGGTTGGAAGCAGTAAGACGCTCATTTTAAATTTATTAAAAGATCCTGTGGGTTTTGAGACAAAAAAGTCAAATGGTAGATCCAAAAAACTTTCATCTGCGCTGAGCCGGAGGATCCGAACGGCTGTCCGTGAAGACGCAGGCCGATCTTCGACCCAAATTAAGGTCTTTACTGATTCTGACTGCAGCCCAATAACCATAAGACGGCGTCTGCAAGAGAAGGGCTTCAAGAACAAAAATCAACTTCGAAGGCCACGTCTCCTCCCACGCCACAAATTTGCCCGTTTGGACTTTGCAAAGGAGCACCAAACATGAGACACTGAAAGGTGGAAGAAAGTTTTAGTTTCTGACGAGGAAAAATTTAACCTGGACGGTCCTGATGGCCTCCAGCGTTACTGGCATGACAAGGAGATCCTACTGGAGATGTTTTCTACGCGGCGCAGTGGAGGAGGCTCCATCATGATGTGGGGTGCTTTTTCCTTCAGTGGAGCGACGGAGCTTCAGGTGTTGCGTAGGCGTCAAACGGCAGCCAGCTATGTGGAGATGTTGCACCGAGCATCCCTCTTCACTGAGGGTCCTCGTCTGTGCGGTAATGACGGGGTCTTTCAACAGGACAACGCTGCAGTTCACAGCGCCCGCCTGACGAAGGACTTCTAGCAGGAGAATAACGTTCTTTTGGTCCATCCTGCTTGTTCCCCTGATCTAAATCCCTTTGAATGTTTGGTTATGGATGGCAAGGGAAGTTTAGGAAAACAATTGTCAGTTCCAGACAGCGGATGTCCTTTGTGAAGCCATCTTCACCACATGGAGCAACGTTCCCACCTGGAAATACTCACATCAAGCGTGCCTAAATTAACTTTTGATCAGCTGATGAACAGCCTGTTTTAGTTTAAATGCAGTTTTCAATATTGTCTTCTATTTTTTGTGTCTTGCTCCTGTTTCGTCTTATTGCATTTTGAAGCTCTACTTAAAACCTGGTTACGATCCACCAGTGCGAAATGCGAATTCTTGTAATTTTCCCCCAGTCTTAAGATTTTGTTCATGAGTGTATTTATTTGTTTTTTTAGTTTATATTTTTAATTTTTATCAGAAAAAACATCCCTTATGACATTTTTTTCCCTCAACAGAAACTAGAAAACCACAGAAATCCATTGGTACCAACCATGTCATACTAGCTTGTTGCAAAGGAGGCTCCAAATTTAAATTTTGGTGAGAAAAAACTGTCATGGCGATTTTCAAAGGGGTCCATTGACCTCTGACCTGAAGATACGTGTTGTTAATTGATGTCCAATAATGAATATATACATACATTTACATAAAACAGCATATTTGTCCACTTCCATGATGATTAGAGTATTAAATACTTGACAAATTAATATTATATTAATATATTAATTAATATGCGATTAATCACGACTAAATATTTGAACTGATTGACTTATCATACAGTCTAAAAAATGTCAGAGAATGATAAAAACCCAAAAGTCCACACATCAAAACCCAAATATGTCAAATTAACAATGATATAAAACAGAACAGTAGCAGATCCTCACATTGTAGAAGCTGGAACTAGGGAGTGTGTGGGCGTTTCGTTTGATAAATGACTTCATAATAATCGATTAGTGTTTCAGCGCTGCTGTCTTCTACTATGATTTATGTGAAGAAAGTAATACAGTTAACACATAAGTCCATATCTAAACGCATGGAAGAAGAAACACCTACAGAGGAGTCAAATAGCTGGATCCTGATTGGCAGACTGTTCCAGCCACACAACTAGATACAGGCTATAAAAGCTCATAACAGTATGCTTTTATGGATAATAAAGTCTAGCTGTAATCTCATCTTCAGCTATAAAAGCTGCTACTCGTGTTCATTTCGTCCTGAACCTTGCTGGAAATATATTTTTAACTACAACTTCTAACTAGTCTTAGAGGAACCATTGACAGTACACTAAAACTACATTAGCATTTCAGCTTCTTTACACTGACTTGCACTTGATGTTGGAATCAGTTTTAAAGTATTATTTATTACTTTGAAAGCAAATGGAAGTGTTGCAAAAACGTATATATCTTGTTCCAAAAACGATGATTAAACATTTACAGTCATGGTCCATCTTTACAGCCAAGATCTTTATCTCTGTAATAACCTGTGTGAGGAAATACAATTAGTAGCCACTGTGTCCTCTAAGTCATGACTGACAAACTCATCGATATTGAGATTAGATAATAAAGCTGTTTTAGTGTTACTCTATATTGGTATTGGTAATGAATTTGCAGGAAGCCCTCTGTGACTTTTCTGGAGGTTTTAAATCTGTTTTTGCTCAATTTTTAGCATCCTTTTGGACAGTTTTCAGCAACCTTTCAATTTACTTAAAAGGACCAGTAACAATTATGGGCACCTATTAGCAAAAGTGGAATATAATATGAATAATTATGTTTTCTTCAGTATATAATCACCTGAAACTAAGAATCATTGTTTAGAATGAGCCGTCCTATCTACATAGGGAGCGGGTCCTCTTCACAGAGTCCGTCATGTTGCACCGTCATGTTTCTACAGTAGCCCAGACCGGACAAACCAAAATACTGTTAACTTTTCCTGCTTGGGCTGGAGTCGATAACGTTTTTCGCTGCCGCCGCTCTCACACTCTTGCTTCACAACTCACTTCCCCCATATACACATACTCTGTGCACTGGCTATTTGCGTTTTTGCGTCGGCCAACGTAGTTCTCACATTGGACACTCATGGCTTCAGTTGGTTCCGACCTGCAACCTCAACACCAGATACCACCAGATCCTACACTCCTTGAAATACTTCAATGAAACTATTATACAACAAAGTTAAAAAATGAAAGATGGAAAGTCAGGCTGTTGTATTATAAAATCACTTGAATCAGTTTGGGTCAAAGTGCAAAGCTGTGCCTGCTTTGGCTTGACTAATGACTGCATTATGGGCAGCATCCAAACCTTTTATTAGAGGCATCCTGATTAGTTTCTCTCCAGCTGGAAGATTAAGCACACTCACTAACTCACCATTCCAACAAAAATGTGATTAGAATTCCAGTTGAATGAATTTTAATAACCGAAAGGTGAATGTTCATTTAAAAAAGTAGAGTCTATAAAGGAGCTGACAAGGAAGCGAATATTAACCCTTTTTTAAATCTATTAATTCTCTCATAATGTTTTTAAGGAGCCAAAAATAAAGTTTAATAAGCTTTCTCCTTTTATGCCTGAGTGAAAATATCTTATACTTCACAAGAGAAAGCTGGGAAGTCTTTTCACAAAGGGTTTTACGAAACTGCATGATGGAAAGTCGTGTTCAATGCCTTGCCTATGTGATAAATTATATTTACACATATTAGACCCAAGTATGGTTGAAATATTTCCAGAGCTATTGTGATTCATTTGTCATAGTAGTTTTGCCTGAAGTCATAGTAATATGATATTGACTGGCATGGATGCAAAGATGGCATCAGAGGTCTCTAATAATTTTAACATTTTAGACCAAAAGGTCATCATCCTGTCATTTCGCTGTGCTTTGTCATGATGCAGAGAGGACCACTGACAGGGCAGAGGAGTAATATCCTTTATCCATCATCAGCACATTAGGCTTCACTTCAGGTTTTGATTGATGGACGTTTTATCGTACACGTTAGCCCCGAGGCTGCTTAGAAAATACGTCTCCTTATTGCGCTCTTTAAATCAACAGATCCTAGCTCTCATTTGTTGTTTCAATCATGAAACAGCCTTTTTTGATAATTAAAGGAATAGTTCAACAATACCTCGCCTTCTGGTGGAGAGGTAGATTATATTAAAGGCAGGGTCAGTGAGCTTGAGAAACCAGCAAGAGTTCACTTGAGTTTTTAAAATGATCCAACCAAACAAACCAAACCCAGTTTTTCTATTTTCTGCTCGAATTTAAGTAGCTAGCAGCACTTGCTCCAAGTCTCTAAATCTGGCGAGAAACTCGCCAAGTCGGCAACACTGACAGCCTGTCCAAAGCCACTTCCCCAAATTATAATTGTGAACATAAGCATGTCATAATGAACATGCATGGCAAACATGGCTATTGTTATTAGGCAGGCAGACAGTTAGTCTGTCCAGTCATTACATTTGGGTGAAATGAAATGATTGAAGGGGTTTATTACAGTCCTGCAATTGGATTTTTTTTTTTTTTTTGAGTTATTGTTTACTAATGTAAGGAGAATTTCAACTAATAATACAAAAAATGTTACTAAAATCTCAACCTACCCTGCCTTTAAAATATAAGGCTACAGCTGGAAGGTGTTAGCTTAGCCTAGCACAAAGACTGGAGACAAAAAACGTGTATTGCAAAGTAGTGAAAGCTCTCAGCAGCAAAGCTACGCTTCCGCCATTGTCGACTGAAAGTGTATATCAATAGGGTAATGATAATATTACATATAACTTTTTTCAGTGACACTTCCATTATGCATGTCTTCCATCTACTTTTAAACAATGCCGTAAACACAGATAAGTATGCAGAAGACCTACTCAGTGGAGGAATTGTTGCTTTTGAGATTTCACAATTTGCCGACCACTGGAGGAGAGAGAGACTCAAACAGGGAGCAGTGGAGCTGGAAAAATCATATTACAGCTCCCTCTGGGCTGTGACATGTTTTATTTAAAAAACAAACAAGTTGTTGGCATACAGGACATTAATCCTCATCTCAGTAATGCAACGGTAACTCTGATTTTGAAAAATGAGCAGGCAGACCCTGCTTAACCAAACACTCAACCCTGAAATATGTGTGGGATAGAGAACTATATTTTGTGATAATTAAGTAACATACAGCTTATTTAATCTGGGAGACATTCATACAAAACTGGAAACAAAAATTATGGTTGACAGAGTTTCATAAAGAAACAACCCAGATATTTATAATATATGAAAATATATGCAACCTAGAAGCTGTAGATCCCAAATTTGCCACAGCTGAGTGATGTTGTTTTCAATATTTTGGAACACAACTGCCAGAGCTAAATATTCAATGTCACAGCATGTTGTGTATGGTAAGCAGGCATATGTGTGAATGCTGGGAAAAACAAGTATGAGACAGTCCAGTCCCACAGTGAACCGGCACTGTAGCCACCAGGTAGTGTTGGTTCGCTTGTCATGGTCGTCAAGGTGAACTCAGGCTAAAATGTACGTCTTTATTTGGTAATTGTTTGTTGGGCTAAGATATTGCTGCTGAACGAAGAGGTTGGCTGAACTTCATTTGAACTTGCTTTTGCATAGTGATTTACCGTCACCCTTGAACCACATAATTTGCATACAAGTATGCAATTGGACAAACACCAATTTTAAAAATGTGATGGAAATATCCATAAGTGGCCAACAACAATTTATGAATGACAGGTCACGGTCACCGTCTGTTGCATTATGGCAAAAAAAAAGTTCTCCACACCAGTGGTTCTCAAAGTGAGGTCCGGGGACCCCCAGCAGTCCGTGAGGGGCTTCATCCATCCATAAGTAACACAATAGAGTGCTACAGGATTGAGTCCTTAAACCCAGAAGTGAGTTAGCATTGTAGCATTTAGATGCCTAAAACAAGGTCTGTGGTTAACACAAGCTTATGAGATTTTAAAGATTTGTTTTACGACATAAAATACATCAGTAAATACCCCACTGTAATGCTAACTTCATACACTTTCTGTAACAAAACATCTTAAAGCAACAGGGCTGTCCTCGACCAAAGAAATTATTAGTCGACTGACACACACATTTTGCCGAGTAATCGGTTATCGAGATCTGTAAAACTGAGTTTTTCCACAAAGAATCACACAAAAGCACCACTTTAAATGTTGTCTTTATGTGCCAAGTGTCATGGAAATAAGTGATTTGGCATGAAAGAGCATAAAAATGACTAATCAGCTGAAGAAATCGTAGTCAACTAAGACCAAAACGACTGATTAGTCGACTAATAGGGAGCCATAAAAACAAAAGCCATAGGACCAAAGCTTATCAAATGGTGGTCCACGGTCTAATTTGTGTCAGTTTTGGGGTCCTTGATGTGAAAAAGTTTAGGAACCACTGATCTATACTATATCATGTATTAGTAAAGGTTGTGAGAATAGACCCATTTTTCTCTGAGAGTTTTAGATGTGGGTAAGATAACAGAACAGGTATAAGTGGTTGCAAATTGAATTGTCTTATTATGAAGTACACAGGTCATTTAACGAGTGTCACTAGATGAGATTTTTTCAATATTGAAGTTGATTGGTATGAATCACCTGAGCAGTAGTTTGGTTCAAATAATTATCCCGCTGAGTTGAACAGTCATAACTCCACAGTGCAGAGGTGGGCGAGGTGAAATAGATTGAGTGTCTCGTCAGGCTGGCTCGTGTGGTTCTGGTGGCTGCATCTCTTGCACCATTTGTAAAAGACGACAAGTTAAAATGGTCTTGAGTTAAATCGATTCTTTGAGGCAGCAAACCGACTCCTGAAACTTGGAATGTGTTCAGTGTCTAATAATCTAATATTCTCTGGATGTTCTGGATTTCTACCAAAATTGTATCATCTGCTATTTAGGCTCCTATCTTTCTAGGCCCAAGCGGGCGGCAACCTCTGGGTCTGAAAAGTGAAGCCAGTGCTTGTAACTTCTCTGGTTGCAAAAAAGAGTCTGATTGTATAGACGTCTATGAGTAAATGAGCCTACTTCTCACTTGATTTATTACCTCAGTAAACACTGTAAACTTGAGTTTATGGTTTCAACTGCTAGTTTAAAGTCTTCTTCAATACAGCATGGTGTTTATTTAGTAAATTATGGTCCCATTTGGAGTCAAATACTGTAGATCATAAAGGGGATGCTTTAGGGCGTTGCTACCTTGTGATAAACAGGTTGCTACCACAACGTTGTCTGGTCTGGGTCAAGCCCCTGGTACGAGGGCCGGGCTTTGATGCAAATTTTCATAGTGGCCAAACAGTGGTAGTATAATTTCTGTCTGTCACGTGATACCATTGGGCCAAAAAATACTTTTTCCTATAGACTTACATTGGTAAACAAACATCTATTTTTTTTTTTTTTTTTTTTTTTTTTGAGGGAAAAAAAAACTTTCCAGTGTGATCACTTGAATTGCACTTTTTTTTAAATCATTAGGTCCTAAAAGTTGTCAATGCACTAATAGCTGAATCCACCGTTATTTCCCTTCCACTGGTCGTGTGATTGAGACCCAGACCGAGGCTGGAGCGAAGGCTGGGAGGCAGAGTTAAAGGAAACGCTACTCACCTGCTCTGTGGGCCCAAAAGATGTGAAAGATCGCCAGATAATCCGGGTAATCTGGGTTCCGGGTATCTTTTGGCTTCATGTGCCACTGAGCAACTCTCATAGGAATGAATGGGAGCCTGCCTACAATGCTGTATCCAGTTCTCTTTATACATCTGTGGTCTGGGTGTTGACCTTGTTTTTGTCTTAGAACGTTAACCCTTTCGCAGTGTATTTTCAGTTCATGTAAGCGAATTATAAAATTTTGGTTGCCTTAAAATATCTTATTCAGCATTTGGTTGTACTTAGCTCAACCCTCTCATGTCACCTCTGATGGCCAAAATGCCAAACTCAAGGCTTCAAGACTACATCCACTTCTTCTAAACAGTATATGGGCCTAAGACCTATCTGTCTTATCTAGTGTGGACATGTTTTTTGATTTATGAGACTCTCAGCTGAGAAACAGAGGAAGAGGCAAAGACTGACCTCTTTGTCACATATTAATGCTGTTTGTTCTCTACTGTAACCACATAAAACACATTTTGGACATTTTTATACTTGAAAGCTTCAGTTTTAATGCTCTTTTGTTCTTTCATAGTCTCCGCTCAGGAGCAGTGGGAGTGACTGGTCGCTGTCGGAGCTGGACGTGTTGCTGCTGGCCGGCACAGTCGGACACACTCTCAGCTTGGCGGCCAGCAGCTTTGTAGAGGAAGAGCACCAAACCTGGTACTTCCTGCTCAACACCCTCTGCCTCGCCGTCTTCCAGGATGTTTGCCGCAAGTACTTCAGAGAGCAGAGGGTCTCTGGAGATGAAGAGGAGCCTATCCTCCCTTCCAAAGACTGCCACCCTTCTGCTCACCCCAAGGCAGAGATTTACTCAGAGAAGTGGCTAGCGTTAGCCACGCCGCCCTTCACTCTGGTCTGCTGCCGACTGCTGCGCTCCCTCAACCAGACCGGGGTGCAGTGGGCTCATCTTCCCGACATGGGACATTGGCTTAACAGGTTGGCTTTATCATTCCTTTTAAATGAACAAATACAGAAAAACACAAAAACAAACCAATTACTATTATTATTGCATTTATTTAATTATGGCATTTTTTTTCATTTAAAAATGGTACTTTCCAAAGGGATGATTTATTTCACACCAGCATTTTTAACAGTGCCACTCGTCATGTCACTTGTCATGACAGAGGTGTTGTCACCAATTCCCACTTCTTGCCTATCAGCAAATCACATGCCTCAGCCTCTTAGCAGGTAGCAGCTGCTACCGGATAATTTTATTTCATCCTTTATTTAAACAGGTAGCTTCAGTGACATCAGAAGCTGTTTTTCAAGAGGCATACATTCACAACAAACATAAGGTTTACACATTAAGAAAAAACATTAAAAGTAGCTCTACTTTTTTTTTAAAGAGGACCTATTGTATTTCTGTGCTTTCCCCCTTTAGTGTGTTGTTTAGTTTTTTTTGTGCATGCAAAAGATCTGCAAAGTTACAAAGCCCAAAGTCCACACCAAAGGGAGTTACTCTCCCCCACAGAAACTCTGCTCCTGAACTGCCTGAAAAGTCCCGCCTTTCCTTTCGTAACATGGTGATGTCACCAAGTAACACTTTTGCATAATACCTGCCGAGCAGCTAGTTTGGCACAGGCTCTTAAGAAATATAAAGCATTTTTTTGAACATTAAAGCGTGTAAGCGCGTTCTAGCAGAAACCGAAAATATAAATTTGCACCTGAAAATGAGCGCAATAGGTCCTAGAATCTTCTAATGCAATGAGATATTTTCATTTCAAAACTGTTTGTACCGCATTACTATTTACTAGATTTAGATTTTATCACAGAAAGTAATGATTATTACTTATTTAACTCAGCAAGGCTAATAATGCTATGTAGCTAGCCAGCTTTGTTGGATCGTAAACATTGATATTTACACTGGGCAGCTAAGCAAAAAAAGAAAGTGTTAACAACAGCAGCAGCTACCTGGCTGATTCATAATTACTCTTGGCAGCATTATGATTCCTAAGAGGTTCCTTTGGGAAAAGATGCACCACTCTATGAATAGCAAAAAGACTGAGTGGTTTGTCTTTCTCTTTAGTTTCTGTGAAGTCTTTGGAGTTCCCTATTAAACAAGACGAATAGCTGGACATATAAAGTGATAATACTGAGTCTAGAAGTTAATACAAAATCTGTTAAATGCATGCATAAATCCATGTCTTTCCCCTTGTTACTTAACACACTTTACAATTATAACTTCGCTACTATGGAGGCTCAAAAATCAGTGAAATCTTCAGCAGCTTGTTCTGTATTGTGGACTGTAATGAACATGGGGCTGCTAACTGAAGATTATTAGCCTTTCTTAAATGCAGATATGTGGGAACATACACATATAGTTGACAGGACAATTTACATTTATTACAAGAACTCATTTTCCCGCAGCATTAAAGTGAATATGCTTGTGTCGCTGTTTAAGTATCAACGTACAGCAGACACACGGGAATAGATATTAATTTTAAAAAGGCAGAGATACCAATTAGTCCAAAGACAGTAGCCTCAGTAGTGTAGAATGCAATGCAGCGACAATCTCCATTTGTCTCTCCACCTACACGAGAGTAACAGATCAATGTAACAAGTTCACTCCCGTTCTCTGGGGACTATTGAAGCAGGCCATTAAAATGAGAAAGTGCAGGAAACAGATGAGGCTGGTTGAATGAAATGTACAGGGAAATTGCACTTGATAACAAAATAACTCCTGAATAATTTGGTCATCACAGACGTTTAAGAGAAGGTATAGGGTGCTATCGTTATACAAGTCTTTTTCCTGACACTAAAACATTTTTAAGGGTGTTTTTCTGGCTGAGAAGCTGACAGGACCCACCACTTAGCTTTTTTTTTTTTTTTTGAAAGATTCAAGAAGGAAAAATAGCCTTCTGTGATTGCTGTAGAAAAACAGTGATTTCTCAGGACTGTTTCAGAGCCATTAATATTCCTTCAACAGCGCTGGGCCGGGGGATTATGGTTTGTTCTTTAACATGGATCACATTGTAGAATAGAGATGTGGATTCTGACCTTTTTCCTGTCCGGCGTTGCCCTTTCTTCCTACCTGCACTGCCTGTTTCTTGGATAATGAGATCCAGGTAGCGTGGCACCTCATCTCGTCTCAAAAGTACCCAACTTCCATTGCTGTGTGATCCAGCGAACGGCTAAATACGCGGCTGCTATTGAACTTTGATGCTGTGTGCCCTTTGAGGACTTATTACCTGTCTGTGCTTAGCGGCAGAGTAATTTCAAACTATATACTGTAGCCTTAAATCCAGTGAACAATTGAAGATCTGTGCCTCTTTAAAGATTAAACTACTGCGGGAGGATATGACTGACTGTTTCATCTCATCATGTTCTCTATTGCTCAGTAAATAGTCTACTTCAAGGTTTTCTTTTTTATTTAATTTTTGCTCATTATATTTTATGGTAAAATAAGGAGAATGTTTAAATGCATACAGTTTGTACTGTAAATGTGTTTTCAATTACATTCAAAAGAAATCCATCATGTTATAGCGCAGTGTTTTCTTAACCCCGTGACTGTTTGTCTCTCTGCTGTGCTCCCCAGCTCAGAGCACAGGACAGTGCTCTCCCTGCTTGCTGCCTTCTGTCTGGTTCTTATCTACCTCCTGGTTCAAAGACGGTGCTCGTGGGTCTCAAAGGTTGCCCTCGCCCTGGGACTCCTGGGCGTCTACAGCTACCGGGCGGCTGTCGGCAACGTCTTGTTTCCCTGGCAACACTCTGGTCAAACCACATCCAAGTAAGTTTTTGTGAACACTGTGATTTCATTCAGCATAACAGCTGGCAAATTACTTTCCCTGTTTAGTGGGTTGATTTACAGTGCAGGAGGGCTGGGCTGCTCCGATGCAGATGAGCGTGCAGGCTGCAGCGCTGTGACAAATAGTCATACCCGACCTGCATCTCTTAACCTCTTAAACTGCCGGCATTACTGTTTTTCAGAGGCTGTAGCAGGCTCTTAAAGCAAGAGTGTCATCATATGAAACTAGAAAAGCTAAAAATTCATTAGTAACAACCATTCAGCATTTGGTTGTACTTAGCTCAACCCTCTCATGTCACCTCTGACGGCCAAAATGCCAAACTCAAGGCTTCAAGACTACATCCACTTCTTATAAACAGTATGTGGGCCTAAGACCTATCTGTCTTATCTAATGTGGACATGTTTTTTGATTTATGAGACTCTCAGCTGAGAGTCATTGTTGGGAAGGAGGTTAAATAATGCTCCAAAGTTACACTAAATTTTTGCGAGGAAAATCTGGCATGGCCACATTCGCAGTGGTCCCTTTACCTCTGAACTCAAGATGTACGAATGAAAATGGATTCTGTGGGAACCAACAAGTTTCCTCTTTACAGACATGCACACTTTATGATAATTCCATGCAGTTTTGGGCAAAATCCCTGCAGGTTTTTGCATGCAGTATAAATCGCCTATTATGAAAATGGTGTTCTGAATATTTCTGCATACTAGGGTCCATAAACAGTCTTGGAATTACATAAATTGGATATTACTGTAAAGCTGAGACTCTTGTGGATCCAATGAGCTCACTTGTATTCATGTGTGATGATGTTAGTCCCCATAGTAGCCGTTTTATCATTGTGAGTCCATTTTTTGAAACTTGACCTCAACCTGAATGACTTGTGGTGACCTAAAGGAGAATCACAGCCTCATGAAACTTTACAGCCACAAACTAGAGACCTCGAGCATTCAGGGGATGGATGGCTTTCATAACTACATTGACAATAAGTGGGTTTCTGTGTAGTTTCCAGAAAAGAAGTCCTTGTGTCCAATAGCTGAAAAATGCAGTTCTTGCAGAAATCTTGAAATGTCAAAAGTTTTCATACCAAATCACAGCGTTTCTATGGTGTTCCTCAAGGTGTTGGTGTCTTAATGTGGTATTTAGGAGGAATTATTGATCACATTCATAAATTGTCAATAGGTAAATACAGTTAACTTCAGCACTAAATCTCTGCAATAAATGGTATCAACCCCAAAAATTGCTGCAACAATGTATGAGCCATAATAGAGCATGTTTATTACAGATGCATGACTACAACAACTTAACACACAGCAGGTCCTCAGGTTTCCAGCTTTCAGATGATGTACACCTCTTCTATGTGACATCTACTGTTGACCTGCTATCTCCACCTAAAGACCCTATGGTAGGATGGGAGGGGGTACTTGAACTGTGATGATGAACTGCTGTACAGCTCTATTTTCTTTACATCTACCTAAAGCAAAACTCCCCAGCCCAGTGTACCCTCAGATACTAAGAAAAAGTCTGGCAGCTTCTTAAATTAAATTAATTACAATGAAAGGCGAGTCGCGCAATCCATGACTGTTGATTTAAATTGACAGTAGTATCGACTGTTCTTTTCTCCTCCAACACAAGTCTACCCGCCCACCCCTCCTGTCCTCTGATGAAAACAAAGTCACATTTTCCCAACACAGAGGAGTAAGCTAGCTAATTAGAGTACAGATTGAACAGGCATAGTGGAAAGCTAATACATCACCATGCAGAATATTGGAGTAATAGTTTTCTAAATTTGCTTTTCATTTGGCTTGAAAATGAGTTAGCTTCCATGACTGAAATACAAAACCACGCATTGCTCTCCACTGTTTAGCAGGAGAAACTGGAGCGTTTGGAAGTATGTAGGAACTCTTAGAAAGAAATGTTAGCACCTGTTAGCAATGAACAGCAACCATGTTATGCCTTTAGATTTGATTATTAGAGGTCTTTCACAGACTGTGTGTGTTTTTAGCCACGCAAGTGACATGACACACCAAGCTGATGGTCGGCCATTTGACAGTTTGAGGCTGACGGTGAGCGTCTGTTGGTCTAGTTTTTGCGGTGTGTCCTGCATTATCGGATCTAGTCTGTCCATGTCGGAGCTTTTTTGGCAATTCAGCAACCATGCCTGTCAATGAGAGAAATCATTCTGATTGGCTGTTCAGCTTAAACGAATCAGTGCGCGAGAAGAAAAATGGAAGTGAGGAAAACGAGCCAACGAGTCAAGTCAGGAGGAAAAACACAGAAGACTCATTTTTCATCTTCATCTCGTCTGATCATTCCAATACACCAATATTTTCACAACAACATGACCATCTGGATTGAAGCTAAGTGGTGAGTGAGTGTGGTGTGAAAATGGTCTGAAAACGCTGCCTTGTTTCATGTTCGTATCATAAAAACGGCTTGTGTATCTGCCGTCCTCGTTCTTCCAGATATCCTTTTTGGATGATGCATACAGACTACCACCACCTGCTAGTGCGGAGAGTTATTTCATCTCATCTAACCAATTATTTTTGTTGCCTAAACTTAACTAAGTATTTTTATTGTCTTAACCTAGCTATGTATTTTTATTGCCTAAACCTAACAAAGTATTTTGTTGCTTAAATCTAATGAAGCATTTTTGTTGCCTAAATCTAACTAAGTAGTTTTGTTGCCTAAACCTAACCAAGTGTTTTTGTTGCCTAAACTTAAGTATTTTGTTGCTTAAATCTAATGAAGCATTTTTGTTGCCTAAATCTAAGTAGTTTTGTTGCCTAAACCTAACCAAGTATTTTTGTTGCTTAAACCTAACCAATTATTATTGTTGTCTAAACTTAACTTAGTATTTTTATTGTCTAAACCTAACTAAGTATTTTTGTTGCTTAAACCTAACCTAAGAAGTTTTTTCATCTAAACATAACCAAATATTTTTGTTGCCTAAGTAGTTTTATTGACGAAACCTAATCAAGAGATTTCCTGTGGAAATGGAAGTTTATTTCGAAAATAACATTTCGTAACATATGTTGAACATATATACTGTAATATCCCCACTAAACATCAGCATGTTATCATTGTCATGTTAGCGTCCAGACATTAGCATATAGCTCTAGGCACCACTGTGCCTAATTACAGCCTCACAGAGTTGCTAGCATGGCTGTAGACTCTACTGTAAGTCTTGTTTATGTAACAACAAGATACTCATATTAAATCAAACAGTTTTCAACAGATTGGAAATCAGAATTAACCCTAACCCAAAAATGGAGACATCTGAGCAGATGATTTGAAGATCCAAAAGCTTCAACATGAAGAATTTTACGACATACTGTACTGCATAATGATTAGGAGGGCACTTTTCCAGCTTTTTGGGAATACAACTTATCTCAGTTCTTAAATTGCTCTTGAGTTCCTCCCGCTATCACTGAAAGATAAATCTTGAGAAGAGGATTTCTTAAACCTGCAGCTGCACTGAAGCCCTTGTGGTACATACCTGAGGGTGAGAATCTCCTCTCCTATACCATCAAACTTTCATCAAGCATACTAGGCTCATATAATCACATTTATTTTACACAGCATATGATAAGATAGTTCATGTGATGCACAGCCTCTCTGTGTTCAGTGCACCTGAGACAATCTGTGCATCCTTGAACCTGAATAATGAAAAATGATGTTTAATATGTGCCTTTAAAAAGACCTCATTATTCTTGAATACGGGTGCCTTTTTACACTGTACACACTGAATCCTTTAGCACAATCTTTATGTAATAGCTGTTGTTAGCATTGTCCAAAAAAGAAAGTAAATCGACCATCTTGCAGATCCTTCAGTAAATGTGGTAATTTTTCATTCTGCAGACTGTAGCTTGGCACAGAGTTATCTCCTACTAACCCCCGTCAGAAAATAATGAGTGTGCTGGGCTGCACACAGGTCTCCTGTCTGGTTTTCCTGACCTTCCTTCATCTAGCACCAGTACCTGGCCTTCCCTAACCTTTCCTGTTCTCCTTGGCAGTCTCTCCTACTTGCCCACCTAATTAAAAGCTCAACCTCTCGCCCTCACCCGTACAAAGACACCTGACTGAAGCCATACAGGGACCTCGGCTCCTTTTGACGAACTGTATGATTGACAAGGTTGACGCTGACCCAGTCCTTCAGCTCTTTCTTCAGTCCTCAACAAGTTGATCGTTACGGTGCTCCACCTCAAGGATGTATTTTAGACTTATTTCCCACAGTGGATTGCTTGCCAATTTTTTTTTAATATATATAGCTAGTGCTCTATTTTGATTTCCTGGCAAGGAGAAGCTATATTTGTGTAGTTCAGTGCTCATTCAAAACATGTAAGAACAGTCCGAATGTTCGGCCTGTGGTGTTGCTGCTTGCAGCTTTCTGGAGAACCGCTCATACAAACAACTTCACATTCGACGCTGTGCTTCCTTGGGTCCTGAGCAATACACCATACCTGACATAGCTGCGTCACGCACCCAAGTTGTGGTTACTCACGGTCATAAACACATGGAGAAACAGGCCTTCACTCTGGTTCACAGGGAAAAACTTTACCGAACAAGGTAGAAAACTGCTTAGCTGCTGCCCTCAACTGAAACTTCAAACAGTTATAGATTTACTATTAGGATGTCAAACTTAATGTGATAATAACACATTAACATAAGTCATAACACCTCTAAATTCTTAAATGCTTTAACGCCACTTAAGATTTTTAGGTTATGGCTTGAGGATTGAAGGTCTTGGCATCATAGAGACTAGAAAACATAAAGAATCCATTCGGACCAACCATGCCATACTAGCTTGTTGTGATGGGGCGGCAGTAGCTCAGTCTGTAGGGAGTTGGCTTGGGAACCGGAGGGTCACCGGTTCAAGTCCCGATGGACCAAGAACTGAGTGTGAACTGGTAGCTGGAGAGGTGCCAGTTTACCTCTTGGGCACTGCCGAGGTGCCCCTGAGCAAGGCACCAAACCCCCAACTGCTCGGGGCGCTTGTCAGGAGCAGCCCCCTCACTCTGACATCTCTCCATTGATGCATGTGCATGTGTGTGTTTCGGGTCTGCACGTACCGTGTATAAGTTAACAAACAGAGTGTAAAAGTTGAATTTCCCCTCGCGGGACTAATAAAGGTTGATCTTCTTCTTCTTCTATATATTTATTATGCATATATTTATTATTGGAAATCAATTAACAACACAAAACAATGACAAATATTGTCCAGAAACCCTCGCAGGTACTACATTTAGCATAAAATATGCTCCAATCATAACATGTTAAACTGCAGCCCATCAGGCAACAACAGCTGTCAGTGTGTCAGTGTGCTGACTTTACTATGACTTGACCCAAACTGCATCTGATTATCATAAACTGGACATGTCTGTAAAGAGGAGACTCGTGGGTATGCATAGAGCCATTTACATTCACATATATGGAGGTCAGAGGTCAAGAGACCAACTTTGTAAATGGCTACGACAGTTTTTCCTCACCAAAATTTAGAAATTTTGGAGCATTATTTAGCCTCGTTCACGACTAGCTAGAATGACATGGTTAGTTTTCTAATTTGGTAAAATGGGTTCTCTGGGTACCCACGAGTCACCCCTCTACAGACATGCCCACTTTATGATAATCACATGCAGTTTGGGGCAAGTCATAGTCAAGTCAGCACACTGACACACTGACAGCTGTTGTTTTTGTCTGTTGGGCTGCAGTTTGCCATGTTATGATTTGAGCATATTTTTATGCTAAATGCAGTACCTGTGAGGGTTTCTGGACAATATTTGTCATTTTTGTGTACATTTGCATAAAGCAAATATTTGTCCACCCCATAATAATGAGTATCAAATAATTGACAAATCTCCCTTTAAGGTGCATTTTGAACAGATAAAAAAATGTGTGATTAATGTGCAATTAATCACGATTAAGTATTTTAATCGACCTACAGTCATACTTTATAGTTAGCACTTTGATTTTAGTGTAGTATAGCCTCCATCTGCTGAGCTGTTGGAATTAAATAATGTTGAAAGTTTCCCCAAGTTTCTGAGTTTGGCATTATGACCAACAATATATTCCATGTTTTGTTTTTTTAGATAGAATATCAGAGCAGTCTCTTTCTCCGTGGAATAAAAAAAGCCAAAAACGCTGCATTTTTCACTACTATGGTTTTTTCTTGCGCACCATAATGTGAATATAAAAAGGAATGACCTTGTATCGTGACCCTTTTTAAAGTCTAGTCTTCCTGGGTGTTTATCATTGTAAAGTCCCCTGACAACTCCCCAGCTACCTCCTCAACTTCCTTTCGTGCCCACTGCCTAATTGCACTGTTGCATTTTTCAAAATGGCTAATGGGGTTGAAAACCGCCAACGCTGCTCACTTTAAACGGTTCAAAGAGTTACTTGGATTGATGTCACTGTGGATACTGTTTGTCACGCTCACTCTGTGTTTCTCTGTCTCACACACACCATTCCTTATGGCATTATCAGAAATGAACCTAAAAATAGTCAACTAACAGGACAGAGTTATATATATATGCATTATTTTTCATTTAACTGGATACTGAGAGATCCTTGATTACGACCTGAGCATAAAAGCTACAGTAGGCAGATTGGAGCAAATATTATTACTGCCACTATATCCTGACAGTAGTGCATGCAGATAATCTGAAATCCCTCTGTGTCCTCCGGTGCTCCTAACGGCATCTGCAAGATTTCACAGACCAGAAGAAAACAACCAATCAGAGACGAGATGGAGGCTGCCGTCTCTGAGCAGCCGTCAATCACTCACAAACTCTGACCGGTCAGACTAGGCAGCAACAGTAACAGAATACTGATTCATATTTGATCAGCGCTGTGTAGTTTGACGACTGATTTGAATTTGTAAGTGATTGACAGATGCCTCCATTGAATGAACAGCCAATCGGACTCTGAAATGACCAGTGATTGGTCAAAGTCTCTCATCACAGTCTAGATTGTTTAATGCATGAAAACAGCTATGAGGAGGTGCAGAAGTCTAGTTTTCTCTCAGAACTCTTGAATTACAATATGCTGAAATGTTATTATGGTATTTTTACCCAATGATGCCAAAAATATTGTACCTACTGCAGGTTTAGCAATGAAAATGTATAAAGAAAGGTACAATCAAGGTAACTTGAAGGATGAAGCAAATTAAATGTTGTGAACATGTGTTCTGAGTAGCTGAGCATCAGAGCAGCCGGCTGAGGGCCAAGTCTGTCTGAGCCTCAATGCATCATAACCAAAGTTTGTCTCAGTCTCCGTCCTCCTCCTTTACATTTTCTACCAAACTTGAAGCCACAAGAAGCATTTACAATGTTTGTTTTCATCTGTGTGTGTGTGTGTGGCTTCCACGCCTGCACAAAACATGACCCATTTTATCATGTACTGCTTTATCTAGAAAGGGACTGTTTCCCAATTTAGAAATATTCATGCATACCGGTCCCGCTTAAAAATGGAAATGTATTCAAACTTGTCTCAAAACACCTGTGAACCCCTGCCACACACAAACACACTCACACCTAGACAGACACATACTCACACACAGAATTCAGTTTTATTGCCCAAGAGGTAAACCATTTTATAACCTTGTTTCAAAGGCAATTCAGTGTTAGAACAACACATCAGTGGCAACATTTAACAAACCATTATTCTCCACTGGCTTTAAAGCATTGTGCATAAAAGTGCTTTTGTGTGCACATTTTATCTTTCTAAATCTTGTTTCAAAAAACGTAAAGACATCGACACGCTGCCAGCAGAGTGGGAATTGATCTAGTAGTTTGTAGCGTAATTACACATTTTGTCTAAGTATTGTTTTAAAGTCTGCCACTTTGTCCCAGTGGCGTTTCAAGAGTTGTGGCTTCGACGTGGCCAGATTTATCCCACAGAAAGACCACGGCTCAGACAAAGTGGGCAGGCCGTCCTCATTCTCAGGCGTCTGTTTCAGAGCTTCCTCTGGCAGTGAGTTACTTGTTTTGGCTAATTTACTGTAAGTGTTAGCCCGATGCAGGTGATTGATGAAGGGATATACCAAACATGTTGTGGGGATTGGACTTAGTCTTACCTCTTCTTATTCACTTGCTGGAACACCAGTCCTTGTTTCCAAGGTAACATGAAATCCAGGCAGCTCCTCTGTATTTCAGCTTGACAAGCCACAGTTTTCTGTCCACTGCTAGTTACTATTAATATTACAAAATGCAACACATCAGATCAGATTGATTTAACTGGTCGTGTTTTCTCACCAAGCAATGTGGAGGATTCCCCAAAGGTTTTCAAGCCTCTTAAAACTAAAATCTGACATTTTTCCTCAATAATATTTAGTATTCATGACTAAATAAGCAACAATCAGAGTTCAAGTTTTGAAGAAACATCCTTGTTTTATATACGAGTTTAATACTTAAAAAGTTAGAAAGCTATCTGTGTGTGTGTGTGTGTGTGTGTGTGTGTGTGTGTGTGTGTGTGTGTGTGTGTGTGTGTGTTTGATTTGATCAGATGAGGAAGTGATTTCAGAAATAGCCTGTGACATCACCTTTTTCCACTTCAAACAGCGAGAGATCACATGCAGACAAATGTTCAATCAGCAAAACTGTATTCAAACTGCGGCAGAACATAAGAACATTATATGTTTATTTTGGACCGTAGACTATATAAGAAGTGGACGTGGTCATCGGAATGTCACCCATTGGTTTGTGAACTGCCATTCTGAAGCCTCGAGTTCAGCATTTTGACCATCACCATCTTGGACTGTGGCCATCTTGTTTTTTTGCAACCAAAAGTGACATGAGAGGGTGGAGTTGAGGCCAACCGAATGCTGAATAAGACAATTTTGGGCTCCCAAAAAGGTTATAATTTACTTTCTTGAACTGAAAACACACTGAAAGAGTTAACGTTGTAAGACGAAAACACAAACAACTTCTAGACAGGATGATTGTGACCTGTCAATCATAAGGTAGCACACCCTAAAGCATCCCATGATTTATGGTCTATTTGACTCTAAATGGGACCATAATTTACTAAATGAACATCATGTTGCATTGAAGAAAACATGAAACTTGTGATTGAAACCATAAACTCATGTTTACAATGTCAAGTGAGAAGTAGGCTCATTTTCTCATAGACTTCTATAAAATCAGACTTCTTTTTGCAACCAGAGGAGTCGCCCCCTGCTGGATATTAGGATGAATACAGATTTAAGGCACTTCCTCATAAGCTTCACTTTTCAGACCCACAGGTAGCCCACTGTTTAGGACCCCATCCCTCATAGTAAGAAGCTGATTGAGAAGATTCATTGTCAGGGTCTTTAGAAATATTGATCATCCCAAGGGTTTCAGAATTCTGGGAATATTCAAGGTGGAAACTTTCCATAGGGGATAATGGGAATTTATGGAAATTAGCAGGAGAATAACGGGAATAAAATGCTAATATATTGGTTATTTGCTCTCGTCATATGCAGATAGAAATTAACCGTTTGCCATATCATAAGCAGACATAATCTATTACTTTGCCAAAAAAAATCCATTGTTTTGTCAAATACATTCAATGAAAAATGTGCCATCTGGTGCGCAAGCTAGCCAGCAAGTATAGCTGTAGGCTATATGTTACGTACATGGTTGGTTACAATTCAATTATGTGGGCATATTTTTAACCAAAGCAAGCTACAAGACTTAATATTGCTAAATCCCCCCCAATATGTTTACTATTAAAAATTCCGACTTTTTTATTGAAATTAGACAAAATTTCTGAAATTTTGAGGTTAACTTCCCTTCGAAATATTCTGACCCTTTGCAACCGTAATTGTTATGGACATATTTTTAGTGAGAGTAATTTTCTCTGTTCCTGACTAGATATACTGACTAGATATACCATTGATTAATGGATGGGGATATGGTATCACTGTATCTGCTTTAATGAATATTTAATGACCTGTCTCGTCTTACTAATCTGATGTTGGCACTCTCTGGAAAGACGTTCATGTTTCCGGGCCGTAGTTCTCCAACCCACACGAAATTTCAACAAATGATGCCAAAAATAAGAAAATGCACTCTTAGCATTGTTCTTCATGATAAATGTCCTCCGCTGGAAGTCGCAGCTGAACATCATTATCACAACAACTTCTTTGGCCTCTTCGTTGTTATTGTTCTGAATCAGTCTGCTGTGACCTTGGTGTTTGCTCGGTGGTCTGGACGCAGCTTGCTAAAGGGCAAACGGAGGACTTTTACAAACTCCTCAATACAAAATGGCAATAGTGTATCTGAGGAGAGTTGATAGGATTGTTCTTCAATACTAATGACTTAACAATTACACTGCTGTCTGGAACAAAGTCTCCCTCTAGACTGAAGTAAAGATGTTTTGCATATTGCCAGACGCAAATAAGAATGCAGCAGTATTAACCCAGTGTTTGCCATCATTACATGCTGCTCCTTAAACTATTAGCTTACTTCCATCTCTGTATTGGAAAACCATGACGTCTATAGCAAGTCGCTGTCCCTCAGGCGGACGGGATGAGAGGGCAGGGACACGAGGGGTTGCAGGAGTCCTGTTTCGTGTTGTTGCAGTTCCTGCTGCTCCTCTGTAGAGTTGGTTGGAAATAGATTACATAATTCCCCCTTAGCTAAATGACTAATTTAGGTAAGGGCTGAAAAAGTGGTGAGGTATTTGATTGGTGCAAAGCTGTGCTGTGTGATAATCAGGAGACACTTTAAGTAACTGCAGCCACTTTGTGGGGGGAAATGACATAAACAGCCTTTATTGCTCAGACAAGGAGGAGGGCTCATACGTTCTGCATTGAAAATGTGAAAGCAATAAGATTCCTTTCAGCTTTCATAATTTTTCATGCCTCTGTGTTTATTGTCTCAGACTGATGTGGATTAGCACTGCAGTCTCTCAGAGTTAAAGACACAGTTTTTCAGAAGGGAAGGCATCTTTTAATGTAAATGATGTAAATCTCATGTATTTCCCATCCTGCTCTCTCTGTGTAAAGCAAAGCTGTGAGTCAACACATGAAACCTGCAGGAGACAGAATATTTTTGGCATCACTGGGCAAAACTTCCATAATAACCTTTCAGCATATTGTAATTCAAGTGTTCTGAGAGTAAACTAGACGTCTGTGCCTCCTTATTGCTCTGTTTTCAGGCTTTAAAAATATCTAGCCCATTACAGGACACTTCGCGATCGCAATTCATTGTGACCACTAGACCATAGGAAAAAGTTGACTCATACCCTTCTAAAACTAACACTGTAAAAATATTTGGTTTTCAGCAGGTATGTAGTCCGAGATGTCCTGAAGTCAAATATATCAGTCACTGTCAGGAATTATTTACAAAAAAAAATTTCCCAGCAACCCAAAAATCAAAGAATAAGGACATTTACTGCATAAATTAGTGGTATATTATTTTTAATTTATAAGAGATGTGATGTTTTATACTTCTGGTGAATATAATCCAATCAATCTTCTTTCCATATATGTATTTTATATGTGCAGTTCCCTTTGTTAACACCTTATTTTGAAAACCGGACATAATCTCACATGATCAGCTCCATCAGGGCCGTTTGAATGTATTTAACATCAGACCGCACGTTACCACAATACGATAACGTTTTCTGTCCACGACAGTTAGCATGCAGCTTTAGCCGTGATGTCTAGCTCTGCTTTTTTTGTGTGAAACCCAAAGTGTTTCCATGCTTTCTAGCACTAAAACATAAATTTCAAAATATTAAAAAATAAAAAATACAGTAGGTGAATGGATTTCTTTTATTTACCACCACGATTAAGTGCACGGCACAATGCTTCTTGTGTTAAACACAAACACACCCGACAGGAAGATTAGGTTGCAGTTTTCTCAATTTTTCCACCCAGCACACCAGTTAACAAGAAAGCCTGGCAGCTCAAATCCATCACTGTTCTCGCATAAAATCAAATCCACGCCAGGATTTTCCACTTTTCCTTTGCATAAAATAATGATGACTACAATCTCCGCCACATTGTTAAGGGTGTAGTGAATAATAAAGAATAGTGCCGTATGGAGCACATTACTCTCCTCCTTTCCTCTATTGGAGCAGATTTTCACAAAACACACTGATTAATAATACATGTCCAATACTTGCTCAACTCCTTCAGGGTCAGCTATTATCCTGTAGCACTTTTTCAGATTTGACTGCATCCTGCTGCAATAGAAATGTCCCTTTACTCCCCATTAGCCTTCTCCTGAGAAGAAGCATGTTTGTAATATAATTGTGGATACAAGATTTTCTAAATAGCCTTTTCAGTTTAAAAATATCACCAGAAGCTACTTTAAATGAATGTTAGATATGATCTGGGGTACTGTGGTCAACAGGTAAACCAGGTATAAATAACACTGCATTCTTAATGACTGGGTTAATCTCTTTGTGTTTGCTTAAAATACAATTAAACGCCTCACTTTCCTCAGGCTGATAACTCCTTGAAAATCCAGTGGCTCCTTCAACTTCATTAGCTCTTAATGCTCTTTATTCCCCCTCCATCCATTCTGAAGACAAATAAAATCATCACCAACTGCTCTTTTGTTGTATGTTATCTGTTTTATTGGGGCTAATTTACTCATTCCTTCATTTTGGACAAATATTTAATAAAATTAAGTTAATTAAAGAGCAAATTTGAGGGGGAAAAAACACATCTTTCCATTTAAGTTTCTGTGGATAAGGCATACGCTGAATGCCCGAAATGGAAATTAGACTGAATGTAATTGCCTTCATAATCGAAAGCACTTTTCCTTTAAAGCTTCAATTTGGGACTTTTTGAGCATATAAATTATTGATAGTTCAAAAATGATTTTTGTGGAGTAAGCCTTTTAGAAGAAGAGCCTTATGGAAACTTTTTTTTTTAACCTTGTAGCAGCTTCAGACTTTCAACCGGATTTACTTGGAGGGAATACATTATGGGCCTGACCCATCTTTAAATGTGTTTTAAATCTTGCTGACATGAAATCAAAGCTTAATACATACAGTAGCTTACATCCCTCTAACCATCAGGGACGTCACCTGCTGTTTTCTAAACTTGTTATATTGACTGCTTGGAGAAAAAGAGGTCAAGTCCATAAGAAACAATTTTGCGTCTAATCAACCAGACTTAAATAATTGTTAAATAATGTTATTCTTATTTTGAATACATTTGAATAGGGCTGTCATTATCCATCCATCCATTTTCAACCGCTTATCCCGTCAGGGGTCTCGGGGGGGCTGGAGCCGATCCCAGCTGGCACTGGGCGAAGGCGGGGTTCACCCTGGACAGGTCGCCGGTCCATCACAGATAGGGTTGTCAATCAATTAAAATATTTAATCGTAATAGAACTGCAAATAATTCACACATTTATTATCTGTTCAAAGTGTATCTTTAAGGGATATTTGTCAAGTATTAATACCTATCAACATGGAAGTAGAACAATATGCTTTATGCAAATGTACATATATATTTATGGTTGGAAATCAATTATCAACACAAAACAATGACTAATATTGTGCAGAAACCCTCACAGGTACTGTATTTAGCATAAAAATACGCTCAAATCATAAGATGGCAAACTGCAGCCCAACAGGCAACAACAGCTGTCAGTGTGTCAGTGTGCTGACTTGACTATGACTTGATCCAAACTGCATGTGATTATCATAAAGTGGGCATGTCTGTAAAGGGGAGACTCGTGGGTACCCATAGATCCCATTTTCTGGAGGTTAACCAGTTATTCCTCCCCAAAAGTTTTTGTAAATTTTGAGCGTTATTTTGCCTCCTTCACAACAAGCTAAGTTGGTACCAATGGAGTCCTTAGGTTTTCTAGTTTCACATGATATCAGTAGCCCCTGAAATACCCAGAATGCAATAGAAAGTTGTTGTTCTGTCATCCCCAAGACGTGTAGACCAGGTGACCTACTGTACATTACTGACAAATGCAGCACTACATCTCTATGAATAAAAACAATGGCAGTATGATGTCTATATGGAAAAGCAGACTTGTGGTTGCAAGAGCCTTGTCATTGTGGCCGTAATCTGTCAGATTTATACCTTTCACATGAACTAACGACCAAACACTAAATTTACAAAGTATTTAGCATTACTAGTCAGCTGTTCAACTCTAATGTGGCCTCCAAGAGTAGTCTGGGTTGTTTTACTGCCACAGTATTTACAACTTGTGATACAGTCAAATGAGAGAATTTTGATATCTGTAGCAGCTGAAAAAAGTCCCTAAAATCCACTAAGAATATGTTAATAACACGTCTGAAATTATAGCGATGCAGAGAGTACAACAGACAGAGTGATGACGGGGGTGAGAAAGTCTGTTTTCCTCCGGCGATTCATTGTCTTGCAGTCTCATACCTTTAATTATTAATGTTACATTGACACACGGCATAGCAAATGAAAGAGGGGTTATGAGTTACAGAAATATAAGGAAACCTGTCTGACAAGAGACAGGGTTATGAAATTAATTAAAATAATGAACTTTGAAAAGCTATTATGAAAAAGAGTCTGACTGAAATATGCAGGAACCACAGGTGCAGCATGTTCGACTGTAGGTCAACGGATTGTTGTAGAAAACATTTATACTCCCAAACTTTCTCAGTAAATTAAGGTTAACTGCTGTTTTGGGCTTTTATACTCAAATTTCCATTTTCATATTTATCCATTTATCAAAATGTTGTCAGCATCACAGGGAAAATATGTGTAGACTTTGTTTGCCTTTCAAAGCTTTTGAAGGGGCTTTCTGCTCTAGTCCATTCGATTTATTAAGATTGTTGGTTTGGTTATGTTAATTAGTGAGATTTTTTTCCTGTGCTTTGTTTTACAGCTGTTGGTGTCACCTTTATTTGATAAGAAGCATTTTTCTTTTATTATTTAGTATATAAAGTCTGAATAAAATTATTTTCCTCATGTCCCAAAACCAAAATCTGTGGATATTTAATTGCTAAATGCATGGACAGGCACAGCAACACTGGCAGAATCCTCCATCTCTGAGTCACTTAGCAGAATTACTTGAATATTGAACGTGGAGTTTTGTGGAGAAAAATCAATGTTGGTTTCCTGCAAATGCAAGAAGTGACAGAGCCTGTAATCTTTCTCCTTTAGGGGAACAGTAGAGGCGCGTTTCGTGTACGTCTTCATCTTGGGCATCCTCTTCACGGGCACCAAAGACCTCTTGCGATCCCAGATCATCACGGCAGATGCCAAGTTGAAGAGCAGGGGATTGTGGGAAATCTACAGCGGCTTGGTCTTGTTGGTTTCGCTGCTGTTCCGTGCTCACAACCTGCCGGTCCTCTGCTGCTGCCTGTTGATCCAGACGCTCATGGCTCAGTTCATCTGGAAGAAGCTCCACTATGATGCGGCCCAAACTACCATCATGCATTACTGGTTCGGTCAGGCCTTCTTTTACTTTCAGGTAAGCAAGCATAACGATGTCAGTGATAGCATGGTCTAACTGCCTCTTTCTTAGAGTTTCTTATTGTACTTTGTGCAGTAAAAGGCATATTGAATAATATAGAATCTGTATGTATTTGAATACATCATCACCAAAATCTTGTGCTTAATTCTGGAAACGCTTCTCTCAAGGTTTTAGCGGCCAGACCATAGTCTTGACTGTATATAAGAAGTGGATGTAGTCCCTGTGACATCACCATTGGTCGCCATGTTGGCTTTTGACCATGTCCATGTTGTTTTTTGACCATCACCATGTTGGTTTTTGGTCATGACTATGTTGATTTTTGGTCATCGCCATGTTGGTTTTTGACCATCACCATGTTGGTTTTTGGTCATCTCCATGTTGGTTTTTGGTCATCACCATGTTGTTTTTTAGTCATCTCCATGTTGGTGTTTGGTCATCTCCATGTTGGTTTTTGACCATGTCCATGTTGCTTTTTTGGTCATCGCCATGTTGGTTTTTGACCATGTCCATGTTGGTTTTTGGTCATCTCCATGTTGGTGTTTGGTCATCACCATGTTGGTTTTTGACCATCTCCATGTTTGGCTTCACTTGTCAGACACTGGAGGTTGTCGCCTGGCCCAGTCACCCAAACTTTATAGTAATAGTAAATGGAGAGGTGGGGAACTAAGTGTTAGGTGTTTGCGTTTCAGAGAATCTTCTTTGAGCCCCTCTACCAACCTCTCCAAGTTAAGTTTGACTGTAGTCAAGACCAGTAAAATCCAGCTGGCAGTAAATCTAAAAAATAAGTTTCGCCATTAAAAGGCAATTATCAAGCCATTACCAGTTTACAAATAACAACAATTTCACACTGTTGGTGCTGACGCCAGTAGGACAGAGGTGTGAAGATCTGAATCAGCGCCAAAATCACCTTCTCCCATATCTATAAAGGGAGGAAGTTCAGGGAACAATAAATTAGAAAGCAAGTTTTTCTTCTTGTCTGATTGTAAGAGACATCTAATTTAACGCCCTGACACAGAGTGTAGCAACATTTAGGAAAGCTATCACCACTGATAAAGTGTTGGATGGTGTAATAAGTGCAGTGCTGGGCACAGGAAGTGTTTGTGTGTAAATTATATTACTTTCATCCAGCACTGGCTGAGGATGAGTTCTGGTGTTATGAGCTATGAACATTTCTCAAAGGCAGATGTGACACCTGCCTCTTGATTTAACCTCCAACCAGGGCAAATATTTGGTTAGCAGGTGCGCATCGTTGTCAACACTGAACTTCCACTTCGCTAACAATTTAATATCAGTCGTCACCCTTGGGTCATTAATACCATGATGGGCTCGGGAATAGACCGCCACCAGACAATTTTCAGCCTCGGCGCCCAGGCATGTAATTACAGAGCTTTGAGTAAAAACGTTCTCAACAAAGAAGCTGTAAGCATAATGGATCTGTAAAGCGGACACATGCGATATAAATGCTGTGAAACAAAAACTGCAGAACAATCAAAATTATGTTAAATTGAAATCTAATCAGCGGGTAGAGTTCGGCTGATCAGTTGGTCCAAGGTGTAAAATATTAATATAGCAACGGTTACTGTTGAAGTTGTGTAGGCTTTATTATATTGGCAGAAAGCTGTTGTTTTCAAAGTTTCCTGGTTGTTTGGGAGCCAAACCAGAGAACGCATGTTGATAAGAATTGAAAGCCAATTGGTCGTTCCATTGCAACATCAGCGCCCAGCAGCAGAGCCACAATTCAAATATTTTGTACTGAAAGCAACTACCGATCATTGTAAAACGAAATTATTTCTATTCTATTGTCATATATTAAATGTCTCTACCAAAATAGCCTTTGCTGAGCAATGAAAATATTCTAAATATGCATAATGTTATAACTATTTACTTAAGTACTTAAGTACTAAACCTTTTGCCTGGCCATTTCCCAGAAGAGTATAAAAATGAACGATGGACATAAATAGAAGTTCGAAAAATCCAGCACACACTTGAGAGCAATCTCAAACTTTGTCATGTAAGGATCTCAAAAATCGTTGTCCAGTTGACCACAGACCGTGGATGTATAGGAGGTTGTGTCCTGTGCTTTTGCCCTGCATGTTAGTAAATAGCCTACAACCACATTTAATTCTGTTTATGCTACTAGCACTGCTAGCTACTGGCCGATAGCTGGTTGTTTGGGAACACAGCTGTTAATACATCCACCACAGTAGATGCTTACAGGATATAGCCCATGGGTTTATTATAAGTTAATAAAAGTGATAAATTACAGCCAATATATCCATTATTACAGCCATAGAATCATTGGTGTTTTCAGTCCAAAATGGTGGCAGCGCTGTTGTCAAAATAGCACCCGAGTTTTGTCTCTGCTTCTGTACTCTTTGGTCAAACACACAAAAACAGGAGGATTGTGGGAAATATTCCAGGTAACCTCAGATGCAGACCTCAGCTGGTGTCACAAAAAATTTCGATGGTTTTACAAGACGAATTAACTGTCTCACAGTGAAAGTTTTGGCTGTCTGCGTTTAGTGTCTTGATCATTTGAAGTGATGGACTAGTCAGACTGTGCCTTGGATTTTCTGTGGATTTATCGCCGTCCTGAAAACCAGATGGTCAGTAAAGCAGAAAGGACGTGTTTATTCCTCACAAATGAGCCAATTTGTTTTGCCACATGAGTAGAGACGAGTCACCCCGCTGGTATGAATTCAGATGAAACCTTCTGTATAAAAATATGAATCATCACAAGGATGTGTTTAGAGCTCAGAACTGACCTGGACCTACAGTGAACATTCAAGTTACAGAAGGGCTGCACTATGATGGCCAAAATTATAATCCTGATTATTCTGATCAATATTCAGATCACCATTATTCATCATGATTATTCATTGACTTTAGGGTGAAAATATTTTTAAAGCACTTTCACAAAAATAAATAGCACTTTCACGTCCATGTTGTGTTTCAGTCCTGCTAATGTACAGATCTTTGATTAATAACATGATTCTCCCAAAGTTAATTGTGATTAGTCACAAGTGAATCACTTATTTTATAGCTCTAAAAATGTACATTAACAGGAGATTTGTCAAGTATTCAATTCTCTTATCAACATGGTAGTAGTCAAATATGCTGCTTTATGCAAATATATGTATATATTTATTAGTGGAAATCAATTAACAACATAAAACATTGACAAATATTGTCCAGAAACCCTCACAGATACTGCCTTTAACATAAACATATGCTCATATCATAACATGGCAAACTGCAGCCCAACAGGCAACAACAGCTGTCAGTGTGTCAGTGTGCTGACTTGACTACGACTTGATCCAAACTGCATGTGATTATCATAAAGTGGGCATGTCTGTAAAGGGGAGACTCGTGGGTACCCATAGAACCCATTTACATTCACATATCTAGAGGTCAGAGGTCAAGTGACCCCTTTGAAAATGGCCATGTCAGTTTCCTCCCTAAAATTCAGCGTAACTTTGAAGCATTATTTAGCCTCCTTCATGACAAGCTAGTATGACACGATTGGTACCAATGGATTCCTCAAGGTCTTCTAGCATCTTTTACTCTAGCTTTAAATCTGAGCCCACTATAACCTCAGAAAGAGCAATCTTGTTAATGCATAAATAAGAAATTTATAAGAAATAATACAAATTTGCATTAACTCATTATTGCATTATCTCTAACAGCCCTAATTGAAATGAAACTTAAAATAAGGCTCTTCATCACCTGAATTAAGTATGTTTTTGTGTTGCCCGTCTGCTCTCATCAAAATGAGTAACACAACACACGGTATATCGAGCATGAGCCCCATATAGGCGAGTCCTTGGCACTAGCCTGGGTTCGATTACAACCCAAATCGTGATCGGGATTAATATTTGATTAACTGTGCTGCCCTGCGTTACAGTACATATTTTGTTTTTTCTTAATACATTTTGGAGTACATAACACTATTCGGGTATTCCCCTACTCCAGCATGGAGCTGTATTAGACCAGGCCCACTCTCTGACAGTTGTTTTCAGTTGTTTTTTTTAATGCCTCCGTGCTGGCGACAGCTGTAGCAGGAGGTGTTATATTTATGGTTGTCCGTCTGTCCGTCCCATTCTCGTGAACGAGATATCTCAGGACAGCCTGCGGTGAATTTCTTTAAATTTGGCACATACATCCACTTGGACTCAAAGATGAACTGATTAGAATTTGGAGGTCAAAGGTCAAGAACACTGAGCTCACAAAACATGTTTTTGTCCATGACTCAATAATTTATACACTAATTATGACAATTTCACACAAGAGCATCAGGTTAAAAGGAGGAAGTGATGACATTTGGACAGACATGGATGTAAACTGCGAGTTGACTGTTTGGTGGAGGCCTACAACCTGCAATTGTACTTGCAGAATGTCACTCCTTACTTTTCGAATATCACAGCAGGATTTCAGCAAGAAAGTAAGCAGATGATTTATAAGATAAATCAGCCTCTAGCCTGCTCTCTGATATTCACTGTCTGTCTGTATAAACTGCAGCCAGCTGTTAATGCTCTTCTCTGTGATCGGAGACGTGTGCACAGAAGGGAAATAAACCGTCACTTGATGTGTTGCTGCTCGTGGATCATCACTGCCATCAAATTGAACAAGACAGACATCCTTGGTTTTTCTTATATATTTGCATCTATAGGGTGGAGCATACATGTCACAGTCACAGTGAATTTTAAATGTAATTATCGCTTGTTACACACTTGGAAATTGATTTAGCTAATTATAGAACACTTGACAAAATGAAATACTGTAAATGAGCCAATTTGAATTTTGTAGGAGACGATGTGAGCAGGCTTGACAGTTTGTCTCAGAGGTGCCGCTCAGTGGCTCAGCTTGATTGATTGGTCTGAAGGCTGCGTCCCAGAGGGGTGAACAGGATGCAGGTGATTTCAAATAAACTCAATGTGCCACCCAGAAATCGGATTGAAGCACTGGAGCAGCACAAATTGGAACATGGCTGATTTTGGCCGAGTCCTTTATTATAATGTGCAGTAAGCTAAAAGTGATTGTCCAGGGAGCAATTTGTACTCGCGTTCAGTGAGGTGTTTATATTCACTGGAGTTAAGGAGCCCCTCTGGTCAAAATGATTTTAACTTGCTTACTTTATGATCTGATGCCTTTATATATTTCTTCTTCTGTCAATCGATTAAAATACTTAATTGCATGATTGTTCGTAGTTAATCATAATTCATTGGAAATTAATCACATTTTTTTTATCAGTCTAATATATACTTTAATGGGAGGTTTGTCAAGTATTTAATACTCTTACAACATGAGAGTGGACAAATATGCTGCTTTATGCAAATGTGTATACATATATTTTAGGGCTGTCAAAGTTAACGCGATAATGCATTAACACAAATTCATTTTAGCAGCACTAATATCCTGAACGCATTAACACCATCGATCTTTTGGAGTTTATAGCAGGCTCAGTTTTACAGCTAGAGTGAAGATATTGGTATGAAACTGCTTATAGGAGCTCATCGCCAAGGAGGTTAAATAACGCTACAAATTTACACTAACTTTTGATAAGGAAAAACTGGCATGGCCATTGAGATATCGCGTTCACGAGAATGGGACGGACAGACGGACAACCATAAATATAACACCTCCTGCTACAGCTGTCGCCAGCACGGAGGCATTAAAAAAAACGGTTTGACGGTTTATTTCCCTTCTGTGCACACGTCTCCGATCACAGAGAAGAGCATTAACAGCTGGCTGCAGTTTATACAGACAGACAGTGAATATCAGAGAGCAGGCTAGAGGCTGATTTATCTTATAAATCATCTGCTTACTTTCTTGCTGAAATCCTGCTGTGATATTCGAAAAGTAAGGAGTGACATTCTGCAAGTACAATTGCAGGTTGTAGGCCTCCACCAAACAGTCAACTCGCAGTTTACATCCATGTCTGTCCAAATGTCATCACTTCCTCCTTTTAACCTGATGCTCTTGTGTGAAATTGTCATAATTAGTGTATAAATTATTGAGTCATGGACAAAAACATGTTTTGTGAGCTCAGTGTTCTTGACCTTTGACCTCCAAATTCTAATCAGTTCATCTTTGAGTCCAAGTGGATGTATGTGCCAAATTTAAAGAAATTCACCGCAGGCTGTCCTGAGATATCTCGTTCACGAGAATGGGACGGACAGACGGACAACCATAAATATAACACCTCCTGCTACAGCTGTCGCCAGCACGGAGGCATTAAAAAAAACAACTGAAAACAACTGTCAGAGAGTGGGCCTGGTCTAATACAGCTCCATGCTGGAGTAGGGGAATACCCGAATAGTGTTACGTACTCCAAAATGTATTAAGAAAAAACAAAATATGTACTGTAACGCAGGGCAGCACAGTTTATCAAATATTAATCCCGATCACGATTTGGGTTGTAATCGAACCCAGGCTAGTGCCAAGGACTCGCCTATATGGGGCTCATGCTCGATATACCGTGTGTTGTGTTACTCATTTTGATGAGAGCAGACGGGCAACACAAAAACATACTTAATTCAGGTGATGAAGAGCCTTATTTTAAGTTTCATTTCAATTAGGGCTGTTAGAGATAATGCAATAACGAGTTAATGCAAACTTGTATGATTTCTTATATATTTCTTATTTCTTTTATGCATTAACGAGATTGCTTTTTCTGAGGTTATAGTGGGCTCAGATTTAAAGCTAGAGTAAAAGATGCTAGAAGACCTTGAGGAATCCATTGGTACCAATCGTGTCATACTAGCTTGTCATGAAGGAGGCTAAATAACGTTTCAAAGTTACGCTGAATTTTAGGGAGGAAACTGACATGGCCATTTTCAAAGGGGTCACTTGACCTCTAACCTCTAGATATGTGAATGTAAATGGGTTCTATGGGTACCCACCAGTCTCCCCTTTACAGACATGAACACTTTATGATAATCACATGCAGTTTGGGGCAAGTCAGTCAAGTCAGCACACTGACACACTGACAGCTGTTGTTGCCTGTTGTTTGCCATGTTATGATTGGAGCATATTTTTCACCTGTGAGGGTTTCTGGATAATATTTATCATAGTTTTGTGTTGACTGATTTCCAATAATATATACAGTATACATATATGCTGTATTTATGTATACCGTATGTATGCATAAATATCAATAGTTTTAAAAGTAAGCTGAAGACCCATCTTTTTAGCCTGGCCTTTAACTAATTTTTATAGTTAGATCCACTTTATGTATTTCATTTTATTCAATTTTATTTATATTATTTCATTATTTTAAATTCATTCAGTTTTATTTGTTTTTTTATTGTCATAATATTTCAAATTTAATCAGTTTTAGGGATTCTATTATATTCTCTTTTATTTTATTCTGCTTTACATATTTTTAAATGTGTTCAGGTTTATTTGTTTAATACTTTTAATACTTTTCCTCCTGTATTTCCTCAATTCATTTTATTTCTTTTTTAATTCATGATGGCGTTTTCTCAGTATTTAGTTTGGTGATGATGTAACGTGATTGTCGATTGTGTGAGTTGTGTGAGTGCTGATTGTGAAGCACTTTGACTACATTTCCTTTGTATGAAACGTGCTACACAAACAAAGTTATTATTATTTATTAAATACACTACATAGGTTCATTTTGAACAGATAACATGTGTCATTAATTTGCGATTAGTTGCGATTAACTATCGACAATAATAAGATTAATCATGATTTAATCGATTGATAGCCCGAATATATTTATTACTGGAAATCAATTAACAACAAAACAATGACAAGTATTGTCCAGAAACCCTCACAGCTACTGCATTTAGCATAAAAATATGCTCAAATCATAACATGGCAAACTGCAGCCCAACAGACAACAACAGCTGTCAGTGTGACTTGACCATGACTTGATCCAAACGACATGTGATTATCATAAAATGGGCATAAAGGGGAGACTGGTGGGTACGCATAGAACCCATTTTCATTCACGTCTTGAGGTCAGAGGTCAAGGGATCCCGTTGAAATTGGACATGCCAGTTTTTCCTCACCAAAATTTTGTGCAAGTTTGTAGCGTTATTAAAGGTTTTCTAGTTTCATATGATGCTCGTATCTTCACACTACTTTAAAAATGAGCCCACTACAACCTCTGACAGATTGCATTAACGCATTAAAGAAATTAGTGGCTTTAAAACGAATTTGCGTCAACACATTGTTATTCCGTTAACATTGACAGCCCTAATTTCTGTGTTTTATCATTTATAAAAAGATGTAATGATTTTCTCAGATGCTGGTTGAACCTATGATGAAACAAACTCATAAAAAATCCTTAACATACTATAATATAAAGTTATGAAATGTTTCTTCATATCCAGGCAGTTTTTCAAACCTTTGTAGAGTTGCAGTGTATTATTACATTTGAACAAAGGCACATTCTCCTTTATGATAATACTGTATATCCTACATTTACAGAAACAAATATATTGTAGCTATAAATCCTGATTGCATTGCAGTGATAACATCCTCTAAAGCTTGAGATGAAAGTCCTGGCCAAGAAAAAAACAAATTAAACAAGGTTAGGGAAGTTTAATACTTTCAGTTTACTGCAGGCCTACAACTTGGCTCATTCCAGAGATACTGGAAATGGGTTAGAAAGTCAAATAAGCCAGAAATGTATTGTTTTGGTTTTTTTTAAACAACAAAGCGTGTGTGCTGGCACATATGCATTATGCACAGTAGCATGAGTGGCTCTAAAAAGAGTCCAGCTCCAGACAGAAAGCCGTGTGCTGCTCTGGTCAGGGACTGGAAAACACAAACAACTGGGCCGCTGGGAAGTCGCCAGAAGCTTCACGGTAATGATGATAAAGCAAAGGGCCGGTTCTTTTGAGCTGTGAAGTGCTTACAAAGCTTTACCTACAGATCTTTGTGTACTCATTTTTATCTGTATACAGGATAAGTTATTCCTGTACCCTTGGTGATGCTAAAATAAGGGTTGTTTGTGCTCCTGCAGGGCAACTCCAACAACATCGCCACCGTTGACATTTCAGTCGGCTTCGTGGGACTGGAAAGTTACGTAGAGGCACCTGCCGTCTTCTTAACGGCCCTCAGCACATACGCAGGGCCCCTGCTCTGGGCGTGTCACCTCGTCTGCTACCTCAGCTCAGAGAGAGACAGGTAAGTGTCACATTATATCACCAGGGGTGTTTGCACCCGGGCCCGCCCACAGAAATGGCTTGGCCCCTGAAACGGTCCGATCAGTGAATGGGTTAATGAGCCAATAATTAGTTTAGATCAGTAAATTTCTCAGGTCATGACATGACCCCTAAAGGGATAAGCGGTTGCAGATGGATGGATGGAAAATGGTTGCATACCAAAAAAAAAAAAAAAAAAAAACATGAATCCTACCATTTCCAGTTTTATTATGAGCCAGGCTGCATTTTACCGAAGCAACGATAAATGCAGTGTTTATTTTAGATGTTTTAATAAGTAATGGTGTATATTTTGGTTATCATTGCTTATATATAGGATGAAAATGATTATTACTGCCCTCCTTGGTCCCTCCTCGGAAAGCTTTCCCCATTTTCCCTCTTATGGATTTGTACCCCAGGGTTATTTCTGCAGTTTCCAGGTGGTTATGTGAAAAGCTCAACTAACTCAAAAGAATGAAATAAAAATTATGGTTTGATTAAACAAGATTAGGTTGAAACCTAGTATATGGTGGGACTGTGTATGGTCATTGTGCTAAAATGTGGCCAAATTGTTACATTGATATTTAGTGGTGTCTCTAATGTTTCCTAGATATTACATGTTCACCTGTAATTTTCTGTACTAGTCCCAGTAACATTTGCTCTTAAAGTGAACTGAAGTAGTATATCACATCAGTAAATGAGGACTTCCTTCACTATAAAAGCCTCCTGAGGACATACTGTCAGCTTTAAATCCTAACCGAGGCTTTTATGGCCAACGCGTCACCCGTTGCATTATTCTCTGAAACGCCAGGCGGTGTACAAATAAAGATATTTTCTGAAGCAGTGAACGAGAGTTAACAGAAGAAGGCCATAAACCAAACATGGCTGCACGTTCTGCTACACAGCTCCTTAATGCAGAGAGTTGTAAATTGTAAACTTTATTGCCTTTATACAACCTCTGTATTTGGAATAACCAATGTATTCTAATGAAGCAAAGGTTGAATGTGTTGTATACAGTTTTATTCTGGCTTCAAAATACAATTTACTCAAATATAGATTTTTAAGATCTCCTGTTTTTGAGGCATTCAAAAAGAAATTGTCTCTTTAAAATCCCTGAGACCTATTAATCGTAAAAATGAATCAGTAATTATCTTTAGCTCTTATCAGTATTCGTCATGCTCTCAGTTGTTCTGTAATGAACTAGTGTCATGTTCTTGTACTTTTGTACTCAACAAAAAGTTTTGAGAAAACATTATTAAACACTTTGATATAATTAATCATTATAAATATCGTCCATACATTTGGAACAGGTGGTGCCAATGCAGGGCTACTTGAGATTATCCGACAGGGCAGCCAAAATGTTGGGACCATTTAAACACGCTACTCTCTTCTACTTTGGTTTCTACCATCTGTGCCAGCGTAGCCACACAGCATCGTCGCTACTGCAGTTAATCCTGAGTGTTGGTACTATCTTTTTATACTTGTTCATTGTGAACTCTCTGTGTGGGTGGGGCTTAGAAATAGCCTGTTAATTGGTTGTACTCATGGCAACAAGAAGACTTGCTTGCAGGGTATCAAAGATGCATGTAAAGAGCTTAACCTGCAGCAGGACTTAACTGGAGGCAGGCCAGTAGCTGGGTTGCTGTATGTGTGCAAACGCAGCCAATAACTCCAGCTTCCCCTCAGCATGAGGCCCCTGTACAGTGCTGAGTGATGAGGTCTGTGGCTGGCCAACAGCTGCCCTGCTGATGGAGCCAAAAGTCAAACGCTCTTTTTTAATGTTGACAGAGGATGGTATCTGTATTAAAGGAGTTAGCCTGCCTCTGTTGTTTGGGTGCCAGTAACAGAGGTGCATGGATATATTGAAGGCTACAGTCTTGTGATTAAAAAGTTACTACTTTATGTAAAAAAAAAAAAGTTTGAAATTTGTTAGCACAAAGGTCCCACAGAAATTAGACTGCAATATGATTTGTATTCTTAATAATCTTTGAGCCCACATTTGAATATGATGTGTTTAACATTTCAGTAGTTCAGCCAGTCTCTGATTAAAAAGTTCGACTCATCTTAAACTTTTTGTGCTGTTAGCAGCAGAGCCTTGAAATGACAGAGTTGATTTTGATTTGATTTGTCCGTGGAACACTTTGGACCAGAACAGCTCCTGGCTGCTCGACATTAGATTGGATGTGGACGTTACATGTCCTCAGAGAATGACTCCGTGACCTCTCAACCTTTCATTTAGCACCACAATGAGGTGAAAAATTGTCCCTGTGACCAAGAGTTTGAGCCATGACAAGACATTTTCAAAACCTCAGTAGTCATGCTTCCAAGGTTATTATGACCTCCATCATCTTCCGTGTAGCGCTGCACTAATAGTGGAGGGTTTACGAATGAAAAGTAAAGCCAGACTGAGATTGAAGCTAAGAGCAAGTTCGGGAAAGCTGTGGCATTCATATTCTCCTAGAAGCAGGAAAGCACTTGTGAAATGCATGACAAGATCTCACATATTCACATCCAGTAACAACATAACCCCTGAAATATGTGTATTTAATGTATGAGTTCAAATTGCTTCCTACGATGTTATGTCCGATATAAAAAGTGGACATAGTCGGCGTCATGCCACCCATGGGTTTGTGGACTGCCGTTTTGAAGCCTGTAGTTTGACATTTTGGCCACCACCACCATCACCATCTTGGTTTGATTTCAGAAATAGCCTGTGACCTTTTTCCACCCACTTTAAACAGTGAGACGATCACATGCAGACAAACGTGGAAATGGCAAAACTGTGTTCAAACTGTGGCAGAACATTTTATGTTCATGTTGGACCATAGACTGTGGAAGTGGACGTTGTCACCGTGACATCACCCATCGGTTTGTGGACTGCCTGTTTTGAAGCCTTAATTCATCATTTTGGCCGTAGCCATGTTGTTTTTTTTTGCAACCAAAAATGACACGTGAGGGCGGAGTTAAGTACAACCAGATGTTGAATGCCAAAAGGTGACCAAAAAGGTTATAATTTACTCTGTTGAACTGAAAACGCCACCAGTATGTGGTCTGGTCTGCTCGTCTCTTTCACTTTGTTTGCTGCAATCATCACCACAGCCTGTAGAGGCCACTCTTGCTAATTTAGCCTCGTTCTATGCATGATGCCACTCAAGCTAACATCCCGTTAAATCCAGCTTGTAAACATTACGTCACCATCTTTCTCTGTTGTTATTCATAGCGTGGTGTTTTCTACAGAAGCCCCACCTGTAATATGCACTCAGACGCTCATTGTGACAAATGAAACTCTAAAATAGTCTCATGTACAGCACAGTCGCTCATTAAGAACTCACTCAGCTCGACCACAAGGCCAGTACTGGAAATGGACTTTGATCAATAGCTTTTCGACGGGTCTCCCTCGACAGTCAAACTCTGCTTAAGGCAAAGAGAATATTTTTATTGTTTCAGCGCACGTAATCACTGAAAACCTTCCAAACTAGCCAATCAGAGGAAACCCATCAACACCACTTTACTTAATTACTACCATTAAAACTCTCAACAGTCAGATATTCTGACATAAATAAATTAATGGACAACGTAGCCTTTCATAAATCTCTTATTGCAGCGTTTTGGTGGAGGATTTCCAATGGCTGGATTTTCCTCTTAAGCCAGTGCTTCATTTATCCTTAATGTTGTGCTCTTTTGCACAGTTTTGACAGCAGCAAAAGGATTATTGCCAACCAGAAAATGTTTGTTTTTTTAAATTTCTGAGCAGGCCTTCTTTCTTCAATTTTGTCATATTGTTATATGATTTTCTCTTTTCTAGCCACACAGTGCATAATAACATCAAGCTAAAGTTGAGCTTGATAAGCGTCTTTATCACCACATTCATTTATAAAACTGAATTAGAGAAGATGTCATTAGACCAAAGACCAAACAGGAGACTCCCTGAGAGGAACTGCCTGCTGAGGAGCTGCCCAGAGAACTGCACACCTTCAGGGTTTTTTTACTGAGTGTATTCGCACTGCCAATAGACGGGTTTCATGTATACAAACATTACTGGGTGCGTGCACATTCAGGTGGCAAAACCGCTTTGGCAGTCGGTCACAAGATTGTAGTGAACCGTTGTAGTTAGTGTAGGTTTTACATTGTTTGTGCATTCTTGTTGACTCTGCTAGACCCCTGCAGAGTCCAACCACCTGATACCATTATCACATGACGTATTAGTATGAGATTTGTTTATTATTAACACCTGTTATGAAATGGATGACGTTAGATCAGATATAAGTGTGATTTGACTTGGGGAATCAGGGTCTGTTTAGTTGACACTCCGGTTGGAGTTCATGTTATCTGAGTCCTTCTTGATGATCGCTGCCAGTCCAACCAGTCAGCAGCTCTTTGTATGTCAGGGGAGACTCATGGGTACCCGTAGAACCCATTTCTATCCATATATCTTGAGGTCAGAGGTCAGAGGTCAAGGGTGTAGGAAAGTGATGTATAGGCCCCTGACAACTTCTGGGCCCCAGTGTGCTGAACCGGTTGCACCGTCGCTGTTTACGCCACTGCCATCAGGCCTGGATCCATAATCTTCTGTTTTTAGCAAAAACATGTGATCCTCTCGGAATATTAAACACCTTCAGTCCATCTTTTTTGTGGGTGGTGCAGTTTACTGCACAACAACTCCTTGTCATCTCTGCTTTGGAGCTTGGCTCTGCCAGACATGCTGTGCTTTCTGCCCCCTAGTCGTAATCTGAGAGATCGGCGAGCGGCTAGTTCTCTACATTTCACAAGCTTTCTTAGCTTTTTTATTAATTCAAGGATAAATAAACACATAACGTTATGATCACTGTGTTGCTTAACCTAACGATGATGCCCCCACATCTCCACAACGTTGGTGGCTAAAATGTGATCACAACTAAAAGATGGTGATGTCCAACACAAAAAACAAGAGTTTGAAGTGGAAGTTTCCTTTAAGAGAGACTTTTAGCACACAGATGTACTTTTGCAAGTTGAGTAATATTGTTTTATTGACGCATTTCTGCCTCCCAGACTGAGGATCTTTTTTTTTTTTTTGCGTGTATTGAATTGTTGCATTCAAAAAAGCTCATTGATTTACTGCTGAATGTTTGACGTGTTGTGCGTTTGTGCGTGTGTGTTTTAACTGGCCCTTTGATTGAATTTCCACCTCCGAACTGGACTACTTCCAATGTCTCCTACTTCTGTTGTCTTGGGAAAAGGCTTGAAGTTCCTCCCCCTCAGCTGGGACTCTGCCTGTTCGAATGAATGTTTGAATGCACTGATTTACGCATGTGTTTCAGTGCGTCAGAGCGAGATGAAGTCTTGTGTACACAAGCCTTTGTGTATCTGTGTGTGTTTCATCTCCTAATCTCCTTTCTGCACACACACACAGCCCTCCCATCATGCACGTTTTAAAGTCTTTAACTTCTTTATCAGACTTTACCAGCAATCAGTATTATTGTGAGAAGATATTTGGATCAGCTTCTTTTCCTTGGTACATGCGTGATGTGAAAATTTGGCTTTTGCTAGGAACCATCAAATAAGCAGCTTCCCTGATCACCATTTAGGAAACATGAAGCAGCTGAGGATGACCTTGGTTCACTTAGAAACTTCTCTGTGCTGCTCGTCAGGAAGTCGTTGGCAGCACTGAGTCGGCTGCTCTCTCTCTGCAGTGCTTTCGTCCTCTCTCATGAATCCCTCTCCTCTCTGCAGGAGCCCGGTTGCAGTCGGCCATGGCTGCTACTGTTTGGCCCTGCTGAGGTCCGTGCCAGCTGCAGCCTACATTGTGCTGGTTACTGCTCTGCGGTACCATCTCTTCATATGGAGCGTCTTTTCACCCAAATTACTGTACGAGTCCATGCACCTGCTGCTGACTGCAGGAGTCTGTCTCTTCTTCAACACCATGGAGCAGAGCCACAGTTCCAGTAAGTCTTAGCGGAGCAAAGGTGCGGATCTTCCTGTAAGGCGAGTCATAGGGTCAGGTGTAGTCTCTCAGCAATGTGTGTGAGGCTTTCAAATCAATACACACTCCCCTCACTCTGTAGTATACTGATCTGTTCGCAATGTGTCAACAGATGCTTCACAAAGGCTCCTCCCTTCGGACTTTCTAGGTTTGGTTTGCAAATAAAATACTTGGAAAATGCGCTTGCAATGTATTTTTCAGCAGTCTATTTAAATATTTTATTCAAGGAAGAAAAGTTTGTGGATGAATAAAAGTGAAATGACAAAGAAGATTTTGGAAAGAGAAAGTTTTTGTACCTATACATATGGTATCTTACCTCAGGGACTGCTGGAGAGTGAGCTACTTAGGCACCAATGCTGAGTTTAATGTTTAATGGCGACCTGTATAATCTATAATTGGTGTTACATCGGAGAACATCATTTATGTTGAGCAGTGTGTAAGGGTGTGATGTTTGGATGTTCACGGAGATCAACTCTTCAGCTAACAGCGTAGTAAAGATCTGCATCCTTGTAGGTGTTTTCACTTATTGTTGCTGATTCGATATTTTTCACAGAAGACATTTTTGACTCGTCACAGCAGGAAAAGCACAGGCGTTAAAAATAAAATGAATGATGGCTGAATCCCATGTGGCTGCTTCACCTTCAGAGTCCTTAATGAGTTAAGCTAAATGTTAAGGAAAGGTGCTTTATCAATGCTTCCTTTAAACACTGGAGCATCCTTTATATGCCTATCTTGCATAGATTAAAGATAAGATAAGATAAGATATTCCTTTATTAGTCCCACAGTGGAGAAATTCACAACAATTAATTAACAATTAATTTCATACAATCATATACTAATTGGGATTGATGTTGATAAATATGAGTGGACAGTAACAAACATTTTATTTCACTTTATTTCTATTTAGGTTATTTTTATTTATTATGACAAAAAAAAATAGTAACACTCTAACCTTGGCAATGAAGTCATATTTTTTACCAGTTGTCCACGCTTAAGATAAGATAATCCTTTATTATATGTTGATGATTTTGTAGTCCGTCTTCGGAACATTGTAGTTTCACCAAGCAGAACCAAGTCAATAATGCTGCTTTCAAACGGGTTTGTGTTGACCGTGTTTACCAGATGGGAAGTCCTGTACACGACGATGTGGCGTTCAAGTGGTTCAGTCGTCAAGAACACTGCTGCTAAGTGACGGAAATATTAACATTACTATCCGAGTCTAGAAGCCACAGAGGCTAACAGTTTAGCACGCTAGCTCATGGGTAGCATAATGCAGGAAATGAAAAGACATAATGACAGAAGAGAAAGATGAGGCTGTTGAGAATATCAACATCAACAAAATTACCAATAAAAACAATATATGACTACAATTACAATCTACTGTCCAATATTTACATATTATGCGCCAAGAAATGAATTTCCATGGGCTTCACCATTTCTCACAACGTCAACAAACACGTCACGAACTCGGAGCTTTCAGAAAGTTTCCACTTTCAAGGTGGTGAATACGACATGAGAGGGACGTTCATATGGGCCCAACTCGTAAACACGGTAAACACCACCCCATTTGAAGGCACCATAATAATATTAATTATGATCCCTGTTCCATTTAGGTGGGCCTGGAGCCTGGAGCCTGGTATTGTGCATGCTGGCTCACTGGACTAGTTGTGACACGCTAAACAAAACATGTGTAATTTGATCAATTACACCTGTGTTCACCTGCTATGTCAAGTCAACATGGCTGCTGTGAAACACCTTGTCGTGTCTTACTGGCACACTTGGGATATAACAGACCCTTCATTAATGTTATTAGGAACACTGTGCTGTGACAAGTCAACACGTCTGCTGTGAATAAAAAGACCTGTGGGCTAATTATAAAGGTTGTCCAGGTATAACAAAGCTAGCAGAAGTTTGAGGGAGATCTTAATCATACAGTGTACTGTAGCCGCCCACGCCGTCAGACCTGAGAGGAGCTCTAATCAGGCAACATGAGAAAAAACACCTGGAGGAGCAGGGAGGGTTAATATGGAGGGTTTTCAAGAATAACTTAAAATATTACATAATCTTTGTTTCTGTTTCAGTCTCAAAAGTATTTAACCCTCATATTATTGCTTTTGGAAATGACTGACAAAGCTGCACTACACATCTCACTGTGTGAATGTGAATATACAGTCTTACAGGGTCTGCAAACAACAGGCTTTTAGATATTTTCAGATCAGATGAGCAGGTACAACTACAGACCCTTATACTCATAATCATCAATTCAAGATGTCTGTTTGGGTGCATGGTTGAATAATCAACTAAATCTATTAATTCTATTGCTTTTATTGCAATATATTAAAGGTGCGATTGATAACATTCAGCCACTAGATGTTGTATTCTCCCCTGGAAGTCGTCTACATAGAAATGTTATCAATAAGACCTTAAATTATACATCGCCTACTGATTTAAATGTATTCATATCAAAATTGATTCCAGTATAATTAAACTGGGAATAGCTACAGCGACGTATGATGTGTAACCAAAATTCAGTTCACAATTCAGCCCAGACATCCAGGATCTTGAAAACCTCACAGGGGTGTAGTTGAGATCAAAATGAAGGCTGAGTTCAGGATGTGCCCCCCACTTTACACCCCCGGCCCGATTTTACGTTGTGGCTGGTGTGATCCCATGTCAAGGTGGTCTTAGTTTTGTGGTTATTTTCTACAGCATTAACTGAGATTTTATAAATTCAGTAGCAATTTCAGTGTCGAGGCCAGCGTTTCTAATGCAGTGTAAAGTCAGCTAGAGGTCTGCAGCCCATCAAGAACACCAGACACACTGCTCTTTTTTTACATCCAACATTTTTATCTCAGAGTAGCTCAATAAGGATTTAGCTGGAGTTATGTTCGACACAAAATAATTGTAAGGCTGCATATGACATTTTCTGTTTTCTTTATTTCCCAAATTGATAAATAGGAGATAAAGTTTTATATAATTTATTAGGACAAAATGCTAAAGTCACTGTAGCTGGATGACCTTAAAGGGGACATATTATCAAAAACATTTTCAATGCTTGTGTCTACCAACCATAGACTATAAAAGAAGTGAACCTAGTCACTGTGACATCACCCATTGGTTGGTGGACTGCTGTTTTTAAGCCTCGCCGTCTTGGTTTTTTGCAACCAGAGCTGATGCGAGAGGGTGGAGCCAAGCACAACCGAATGCTACATAAGACATTTTTAGGTGACCAAAAAGTATATAATTAACTTTCATGAACTGAAAACACACTGTGAAAGGGTTGTAAGACGAAAACACGGACAACTCCCAAACTGGACAACGCAGTGGTAGCGACCTGTCAGTCACAAGGTAGCCACGCCCTAAAGCGTACTCTACTTTATGGTCTATTTGCCTTAAATTGGGACCGTAATTTACTAAATGAACATCATGCTGTATTGAAGAAGACATCTGAGACCATAAACTCATGTTTACAGTGTTTACTGAGGTAATAAATCAAGTGAGAAGTAGGCTCGTTTTCTCATAGACTTCTATACACGTCTTATTGCAACCAGAGGAGTCGCCCCCTGCTGGCTGTTAGAAATGCAGAACGCAGATATATTCACACAGACAGTATGAGAAAAATAATGTGTTTTTTGAACATTAAAGCATGTAAACATGTTATAGTGGAAAGCCAACACACAAGAACATGAACCTGAAAGTTGTGCTGCTGTAGGGACATACAGTGATTCCTCTGTTTTACTTGCTCTCATTTCCTTCTGTATATGCATTACAATGTTGGATGTACAGGTCATATAATTTCCACAGTCTGACAGAGCACTGCAGACTTAGAAACTTCTTTATGTTCTACTCAATCTGTTCGTCCAGTATCACTGAGAATACCACCAAGTAAAGCTGGCTATCATCCAAACCAACAGTATGGAGCCAAAAGAGCAAGCAATGTGTTGCTGTTCCAGTGCTTCTAGACACACTGTAATACCATCGTAGCTCACTGATTGCTCGGACTCCATTTTGAGAGTAAAATCAGAACATGGCAACAAAGCAGCATTTACAGTGATAATGTGTATAAGTCTCTCGTATATCATAAACCGCCTGCTTTTGTAACGTGTTTATTCATGTAATTTGTGTCATAAATCACATCCCCGCCTCCAGTGTGCAGCTCTACGGTGCTTTATTGCAGCAGTGCATTACGAAAAGCCTCCATTCCAGCAGTTATTTTGCTGTTATGTCTGTCTGTGATGTGGATGAACAGCTGCGACTACTTCAAAGCTGCTTCCTGATTATAACCTGGCCGTACTCACATCATTACCCTCGGAAAGAAAAAGAGCAAGTCGAAAGATTTAGCGCCAAAGCCACAGTGTGCAACTTTTCACCGCAAGGCAGAAAAGGGAATTGTAAGTTCCCGTCCCAACACTTGTCACTCACCTTGATGAGCTGTCTGCCTTGAAACGGCATCGTGCCCGGGGCTAAGATCACTGACATCCCCACAAGGTGCCACGGGCGGCAGACAAACAGATGCCAAACTGAAGAAGGCAAAAAAAAAAAAAAAAAAAAAGCAATGCTGATGTTCAGTGTGCTTCTGAATAGATTTAGTCTGATGCAAGACGAGTTTCACACTTTGTTTTGTTGCCGTCGCGGTTGTTGCTGTGGTTCACCTTGACAGGGACAACCTCAACGCCAGCTATACCCACGGAGAGCAGAATTTAAATGCCCCCGAACTTCATTGAAAAGTCAGACAAACAAGAGGATTTACATCTGAATACACAGGGTCACCACCGGATGCACGCTGCATATGGATCACTTGCAGGTTAGCTGGTTTGCATCAGAAGTAGGACAAGTTTGGCTTCGAGGGGGCTCAGCTGAGGGATGAAACCACCCTTTTTCTAAATTGACAGCATACTGTTGTCAATTGCCTTTTCCTCTCTTTAGCTGAATAAAGATTCTGACTCAGATTTTAAACCAAGTCTGACAGAAATAGTTTATGAACCAGGTAATAATCTGTCAGTGTTCAGGGTGCTTCACATCAATTTGCTTGTCCAACAGACATCTTTATCGAAGACCTATTATGCTTTTGTGCTTTCCTGGAGTGTGTTATATATTTTTTGTGCATGTAAAAGATCTGCAAAGTTACAAAGCCCAAAGTCCACACTAAAGAGAGTTACTCCCCCACAGAAACTCTGCTCCTGAACTGCCTGAAACGCCTCGCTTAAAGTCCCACCGTTTTTCTATGACATGGTGACGTCACTAAGTAACACATTTGCATAATAACTGCCTAGCAGCTAGTTTGACACGCCCTCAAACAAAGCTAGTTAGAGCGGAGCTGGAGCAGAGAGTGAAGAGTTTGGTTCAATTGACCAATCACAACAGTGTGGCCAGCTGACCAATCAGAACAGACTGGACTTATCAGAGGCGGGTATGAGAGAGTAAAAAAAGTAACGTGAACATTAAAACACATAAACTAGGGCTGTCAAAGTTAATATGATAATAACGTGTTGGCAGAAATTTGTTTAGCAGCATTAATTTCTTTAATGCATTAACACAATCGATCTTTGTCACCCCATGTTGATTAGAGTATCAAATACCTGATCAAATTCTCCCTTTAAGGTACATTTTGAACAGATAAAAAATGTGCAATAAATTTGCAATTAATCCCGTTTAATGATGGACAATTATGCAATTAATTTCTATTGAATATCTGAAACAATTGACAGCCCAAAACATGTTGCAGTAGAAACCCCAAATTCAACCATGCACCTGAAAAAGAGTTTGATAGGTCCCCTTTAACCAACAAAATGCCATCATGGTAGCCCACTATGTGGCTATGATGACATATGAGACAAAACACATGATAAGTTATATTGTTTTTGTTTTTTGTTTTTTTTTTACAACTACGTCTAAGTTTGTCTTATAATTGTAATTCTTAACGGCAATTTAGGTTCATTTAGAGTGAACTGCAGTACATCCCTTCAGATGGGTTTTCTGTTCTGAGAGGTATAAATGAAGGATGCTGGTGTTATGGAGGACTCGGAGGGTATTTACAGCACTGAAGATGAATCAGGTTTGATAGAGCAGCAACCCTCTGCATCTCATCAGCTACGCTGCATTAAAATGAAGAACCTGTGACACCACTTTGGTTCTGCGGAGTTTGAGAAACTCCTGAAGTACTTTGGGACACCGAGTTTGATAATATCATTACAGTGATCGTTTTTCTTGGTGTTGGCAGCAGATCTGCCTCCAGCAGCCAGCAATGTCATTTATTATTTCTTGGGTTTTCTGCTGATGGAGTTTGAGTGTCTGTAAGGGGCATTTTTCAGTTTTGCTTTTTTGTTGTCTATCAACAGTTTGTGGTCTATTTGCTGTAAACAAACCTGAAACCTCTTCCAAGACCTACGTACACAACATGACTATGACTATGAATTTTGCCATGACTATGAATTGCGGCATGAATCACACATATATTTGACAATTTAAAACATCATTTTGCAAATCACAAAAGTTTGTTGTAGTATCATTTAGTTTTGTGTGAAACCGCTCAGTGAACTACATCTCCGTCCTGCACATCACTGGCTAGCTAGCTAACTTAGCTATGACCGTGCACACCTTTAACCTTACCTGGTGTGTTTTATCCAACGACTCCTGGTGTTTCTCTCAGCCGGGAAGAGAAACAACGAGCGAGACATCGTAGCTTCAGAGAGACAGACGTCACTTATGCGACTTTTGGGTGCGTCTTCTTTCTAATTACGTATTTTCACAGTCTTCAACTTCAACAGACTTTCATAACTTGCAAAATTATCTTTTAAATTGATAAACATGTGATTCATGGCACTATTTGATCAAAAAAAATATTTGCCTCTCACTGCTGACTACCATTCATAATTTTTCCCAAATAAGGTCCCATGGTGGTCCACCGGAAGGGATTTAGTAGTAAAAAAAAAGTACCAACAGAGTATCACGTTATGGAGCAGTGTGTAGGATTTGGCGACATCTAGCGGTGAGGTAGCAGATTGCAACCAACTGAAACTGACAACCCGTGTGCCAAGCGTGGAGGAGAACTACTACATGAAAATGTCCCTCTAGAGCCAGCGTTTGGTTTGTCCGCTCTGGGCTACTGTAGAAACATGGCGGCCAGCTCCATATGTAGATATACTGTCTACGCTTAATTCTGTGTCTTATTGTCAGGTGATTATACACTAAAGAAACCATACTTATATAGATCTCCCTAAATGCTACAAACTGTTCCTTTAATATGGTGTATTTGTTCTTGGATCTGTGTGTAAAACGCTGATGGGACGACACTCATGAACTGGATCAGGATAACTGTAACGTCCACGTGGCTGACAGCTTTTCAACATGTACTAGCAATGCAGTTACACATCACAAGACTGTTATTTGTGTAGTTCAACTCCGTCTTTGTAGAAATTAGTTTACATCAACCTTCGCAACAGGTTTTTTTTTTTTTGTTTTTCATGAGATTATTTTCCAAGTTTATTGTAACTGTGCAGTTCATCCCGTTTGTTCACTATTTGTGTGTTTGTCTCCCTTTAAGTTGTATTTTTACCTGATTTCTCTGTCGTCTGAGATGAGTTTTTTTTTTTTTTTTGGCGTCTGTTTTTGTTACAGCGTTCTGTAAGAAATGTAAAAAAAATGAAAAGTGACAGATGACGTCTTTACCAAAATCATTTTTTAATCAAGACTCATTCTTGCATTATTTATGTTGTTAATAATGAAATAAATGATTTACTACACTGTGCAATTTTCTGTGTGATTTTGTCAGCTACGAGAAGAAACTTGATTTAGGTCGAACATATTAAAACGTTTTCTCCGCAGACATTTTAATAGGAATTCATGTGCAGTCCTGTAATATACATGATTAGCTGCCCATTAAATCATCTTTGAGCTCCATGCAGCCTCAGCAGAGGCCATCTGTCTTCTGGAGGATGAATGACATAAGAGGCACTTTTCACTGGATTTTCTCCTGTCAAAGTTTCCCACTGACTTAGTAAAACTGGACACGAAACCATCTGTGAAAGTGCACCTAGCGTACGGTGTAGTAGTAGGAGGATGATAATTTAGTATCATGCTCCTATCTGCTATCCACCCACTAAATGATTATTTTATGCCTCCAGGAGCTGGACTCCGATGCCATCATTAAAGGAACCACACATTTCATGCTGTGCTCACTTCAGAGTGAGAGTCACTCTTAAAACCTCCAAAGTGATGATGCACTGAAGATGTATTATTATTATTATCATTATTGCACTGATATCAGAAATATTACAGCCAAAAATCTGTTACTTTTTAACCAAAATGTCCATTAATGCAGATATTCGCCAGAATCCATAATTGACCCTAAATGACATACAGGGCATGTAACTACTTACATTAACTCAAGTACAGTACATAGGTACAATTTTGAGTATTTTATGCTACATGTACTTCTTCTCTACTACAATTCAGAGGCACATATTGTACATTTTACTCCACTATTACTTTGCAGATTTATATTATTACAGTAATGAAAAATGTAATAATACTATAATAATAAATTAATACTGAATCAATTAACAGATTTAGGGCTGACAGTTGATTAAAATATGTAATCACGTTTAATTGCATGATTGTTCATACTTTGCCAGTCACACTTTTTCTGTTCAAAATATGCTGTTTTATGCAAATGTATGTAAATATTCATTATTGGAAATCAATTAACAACGCAAAACAAAGACAAATATTGTCCAGAAACCCTCACAGGTACTGCATTTAGCATAAAAATATATTCAAATCAAAAATATGTTCAATCTGTCAAGTATTTAATACTTTTATCAACATGGGAGTGGACAAATATACTGCTTTATCTAAATGTATGTATATATTTATCATTGGAAATCAATGAACGATGCTATTATCATGTTAACTTTGACAGCCCTGATATTATTGTTGGTTAAGTTACCCGGCAGTATATAATATTGATTATTCTGATTAGAGGTATATAAGTATATGTTGATGCTAAAACTTAAGTAAAATTTTGAATGCAGGATTATTTTTACACTGTAGTATTGTTACTTTTATTTAAGCACAAGATCAGAGATAACTACATATATTTCCAAAATTTCCTTTTAGTTTTTAAAATGTTCATTAATATAGATCTTACAAAATCTGATTGCATTTATGTTTTTAATTTTATCTTGTTTGAAAAAACTAAATACTTTTTTCTTTTTATTGTTTTGCTATTTTCATCTCTTTGCTCTCTTCAGAACTGACAACATGTATTTTCATCGTGTCACATACTGCATGAGGTCCGGGTCACGATGGCGACCCTCTTCCCAGTCGTATCCTCCAGCTCTTCTGGGGGTTCCTGAGGCTAAAAAGTCTAATAAAAGGGGATATGTGATCCCTGATGAATGCTCTGGGTCTGCCTCCAGGGCTTCCTCACAGTCTGACGGGTCTGTGAGGCATCCAAACCACTAGTTCCTGTCACTGCGAAGGTGCATCCATGTGTCACCAAACAGGACACGCTTCACTCCACAGAGTCTGGGCAAAACCCTGCTTCCTGAGGCGTTTGACGCTTTGCCGGAGATTAACCAAAAGTAATAGTCAGTGGACTCACCGGGCTCGTCCCACATGTGAGCTTTGCTTCCATGACCACAGAGGCTGCAGTCATTTTGCTTGCCAACACCACTCAGCAGATCCAAGAGTTTATTGGGCTATGTGAGCCCAGAAAGCCCCTCCAGCAGAGGGCTTTTGAGTTTCCATCACAGTTGGCACAGATGACCTTCTGGCCACAGCACCCGCCTCAGCAATGCAGGCTTAACCACGGTCCACGCTGATCCCTTTTAGCCTTACTGTAGGTTTGATATCAGGTGCACCTGTAAATCGCATTATGCTCATACATGCACACTCTATGGTTATCACTGAGGCCTAAGTGCTCCGGTTCAGATTTAAGCAGGTCATTCCCCGAGCCAGACCCCCATTTGATAGGATTCTGTCCCAGAGTCCACCCATCTGAGGAACAAGTCCTAAAACCCAGATGAGTTAGCATTTTAGCACCTCCTGTTCGCTCGTCTGGAAATCAGTGGGCTTATTGAATGTGGTTTTGGTTAGATGTCTGAAATAAAGTCTGTGTTTTACACAAACTCATACTCGTGACCGTGGTGTAGTTCGTTTATAGCCTAATATTAATTTTTTACTTCTGGCGACTGCATTCACGCTTCAAAAGTCATAAAAGTGGTGTTGTGTCATAAATGTGTTTCACCACAGCGCTTATTTTCTGCAATAATCCACAACCCAATGGAGAAATCCCACTGGCTTTTCGTTGAGGCAACCCAGGGCGATGCTAACTTCCTGGTTGGCCTACAATAGTACGTTGTGTTTTGAGGTGGGGTTGCCGTCCATAGCATACTCAGTTCATTTCCTACAGTAGATGACGAAGCGAACAGGAAGGTAATGTACTCCTGTGGACAGTCCTGGCAGCAAAATGAATTTTAGTCCCTTAAATTAAAAGGCCCGCCTAAAATAATCAATATCAGCTAAAGTGAACACTACATTTACAATATTTTCACCACTTTATCTTGCCTTCAGACAGCGCTTTGCCACAGGTTACTGAACTGAAAGTGAAACTTATTTATGCTCTTTTCAAAGCCACAAGAGAATCGGTGTAGACACGAGGGCTGTCAAATTCAACGTAATAATAACATGTTGTTTTAATGCTGCTGATTTATTTAATGCATTAAGACAACTTTCAACTTTTAGGTTGCAGCAGGCTCAGTTTGAAAGCTTGAGTGAAGATATTAGTATCATATGAAACTAGAAACCAAAGGAATCCACTGGTACCAACCATGTCACACTAGCTTTTCACAAAGGAGGCTAAATAACACTTCAAACTGAATGAACAGGGGTTCTCCGGGTACCCGTGAGTCATGCCCACTTTATGATAATCACATGCAGTTTGCCATGTTATAATTTGAGCATATTTTTTATGTTAAATGCAGTACCTGTGAGGGTTTCTGGACAATATTTAGCATTGTTTTGTGTTAACTGATTTCCAATAATAAATATATACATACATTTGAAAAAAGTTCAATTCAAAAAGTTATTCATTTGCGATTAATTGTGTTTGATTGTGACAGCCCTATTAAATATGTTTCATTTTCAGTTCAGTTCCCCAATATAAAATATTTAAAAAATAGCGTACACTTGAACTGATATTTTAAGATACCTTTAAGTGGCCAAATCACATCTTACTATGGCCCCGTCCACAGTAGTACATTGCTTTACTTCTGTTTGGTAACTAGTGTCTGTTTCTCCAAACTGGAGGCGTGCGGATTGCAATCTACTGTAGTTAATACTATGGATAAGCACCTCATAAAACCCCACTTCAACACACTCAAACTATCCCTTTAAATCATCTAGGGCTGTTCAGTTTATTTGCACGTGAAAGGCCACAGATCATGTCATCATAAAGCACTAAGCATTTTATGCCTTTTCGGCATGTATGCTGTTGGAATCTAAAGCGTGTTGATTTGCATGCTCCTCACTTCTTTTTCATGTGAAGTAAGGACGAACTGTGGCTGGCCGTCCGGCAGCACATACAGAAGTAATTACAGGAATAGAGCAGCTGGAGACCAGAATTTGAGCCTCTGAGTTGGAGCTCTTCCCTGTGAGAGCGACCTTACCTCAGCTGCACTGCTCCACTCTTTTGATGCTCCAGGAGTTGTCTGCTAAGTGGCAGATGGCAGCGAGCCAAAGAGGTTATTGCAAGTTTGGAGCTGGCTCCCTCTGAAAACACAACCACTGCAGGAGCTATTGATTGACGCACGGCTCACTCCGCGGCTGCAGACGCTGCCAGGGTTCCCCTTCTCCCCTCACCGACTGCATCTCTGCCGTACGCTCCGTTCCAAGCCACCGAGAGGAATCCAGCTCACTAAAACTCGGCTCAGTTGTTAAGAAGCCTGGAGGGGAACACTTTGCTGTTTGCACAAAATTACTCCTGGCTTGACTTGCACAGCAATGAAACTGCTTGTTAACCTCTCGTGAACTACATTTTACATTTTTATTGATATTAATACATTAGATTATGTGTCCAAGACAGCAAAAATATGGAGGTGGTGATTCTTTTTTTTTTTTTTTACTCCACCTGAAATGTCAGGACGTGTTGCGAACACTCTCTGGGACTCACATAATGACTCCATATCCAGAATAATATAGATACTCTGAATAATACAGCAGCATGTCTCCTGGAGGAGTTTTAGGTGAGAAATGTGTCACTCAGCAATTCCATTAACATTCTAATTCACAGCGTAACGAACGGGATTAACAAACTTCCCAGGAGTTATTTAGAAAATACTCTTCTGCGCTCATTTGTTGGCAGACAAATGGATCAGGCAGACATCTGGTGCAGAGTTTGGTTCATTCTGAGTACAAAAGATGACTCAATATCGGCAGCGAGGAAAAGCAGTCATTAGTTATTAAGTCAGCAGTCCGCCGTGTGAGATGAGTCAGTTGTAATCGCCAGATCAGGCTGCAGGTTGCTGATGGCAGTCAGTCATTAAAGGACAATTAAGTCATCCGTGACCCCCATCAGCCACTTTTGAACAACCAGCAGGAGGCCAATAGAAGTTTTTCACCTTATATACAGTATATTGTGTTTACCAGAGATTCCTCACAAGTTTCTTGGAAATAAATCATTCAGCATGAAAAGACAACTAATCGACTAAAGAAATCGACCAAAATAACCAATTAGTAGACTTAATCAACTAAGAGGGGGCAGCCCTATTACAGACAAAATGATTAATTTATTAATCGTAACATAATTATCAGATAAATCCATTATTACGAGTAAGTAATTGTCAGTTGAAGGCCTAGAAACCAAAGCAGCTACTGAGTTCACATAGTTTTGGCTATCTCTACGAAAACTGAACAAATTCCTGACTATGATGACGACCATGTGGTATTTTTGAAAGTGGACTTTGAGTTGGGATTTTCAAACATCTGTGACATCTGACATTTCAGCTTCAGTATTATCACATGTTGAAACTAGGGCTGTCCATCCTGATCAATCACAAATTAATTGCACATTTTCTGTCTGTTCAAAATGTAACTTCAACTGAGATTTTTTAAGTATTTAATACTCTTTGCAATAAGAGAGTAGGCAAATATGCTGCTCTATGCAAATGTATGAATATATTTATATTGGAAGTCAATGAGCAACACAAAACAATGTCAAATATTGTCCAGAAACCCTCACATGTACTGCATTTAGCATAAAAGATATGTTCAAATCACAACATGGCAAACTGCAGCCCAACAGGCAACAACAGCTGTCAGTGTGTCAGTGTGCTGACTTGACTATGACTTGCCCCAAACTGCATGTGATTATCATAAAGTGGACATGTCTGTAAAGGAGAGACTCGTGGGTACCCATATAACCAATTTACATTCACATATCTGGAGGTCAGAGGTAAAGGGACCCCTTTGAAAATGGCCATGCCAGTTTTTTCTCGCCAAAATTTAACAAATGTTTGGGGTGTTATTTAGCCTCCTTTTCGACAAGCTAGAATGACATGATTGGTACCGGTGGATTACTACTGTATGTAACTTTTTACACATATAACTCGTGTTTTATTGCAAATGAGGGCATAGGTTGTAACCTTACCTAAAAAATGAGACCTTCTGTGACTTTCTGTGTTTCCTCTCCCAGCCTTTAGGCTGCTTTTCGTGTAAAGGACTTTAAGGACACCGGGTCAGTGTCCCAGTGGATGGACATCATGGACACTGTGTGTGTGCTTTCTCTCTTCAGCTCTGCTGAAGAAATGGAGGCTGCTAATGCAAACAAATGACCAGCCTCCTTATATCTACTGAAACCTGTCTTGCAAAACAGGAATGTGACTGACATCGGAGGAAAACTTGTGTTGTGTGAGTGTGTTTGCACGAGTGGTGGCAGAACGAGTGAGCCGCAGAGTAGAAGAGTTAGTTTAACTCTGAGAGTATCAAGTGAATGTACGGTGGAAGTTTGTGCAGAAATAAACGCTGTAGCTCCGATCAAAACTCTGGTGTCTCCCTGTTCTCTCTGACCAAGGTCAGGAGGCTGAAGCAGGAAATATCAACATAGGCCGGGCCTTTGTCTCACGGAGACACCTTTGTTTGGTCAGCTAACCTCGCTGGTTTTAACCAATGCCAGCCAATGTTGTAAGTATGAGCGCGAGCAACAGGAATCTGACTGTCATTGACTTAACGGCCACAGCTGTCGCTGTTAAAAAGTAATTTCTGATTCTTACGCTGAGTCCCTTTAAGTTTTTTTTAGTTTCACATGATACCATTATCATCACTGTACATTTAAAACTGAGCCCACTACAACCTAAAAATCACAAGTTGCGTTTAAGAACCGGCGTGGCGTTGAAACGAATTTGCATTAAGGTGTTATTATCACATTAACTGTGACAGCTGTAGTTGAAACATTATGAACTTATCAGTTCACATGTTTACTACATGCTGTGTGGCTTTGCAGTGAATAATGTGCTGACAGCGTACAGCCAGCTTCAGTGACAACTTCCCACTGAGCTGTGTGACAGCTAGTGCACACTGGGATATAGCATCAGTGTGATCGGTGGCTTTTGATTGTGATTCCAGTACATCAAGCTACAAGTTATAAATCCATAATTATCTGCAAATACTGTGACTACATGGTTCCCACATAGCTCTGCTGTTAAACAGATCTGAAGCCCCTGCAAAGGTGCCTCATTGTAAAAGGTTTTTTTTTTTTTTCGCTGTGTTGCTCATTGTGCATTCAGGCATAACGAGAGTCCTAACCCTGTTGCTCCTGCAGCGGAAAAGTGAAAATCAGAATCTTTGAAACTCTTCAAAGAGAGTACAAAGAAGAATCAAGCTTTTCAGAAATTGGCACAAGAGAGTCCAACGGCTTGGACGCTCACACACAGGTAATGAACCACATTTTTGTCAGGAAAGGCCCAGTGTTGGCTTTTAAAAGCCACTGGAGCGTTTCCAGACACAACTTTTCCCTGGCAGCTGCACACAGACAAATGGATATGTGTCTAATGAAGGCTTTTAGGGGGTATTGATTTTTTTTTTTTTTTTTTCCATAAGTACGGCCCGCAGTTTTGCCCTTGACATACATTCAGACAAGTATGCAGATGGAGAAACATAATGTAATGCTAGATGTGTTTGTGTGAGTCTGTTCCTCTCAGCAGCACGGCTATTATTTTCTCTGCGTGAGCAGCTTAAACATTTAAAAAGTTATTACACTTGTTAATGAGCCAATTGTCTAACAAAGTCTCAAGTGGCGCCAAAGACATTTTTTGATCTCCCTTGCATCGCCTCGGGGCTCCGTCAGCCCACCCCGCCTTCACGCTCCTGTCCACGTACATCATTCATCCAAATATCTGCAGTGTAATCGCTTGTGCAGAAACCCTCCCTTATAGTCCTCAGAGTGAGGAACTTAAAAAGATGCAAGTCAGCGGTTTTTACTTTGTGTGACCAGAGCTAGAGGCTGTCATTACACTAATGCAGCACGGCTATCCAACAAAGGATCAGTCACCAAGAAAAAAAAAAAAAAAGCTCCAGACCATAGAAACACAGATCTTAAGATAATCGACTGGCCTATATAACATCCTGACATGTATTCGGGTTTATTAAACGTGCAATTAATGATCAGTTTACCGCCGAAGCAGCAGGATTTTTTTCATTCAGTAGAAAGGATACCATGAGCTATCGTCAAAGGCACAGGTCATACATTAGAGAGGTAATCACTTACAGATACATACCGTCAGTGGCATTTTAAAGCAGTTATGACATCGCATTAGGGTTTTTGTAAGTTTAATTTTCTCACAGAAGCCGGTATGTGACCAGAAAGGTCACCAGCAAGTCGATTCCTGTGAAAAGGTGCCACCAAGGGAAGCACTTTAAAGGTACAGTGTGTAGGATTTGGTGGCATGTAGTGGTGTGGTTGCAGATTGCAACCAACTGAGTACCCCTCCACTCATTCCTCCCTTTAAGACTGCAGTAATGTGAGCCGCCGATCGCAAAACCGTGGTAACACTTTTAACCTCGCTCAGAGGACATCCTCATTATAATAACATAATGTTCGGACCAGCGGAAATCAGACAGCAGCTGACAGTACCGTAGTTTCACAAGCATGTTGGAGAACTACGGTGGCCTTCAGGTAGCATAAGAACGTGAAAGACTGTCATTAGAGCCAGTGTTTGGTTTGTCCGTTCTGGGCTAATGCAGAAAAATGGCACAGCAGTGTTAATTTTGTTAATGAAAACTATGATGAAATACACTGAACAAAAATATAAACACAACACTTCTTTTTGCTCCCATTTTCTTATGTGCTGAAGTCAAAGATCTAAGACTTTTTCTATTTACACAAAAGGCCTGTTTCTCTCAAATGTTCACAAATTTGGCTAAATCTGTGTCAGTGAGCACTTCTTCTTTGCTGAAATAATCCACCCACCTCACAGGTTTGGCATATCAAGATGCTGATTAGACAGCATGTTTATTACACAGGTATGCCTTACTGCTCACAATAAACAAACCTGTTTGCTTGATAAGATAAAATTTTATGTTAAATAAATTTTACTAAAATGACAGAAATGTTCAATATAATCTGATTCCGGCGACTGAAACATTTTGAGTTGTCGTCGACTAAAACTAGAAATTATGAAGGACAAAAATGACTAAAATGTGACTAAAACTAATAAGCATTTTCAGTTTAAGACTAAGACTAAATCTAAAATAGCTGCCAAAATGAACAGTGGTGGAGCAACATGAAGAGGGCCCGCTCTCTTCGTAGATATGAAGGGCCGATTCTAAGAGACAAAAACACGATTCTTAGTTTCAGGTGATTATACACTAATGAAAACATAGTTATGACTATTATATTCCATTTCTGCAATCAATAAATGACAAATAAAGCAAAACACTGGTATCTGTGGCTGTAGCAAAACTGTCATAAACCCATCCATGATTGGGCGGATTACCTGCCTGCTAGCTTGACATTGACAATAGCCGTGGTTGTTGTTTACATTCATTATGATGTGTTTATGTTTATAATGATAATTATGGGGGAGTAGCTTTGGAGGGAGGCCTGACGGGATGGACTGTCAGTGTTGCCAACTTGGTGACTTTCTTACTAGATTTAAGGAAAAGACATGGCAACACGTTTCATTGTAGCGGACAAGCGTACGCTTGCTAGTTTCTCAACATTACCAACCCTAGCTTTAACCCCTACTTCCTCTCACGTAGCGACCCGATGGCCATCAGAGCACGACACCGACTGTACTGTGTGAACTTGAATCAGTCTCAGTCAACCTCCCTGGATAAATACACATTAGATTTATTGTGTGATCTTAGATTTTCTTTCCGGTGAACAGGCAGGTGACATTTGTTAACGGCCACAGAGCAGAGATGCATTAGTCATGATAGACTGCAGGTTATAAACTGCTCCCACAGTGGTGACTTTTGAAAAGTTAATCTCTCTCTCGCTTATGTGCAGCCTACGGTTGAATGCTCTTTGTCATTTCATAATTCTGTCTGATGGAGCTGATATTTAAACACAGCAACACTGTGAAAAATGAACTGAGAGTTCTTTAGTTGGATATATTCTTATAGTTTTTTGGTGTGACGTGAAAGACTGAAGAACAGAGTGCAACTTTTCCCATGATGTCCCAGTAGGGGGTCATCCCTACGTCCTCAAGCTCCTAATTGTAAGAGATTGGTGAGGGCTTTCTGCGCAGTTCAGATTGGATACGAATAATTCAAATGCAGTGTGAATGATAAAAATCCATTCAGCTGCTGTAGAGATAAAATTAAGAAAACTGTCTGCAAATTTTAGGGTTTAGGTTTCAAGGAGTAGGATATCATCAGTCGGCTACAAGCTGTTGGTTGGTGATTACAATGTAAGTGACCCAGGGACGCATACACTGAACACTTGACCTGGGAATAAAACATTGCGGAAAACATAAAATCCTTTGAAACTTCTCAGTAATGTGTCATATTAAGAAGATATTAAACTGAGAAACGTTGGACCCTGGTTACTCTGTTACAATAAAAATACATAAGCGTTCTACTCAAAACAAAGTTGAAGTATCAAAATTAAAAGTACTCTGTGCAGAAAAATGACCCTGTGTGTGCTACACTATTATATAGGGCAACAATAAAATTATTTTAAAGCCGCTTATTTCTTAAGAGCATTAACACGATTGATCTTTTGGAGACTGTAGCAGGGTCAGTTTAAAAGCTAGAAGATACAATATGTCTCAGGAGGATAAATAACGCTCCAAACTTACAACTAAATTTTTGGGAGGGGGTCCCTAATAGCAGCATATTTGTCCACTCCCAACTTATGTGATTAATTTATTAATTTGTGAATAATCAGGAATAATTATTTTAACTGATTGACAGTCCTATTAAAAAGGTATTATTAGCAAAACAAAATTAAAGTATCCAAATTAAAACTGCAGGACAATGACCCTGTGAGTGCCACACTATTATATATCATTGTGTCATTGCATTATAATAAAAGTGCAATATTTCCCTCTAAATTGTAGTAAAGTGACAGTATTAAGTGAGCATGAGATGGACATACTGAAGTAAAGTACTTAGTTGTTTTCCACCAGTATTGACTTACTAATTATCATTAGTGTGTGTGTGTGAGACAAAATGTACCTCATAGTTTAACTTTGCGAACATATTTTGTTATTTTAAAGACCCTTCTATGAATTAACAGTAGCAGTAAATACAGCTGTACACTGCATTGAATAATTGTGCAGTTCTCTATGTATGCTGTATTTGTCTCTAGCAAATAAATATTAAATAAATAAGTCCTTATTATCTTGAAATGAGATGTAGCCCACTCTGCTCTACAAAATCATATCTGATAATTGAAAGCAAAACTGTTTTTTGTTTGCTCAAATTCAATTCATTTTTAGGTGAAAAGAATTTCTACAATATATGACTGTTGTGCTTTCAAACAACCTTCAGCTGTTCAAAACGTCCCGAAACGAATCAAAGGTCCCTGAACACTGGACTGTTGTTTGACATCGACGGGCTCTAAACGCTGTCAGTCTGTTGCGATGTCTCGAACTACAGTCTGATAGTAAAAGTGGCATAATTGGCTTAATTAAATGTTACAGTGCTGTGAAATTAAATGTTACAGTGCTGTGAACAGTGACCCTAAGAGGAGCATTGACGCTGCTCACTCGGTCTTCACTAAATCATTCAGTGTCTTTGGAGTAAAATCTGCCAGAGAACATCCCCATGTTGTCAATGTGATAGATTTTAGCAGTAAATGTCAGAAAATGTTAGTCTGGATATCTGCATCAGTCTCTTAAAGATATAATCAGCAATCTATCGACATCTTGTGATGATGTTTGTGCACAGTTTGACTTCTGTATATTGTGGACATCTTTTCAGTCATTCCATATGTAAATACACCTTCTGTATCCTGAAACCAGACACTTCTCCAGGTGAGCCGATCAGCTGGAAAATGGAAACAGAGATCCTTCACCAGTAACTCCCAGTCCCTACAGAGCCAATACTAAAGTTCCAGTGATTTAACAATAGGGATCACAGAGCCATCGCAGGCTGTTTTTTATTTTAGGTTTATTTATACCACATTAAGTCTCCTAAAGATCCCATTCATAGACAGTCGAGAGAAACCAAATGATGCCTATCAACCTTGGCTACTTTCCTATTTTGGCTTTGAGGTCAGACCATTTTTGGTACATACATGATAAAAAAAAATGCATAATATGTAAAAGAAGTAGCATTGCTCCATTGCAACAGCTCCATGAACGATGATCTTTGCAAAACCTAACATCTGACTATTTCAAGGTGTTAAAGGTTAAAGCAGCAGTGGGTACAATTGGAGCAAATATGACTAAAAAGAGTTATTTTCTAAAACGGTTACTATATCCTGACAGTGGTGCACCTAATGGCATCGGCAATATTTCACAGACCAGACGAAAACAACCAATCAGAGCCGAGCTGGAGCCTGCCGTCTCTAAGCAGCTGTCAATCTTTCACAAACTCCAATCAAACGGTCAAACTCGGCAGCACTGATCAAATGTGAATCAATATTCTGTTACTGTAATGACTATTTCTCTCCACAAATGTTGTCAGAAACATCTCGTACTTACTGTTTAGCTATAAAATGAGAACGTTTGTGACCCGCCATTTTGAGGTAAGTTGAGGAAATACCAAGCACCGCCCACCAGCTGGAGCAAACTTTCTCATTTTACAGCTAAACAATAACTACAAGATGTTTCTGAAAACATCTGAAGCGAGAAATAGTCATTACAGTAACAGAATATTGATTCACATTTGATCAGCGCTGCCGAGTTTGACGTATGATTAGAGTTTGAAAGTCTCCCGTCAGGCTATTTTAAAGCCTGAAATCAGAGCCATGAGGACCTGCAGAAGTCTAGTTTTCCCTCAGAATACTTGAAGTACAATATGCTGAAAGGTTATTATTGAATTTTTGCCCAATGATGCCTAATATTTTCTGCCTACTGCTGCCTAAGTCTCCTTAACATCCCATTAACCAAATGATGCTTATTTACCATAGCTACTTGCCATATTACTTTGTACTTCAGTCATTAAATGTCAGACCATTTTTGGTAAATGTAGCACCGTGCATGCTAAAAAACAAAGGTAATAGAAGCAGCTTTCTTTCATTACTTCCCGAACGGTGATATTTACAAAGCCGTTATTTCAAGGTGAATTGAGAAGGCAGAAAACATTCTCAGATGCTTTGTCTAAAGGTTAAGGTAATTCTATCTATTTTGTCCTGTTGAAAAATGCGCTTTTTGCAAGCAGATTAAAAAGAAACATATCCAGGCCAGCTAAGTCATTAAGCTTGGTGTGATACTGCTGACCTCGGCGTCTGTGCTCCAGGTTGAAGAGTTGCTGCTGGCAAGGGCACACACCTTATTTGTTTGAAAGGGTCTGATCCTGTTTTTTGTTCTGGTTTGCTGTCAGTGAACTAAGCTCTTTCCATCAGCTTTGTTTGCATCTTTCTTTGGACATCCCCCCATAAAACATTTAGCTCCCTGAAGGCCTCTTTTGTTCTGTTGTCGGTCGCTGGCTTAGTCTCAGGTCATAGCTGTATTTTTCACTGGCATGAAATTGTAGAAGAAAGAGAAGAGCAGTTTTTTTTTTTTCTCTATCTTGTATTCAGCTCTGGCACTCGAAGTCCAACTTAAGTAGAATGAGAGTGGAAAGCATCATCTCTCGGTTTGAAAAGGATAAGAGGCGGATTATTACACTGAGCGAGTACCGTACTTCTTCAAGTGTCTCCCTCAAAGTGCCCCTGAACAGACATTTGGCCACGGATGCTCATTTGAGGGCTTTAATTTGAGGGGAAAATGGACCATTTCAATTTGATTTACCACAGAGCGGTGTTGTCTAAAGGTGGCCACGTAATGGTGACAGCCACATCTACCTTCTTTTTCCTGTCACTGTTCTAGCTGTTAAGTGAAATTAGTAACAGTGAGGTTGAAAATGTTTTGATGGTGTCGGGAGGATCCATACTGAGCGCTGATGCGGTTATTTGTGGTGTGGTGGATTTAATAAATAATTTCAAGTCACATCAAATGGAGCAGTACGGGAAGCAGCGCTGCACAGTTTCAGGCTTTTAAATTGGAAACGGGGCAGGACCACCTTCAGTCTGTATCACATCTGGATGCTACATCTGGGGGTGCATTAAAGGACCCCCACAATGAGGGATTTTGTATCATTACCTCTCCTGCTACTTTGTAAAATGTATCTTTTTTTTTTTTTTATTATTTATTCATCCCTTTTTTATAGAAACAAAAATAATAAATGACAGAATAATAAATCACTGCAGTGTGCCTTAGACGATCAACTGCTTGACTATGGCTCTTGTTATTTTATTATTATAAAATAGAAAGGTTAAACAATCAGAAGAAGTTGGCTAAAACCTCAAATCGGATGTGTAATTCCTACAAAACTGAACCTTAAAGGTGCACTCTGCCAATTTTATATTATTTAAAGTTTACTTTACTCGCCATGAGAGTTGCTAGTGAACACCTTGGGAAATCAGGTGGGCCTCTATAAGGTCTCTGTGGCTCTGGAAGGAGCGCCACAAGGTGTGAAACAGGAACCCCAATGATGTCATTGTGATGTCACTGGGGTGTCATTGTGATGTCACTAGGGTTATCTCAGTTTTGGCTCTGAGACAAATTTCTAACAGAAAGTCTGTGTTACAAACTGAGGGTGTGGAGTTTTAAAGATGTTTCCAAGGCAGACAAGGGTAATCTAATGAAAACTGTTACCCTGTTGCATTATGGGAAATGTAGGATCCAGTCTTTTGGGAGTTTAACCTAAAAGTCAGGATATTTTTTGGCCTCTGCTTCGACTTGAATGCTCTTAAAAAAAAAAAAAAAAAAATCTCTTTTGAGTTCCCCAACTTTATGAAAACAGTATAAAAATCACTGCAGTGTGCCTTTAAAGTGACTTTTACAGTTGCCAAAGAATATGTTTGTCAATATTATGTCTTGATGATGATGTATCCCAGGTATTTCCCCAGATGACAGTGATTAGAAAACAACCGCTTATATAGTAGACGGTGGCTTTCGACTATTACAAAATATAATTTGATTATGAGCCCCATAACAATCAGAATATGTTAGTTGAAACCTCGAAAATGAAGTTTTATCAGCAGGATTCCCAAAAAGCTAATCTGGCAGCAGCTTCATGACTTCAGATGAGGTTAAATACACTTTTTATTCACAAGTAAAAATGTTTAACAGCAAACATTCAAAACACAAACTCTGCTTTTGTTATACTAGCAAGCTGTTGCGTTTATGGGCCTTGATTTGCCTGCGCTGTCTGGGCCTGGATCACTTTGATCTGATCATCTATCTGACTGGTGATGTGGGCACAGTACCAGGCAGATGTAAAAAAAAAAATAATAATAATAGTAATAATAATATCGGAATGAAAAGCAATCAGGTGATTTAAAACCCACTGCTGCTGTCCTCCTGTGTAACTTACTGCTTTTTGTTGGGGGTGTTGGAAGCGGAGTGGGTAGAGGGGGCTTGTTTAAGCACAAAGTCATTGATTGTCACAGCAGAGGAGAAGCGCTGCTCCAGAGCGGCTATGTGTTGCATGCCTCGGCGGGGAAGATGTCTTCGTATGCGGGCGGCAGTTCGCTGGGGAGCGGGTAGGAGAACGGGAAGCAGTGGTTGAGCTCCGGGTCCGTGGGCGAGTATCCCGGCAGCTCGATTGACGGGTGTCCCCCGCACTGCACTTCTGCACCTGTCTCGTCAAACACATTAAAAACACCCAAATTGATGTAAGACACCGGCTGGAAATCCACCGAGCAGTCCCGCTCCTCGCTGAAGATGATCGCGCCGTCGCGCTCCCTCTGAGACTGGCGGCTCCTAGAAAACTGCGCCGTTTTGTACCTTTTGATAACCAGCAGGTTGATGAGCCCGAGGAGGCACTCCAAGGTGCTGAGAACTGTGGAGATGACCAGACTCCGCTGGTAATCCCTCAGCTGCTCGCAGGCAGGGTTCACAACCACAGAGTGGAAGCAGTAATGGATATATTTCCTCTCCACCAGAGAAGCCGTGTCCCCGTCCACCACCGCGCCGGAGAAGGCGGTGAGGACTCCCAACAAGAAGACAACAACACCGAGGAGAAAGAAATTCCTGCAGCCGGGCTTCTCCATGCAACAGAGCAGCGCGGAGCCCAGCAGCACCTGCCCGATTCCCACAAGTAGCCCGGAGTAGAAAGCCCCGGCCGCGGCGCCGAGGTGGAAATGCGCTCTCACCGTAGATCCCAACGAGACGCATCTTAATCCAACGACAACTTCGCTCAGGGCGCACACGAAGAGGAGGGTGCTGGAGAAGACGGTGCACAGTCCTTTCCCACTCAACTTCATTATATTCCACCTCTGCCGCTCTCGATCCCTCTCCCCCCTTCTTCATCCTCCTTCGTCCTCTCCTCCGTCTCCTCTGGAAGCGCTCTCACATTGGGACATCATCTGCCGGTGACTCCTCCGGTTCAGAGCGGGCGATCCTCCGCGCCACTGTGGCGTCTCCCTCGCATTCCCGCCGCTTTATGGGAATTAATAAATAACTAATGTCAGGAACGCGCTCCCTTTTTGCACTTATCGATAATCCATACACAAGCAATGATCACTTTACCCTAGATCACCTCACAGCCCATCAGCAGCCACTCTCCTGACTAAAAGTTTTTCCTTTTTTTTCCCTCCTCCTGAAGAGAGAGAGACGCATCCGCAGTCCGCCAAGTCGTCAGGTTGAATGATGTGTGCCGTTTTTGTGGCGGAGAAGGAGGAGGCTGCTTGAGCCGGAGACGCTCCAGGGTCCAATGACCGCTGACCCACAGGCCTTCAACACTCCTACAGACTTTAATGTGTCCAACGTGCCCCGTAGTGACTTGATGGTGTTAAATGAAAGGTGGGTAAACGACTTTTGGTTGGCGATGGAGAACACAAACACCAGCAGCAACAGGAATCACTGGCTTTCAGGGACATTAATTTCATCACACACCCTTTAAAGCCCATAGCCTTGTTGTAAAATCACTTTGGTAGCTGAGCAATGAATTTAATTAGTACTGGTGCTAAACTGTATCCCTGTGAATAAAAGGTGGATACGCTGAGTTTTAGTTAAACCTGCAGTGCAGCAAATATGATTTAAAAGGAAATGATTTTTTTAAAACGGTGACTATATCCTGACAGTATTGCACAAGACAGGTAATCTGAAAAGAAAAAAATCATGTTCCTCTGTATCCTTCAGTGCTCCTAATGGCATCTACAAGATTTCACAGACAGGAGGAAAACAACCAATCAGAGCCGAGCTGAAGCCGTATAGTCTCTGAGCAGCTGTCAATCAATCGCAAACACTGATCAAACAGTCAAACTAGGCAGCGCTGATCAAATAGGAATTAATATTCTGTTACTGCAATGCCTATTTATCACCTCATGTTTTCAGAAACATCTACAATCTTGTAGTTGCTGTGAAATGAGAATTTTTTTGACCTGGCAGCCACGTTGAGATGGAAATGCCAAGCACCGCCCACCAGCTGGAGCAAACTTTCTCATTTTACAGCTAAACAGTAACTACAAGATTGTAGATGTTTCTGAAAACATGAGGTGAGAAATAGGCATTGCAGTAACCGAATATTAATTCCTGTTTGATCAGCGCTGCCTAGTTTGACCATTTGATTGTGTGATTGACAGCTGCTTCTGTTGAATGAACAGCCAATAGGAAAGCTGTGTCTCTGAAATGACCTGTGATTGGTCAAAGTCTCCCGTCACAGGCTAGATTTTTTAAAGCCTGAAAACATGAGGAGGTGCAGAAGTCTAGTTTTCTCTCAGAAATCTTGAATTACAACATTCTGAAAGGTTATTATTGAATGCCAAAATATTCTGCCTGCTGCAGGTTTAATTATCATTTCTACAATGACTCGTAGGCTACATATATACTGTGATATGTCTGCATCGTCCTTGCATGATTCTCATAAGGGTTGTTGTTTGTCGGTGGATGTTTCTGGAAATCATAAACAAATGCATTAATAATAGAGCAGTGGCTCTCTGAGCGCTGTCCGTGGTGCTGAAACATCCAGCCAGGGCCAGGTGGCAGCTGACTCCTCTAGCTACATCTTTCCTCTCAGCCAGCCTCCCGGAAAATACCGCAGGCCTTTGTGAACGCAGGAGAAACTATACTTCTCACGTTGTATTTAGCACAGATATAATGACCTGTTGCGTAGGTGGTGACATAACTGCGGTCTGTTTGTTGTTTGATAAGTGTGACCTTGGTGTTTGTGAGGGCCACAGACAATCTGAGAGAAGAATAAAAAAAAGCAGACGTGTTACAGGGTACATTAGGCGTACCGTTTAGAAACTCTCTTTAGTCACAAAACAAATGGAGAAGGACATGCTGTGTGAGTCATCAAAATTCGATGCTGTAGCTAATGCCTCATACAGCCCACAGACTAAAAGTAGGCTAGTAAATGTACTGTGAAGTCCATTATGTGTATTTTTTTTTTTCCAGAAGTTCATATTTTGTCTTTAGGGTTGACTTAATGCTGGATAGGGGAGGATGAGGATCAGATTGGGTTAGTTAAAGGAAGACTATGCAAGGCTGCATAGCAGCAAATGCTTTAAAGTCGATAGCAAGGCGAAGCCCCTCCCCTTCTGTTGGACCCCATGGGACCTTATTTCAGAAGAATTAGGAACTGTAGTTTGTTGTAGGTTTATTGTCGGTTTGTGTGAAACCTCTCAGTGAACAACATCTCTCATCTCGCACAATATATGTGACCAACACTAGCTACAAATGAAACATTATCTGACCTGATGTGTTTTATTTAGCAACTACTCTTGGTTTTTTCTCAGCCAAGAAGCGAAAAAAATGAGGAAGAGCCTTTGCTGGTGTAAATACATCCCAGTACAAACCACACAGGCATTGTAGCTTCAGCGAGAGAGGCGTCACCTATGCAACTTCTGGGGCTAGTGTCTAGAAAGGCACCCACGAGTTGATGGTTAAGGTTGGGCACTGATCTTGAGTAGTTAAGGTTAGGATAGTTCGTCGGGCAGCGAGTGTCGAGAGAGTTTTTGCAGATCTCAGATTTCACAGTTTGTGGGTTACCTTCTAGACATGACCACTTTTGGGTGTGTAGTCTTTCTAAAGATGTATTCCCAATCTTATACTTCAACAATTTTACAACAAATTGCTACTTTCATGACTTACAAAATTATCTTTGAAATTGACAAAAATCATATGTGGCACAATCGGGATGAAAAAAAAAATCTGACTACTAACATTATACATTATATATTATATAGTATAGTATTTTCCAAAACAAGGTCCCATGGTGGTCCCCCTGAAGGGGCGGGATTTTGCTGGTAGCCCAGCAACTAAAACTGGTAGGCCTACTTGCTGACAAAAAGTACTACATCACATGCTAAGTTAGTTTAGCCTGCAGCATTTGCTAATTAGCACTAAACTCAAGGTTCAGCTGTTTGGTATTTAGTCATACACCAAGCACTGTAAATGTTAAAATTTTGCTAGTTATCTAGACATTTCAGAAACACAAATGTCAATCTCACGGTAGCACCCAAGCATTAAGTATCATCCTCTGGGACCATGAATATCTGTACAGCATTTCATTGTGTAGTGTTATAGTTGAGATATTTCAGTATGGACCAAAGTGGTGAACCGGCTGACATCCTGTTTTTAGCCCTGCTGGCAGCTTTCCTCCATGGATGGTAATGTCAGATGTGTCATAGAACCAGAGCTAGCTGAAAACATTAGAAAAATGACAAAATTAGTTTCCAAATTTAAGAGGCAGGCATCTGAGAAGAGTTCAAGGATGTGTAAAACGATCCCATGGTTTGAACTGCTGGCAAATAGTCGCAGGTTGTTGGATTGGATTTGTTTCCAATTCATTTAATCTGGATGTGAAAACTTTTAAAGGACAAGCACAACTTTTTGACTTAATGATGCAAATGTTTGATGGGTACAGGTGAGGGAATTACACCAGGGAAAGCCCTCGCCCTTCCATTCATCACAATGAGCCACCTCATTGACTGTACCAGTACAGCTGCCAGTATGTGTGTGCGTGCAAGCGGGTCTCTAATTAGGTCATTGCTACTTTGCATAGGTTTGCAGTTAAGAGAAGGCGCTGTGAATGATGTGTTGATGATGTGCTGAGTGGTCGATTGATCGGCACTCCTGCTTGCTGACGGTGGATGTGGGTCGCTCCAGTGGCGGCGCTGAGGATGTCGACACTATCAACAATGAGATGGACTCGACCCGTTCGCCTCACATCTTTTGACCCAGACACACCAGGCTTCAGCAAGAAGACAAACAGCCTTCTGTTACAATATTGTAGAATGGCCACACTTTGCTGATCAGCACATTCAAACAAATTTTCACATTTGTTGTTCCACAATGTGGGCGTCGTGAAGCCTTCTGAGACTGTAACTGTGATTAAGAGCTATACAAATAAACTTGGACCAGGCCGCCTCAGAAAATGGCTTCAGTTAACTCGCAGTAGGAGCAATCACAGGCAGCAGCACGCATTTTAATCTCAGGGAAAACTACTGAATTCAATTGTCCGGCAAATTTGATGAAGCAGAAGTTGTTAACAGCGTATGTCTTTCATCAGGACGCAAGGAGAGCCACGCTCACTTCCATAACACAGACAATTTCCCTGTCATGGTCACAAACCTGGCAGATGCTGCTGCTGAACACAAAAGTAATTCAAATAGGTAAGATCACACACATACACACACATACACACACACACACACACACACACACACATATCCACGGAGAGTTGTGTTTTGATGACTTTTGAGGACATTACATTGACTTACATTAATTTCCTGAATTTTCCCAAACCTAACCCTAAACCAAGTCCTCACCCTAAAATGTAATGAGTTACATTTTGGGCATTCTGTCCCCATTTGGAAGACGAGTCCCCACAATGTGACTGTGTAAACAGGTTTATGTCCCCACAACTTGGGTAATACACACACACACACACACACACACACACACATGATCAAAAACACGATCAGCCAAACATAAACCTGGCCCATTCAGAGTCCTCGCATTGTGGTTAAATCACCTTTTCCCCTTCAAGAGTAGCTTTTTAACTTAAATCACAACAAGGCACAGTGTGTGTGTGTGTGTGTGTGTGTGTGTGTGTGTGTGTGTGTGTGTGTGTGTGTGTGTGTGTGTGTGTGTGTGTGTGTGTGTGTGTTTAGGACCCACTGCTTCAGCTGTGCCAAGAGTCAGCTGTGTGGGGACCGCTTCGGCACCTGAGATGCAGTTTTACAGCAGCAGTTACAACAGCAGTGACAGGTCAGCCTGTAAAATCCTGTGTTCGCCTATAAATATTAATGAAACTAAAGCAGCCTCCACTGTTGTTGGCTGCAACTGGGAGGGACTCAAACTATGTTTATCTCAAAGAGGAACTGACTCAGAACTGTATAGAATCAATACAGAGGCGGGGGACCTGTCCGGCCAGGATAAGACAGGGGACGGGGCCTTTCAAAGGGGCAGGACTGTAAGGAAAATGAGCAAAGAAGCAGGGAGGTGGTCAGGGGGCAAGAGTATTATTTAAAGCTGCACCGGTCAATATTTTTAGATTAACAATGGATGAAATGACAGTATGTAATGTGAAAGGCTTCGCTTGTTGTGAGAAACCCAGAGAAAATCACAGCTTAACTCTGCAGTTCCCCTTCAGCTCTGCAGAGCCTTTTAGCCACTTTTACCTCATAGTTTGGGTTTTCCAGGCTACAACTTCTGCTCTTGTCGACTTCCTTTACAGCCGCAATAGATTTCTGTTTTCAGAGAAAACATACAGAAAAGCAACTTTACAATACATCCAACTTTACACAGAAACAGCCAGAAACCATTAGCAAGCAATGTTAGGTCACTTTGTGGAGCATATATCAGCAAAGAGCTCCCCAGATACTCGCCAGGTATGTTTTTCTAAGGAGTTAGTGGAGACCAAAACAGAGCTACAAGGAGTGTGAATTGGACATAAATTTGAAAGTTGTGCCATAAACATGACTCCAAATGAATACTAATGTTTGTATCTGCTGAATTTAAGAAACTCGTGGGCGTAGCATGTCAGTTATATCAACTCTATTTGATGTTTGGTTGTGTTTTGAGCATATACTGTATATAAGAAGTGGACGTGGTCACCGTGACATCACCTCTTGATTTGTGAACTGCAGTTTTGAAGCCTCAAGTTCAGCATTTTGGCCATTGCCATCTTGGTTTTTTACATTTACATTTTTAAGCGACCAAAAATATTAACTTTCATGAGCTGAAAACACACTGTGAAAGGGTTAAAGTTGTAAGATGAAACACGGACGACTCCCAGACCAGACAATGTTGTGCTGGCGACCTACCACCACGCCATAAAGCACCCCTGCTTTATGGTCTATTTAACTCTGAATGGGACCATAATTTACTAAATAAACATCAGGCTGTATTGAAGAAGACTTGAAACTATGTTACAATGTTACAATGTTCACTGAGAAGTAGGCTCATTTTCTCATAGACTTCTATACACTTAAACTACTTTTTGCAACCAGAGTAGTCGCCCCCTGTTGGCTATTAGAAAGAATGCAAGTTTAAGGCACTTCACCATTGGCTTCACTTCTCAGATCAGGAGGTAGCCCACTGGTTTTGAGCTTGCTCTGCTGCCCCCAAGTGACTTTGGGTGACATATTGGGATAATTTTGGCATTTTGTGAAAAATTCACTCATTGTATGATAATCTTTTTTGTGGGGCCTAACATTTCCCTTAGCTTCCCTTATACATCTACTTTTTGAAAAATGCTGAAAAAATTAAAGGAATGTAGGTAGACTGGCTTCAATGAGGCGTTAATAGTATCATTATCTACAGTATGATGTTTCACCATGAGGAGAATAACAGCTGTAGGAAACACAAATAAATAATAATAATAAAAACAGAATAATACATTGAATACTGAAATATAGTATTGGGCTATACAAAAACACAGCATCAGCCCTCAAATTACTGACTGAAACTAACTACCACCTTTATCTTTCTCTGTTCTCTGTGTGATACCCAGAGTATTAATATAGCAGCGAATTACTGTTGTCTATGTAAAGCTATAGAGGAGTAATGTCTACCTCCCTCTGTGTGTGTTGTAATCTGAGTTTCCTTGTGGGCCTGCTTTTGTTGCACGTTGCACCGCTGGCGAGCTCACGCCCGCTGCGCTACACCGCATCTCATTTGGCGGTTAAAGCTGATAACGCCGTTCTGACCATTGAGGAAGCGTAGCACCCACCCTCTGGTTAACAATGCTAGCTCCGTCAGCAGTGACACCGCTGTTTTAACTGATAGCGCTTACAAGCTGCTGGCTATTGTATTAATCTACATACCTGCTCTGGGACTACGGGTGGTAAATAGCAATTAGCTAAAACTTAGTACATTACTCTCCTTGTTTTATGTGAGTTTCATGTTATTTATGCATTGTCAGTGCTTGAAGTATGAAAAAATCAGTGCCGGTACTCCCCTTGTTAACATGTTGTTGTGTGTATCGGCTGGATCAGCAAGCGCTTGCCACTTATTTATTCATTATGTCTTTAAGCATGTTATTCTGTGTCAGTCATAATCAGCTGTGATGTCGTTGTTATATTATTATACTTGGGTTATGCATCTTCTATAGTGTTTAGATTTGTCTCCGAAGACGTTTCGCCCCTTATCCAAGTGGCTTCATCAGTTCGAACGCTACAGTCTGACTAGTCCCCACTAGTCTGACTGTCAGACTGTAGCGTTCGAACTGATGAAGCTACTTGGATAAGGGGCGAAACGTCTTCAGAGACAAATCTAAGTCCAGTTGCCTTCGATTCAATTTTTGCCAGAATGAATATGACCTGGATGAATGAGAACCTTCACAGACTTATCTTCTATAGTGGGCCCATAATACTCCAATAATACTCCAACTGGAATGTTACAGGGTTAAGGTTGTGTGTTTGTATATAGTGTTAATACTTAAAGTACTTTCTATCTTATTCGCACTATAACATATTTATAGGATAGGTCTTTAGACTGGACTCAACAGCAGCCAGCCAAACAGACAGGTATGTGCTGAGGTTTTTCAGCTTTTCGTTCAGATTTTAGGAGCATTGTTCCAGTCAAGATGCTCCTAAATATTATATACAGCAGGATAAATAATCACATTCTGAATTTATACAGTGAATAAAGGCTACTACAAGATAAAGGTTTTGGTTCGTCCCCGCAAGGAAATTTGAAGGTTTTTGACTTAAAACTACACATTTTACATCATTTTGGTCCATTATTATTACTATTTAAATGATTATTTTATTATTTATCACAGCCTTAGGTCTGAACATTTAATTCTTTTGGAAATGTTCGTGAAAGAAAAAGTTATGATGAACAGCTCACTAATTATTTCCCAAACGGACATGAACATTGTAGTGATAAATTACCGTGTCCTTGTTCTTACAGGGGGGTAAGCTGTGCCAGCTCATCCAGGCGCAATAGTATATACAGTATATACACTGTATTATATGTGATATAAATGATGTGATTCTGATGAGATGATAAAACGTGCATCCCACAAACACCTTCGACTTCCCTCATCTGTCTCCCTGCTGTTCTCTCTGTTTAATTCGTTTGATTCCCTCCCAGTTTCCCTCCCAGTCCCGCCACCCAATCACATTTCAAAATCCATCCACTGTATTTCTTGGAAACAGCCTTGTGTCTCTGCTGTTTGTGATTGTAGGTTTTAAATCACCTACTTATTCCACATGTGTGTCAGTTGTGCCTAAACAGAGAGAGAGAGGAGTAGACAGACCGAGAGATGGATAGTAAACAGCAGAGGACCAGAATCGCTTGACGCCCAGCACAGAGAAATACGCTTCTGATGTGAACAGCCAGGTTTCAGCTTGTGCGGTGATTAATAGCACAGCGCTTCCTTTCCCTATGTGAACCCATGCAGTGAAAAAATGCTATGAATCACCATTATGAATCTCCCAGAGAGCCTGACATGGAGAGGGCAGAGGAGAGTACCGGCAGCTTGTGAGAAGCTCTGAAACGCATGAAAAAGTCACCGTACGCCAAGGACTAAAATGAGTAAAATACTGCGTACCAGCCCACTTAGAGCACTGGTCCCCGTTCAAATAAAGAAACAATCTAACACAGCCGTCGCCATGTCGAGAGCCGAGTGGAGGCAATAGAAATGCTCCTACTCTCACATTTAACACATTTAATGCCTTCACCATCGTTACATCACCATTATCAGTCACTGTCTGAAAGAAATTCAAAGCAAGTCAATAAAATTCCTCCTCATAATCTCAACCGAAAGTCAATTTAACTTTAAACTCTTTCCCTGGTCATTTGAATTTGCAGGGCTTGGTGTAAAAACAGACTTTATCGCTCAGCTCTAAATAATTTCAACTGGTTTCCATGCAGTGACTTTTAATCAAAGAACTTGTGGTCAACTATGTTTTTCAAGAGTAAAGGGCAGTAAGAGCTGCACCAACTAAATCCAGGAAGCAGAATCAAATCATAATGAATACCAACAGTTAAAGTAGGAGCAGTGTCTGTTCATTCAACATCCCACTCAGTTCATTTTGTTATGCTTAAGGAAACCCAGTCAGTTATAAATCATCTGTTAGGCTTTAAGTACATTTCTCCCTCATTCAGTACCATCATTGTGATTGTTCTGCTAGGCTTTAAAGGAGATTAATGGAGTATTTGTTTAATGGATATCCATGTAGTTTTCACTGATAGATTTTTTTTCTCCTTGATGATGATGATGATGATGATGATGATGATGATGATGATGATGAACACACTGACTGTGATTCATTAGTAGGAAGGAAGAGGTGTATTGATGATGATCATGTGTAAGTTTAAAACACTGCCAATAAGGCCAATTTTTAGAAATTATTTGTTATTATTTTGCCTTTTTATGAAATAGTAACAGGGCTGCATGGTGGTGCAGTGGTTAGCAATGTCGTAGATTGTGGATTTTGTGTTTTCTCCGGGTTCTCCAGCTTCCTCCCACAGTCCAAGGACCGCTTATTGGCCTGGACAGGTCGTCAGTCCATGACCCTGTAGACAACCGTTCACACTTATGGGTAATTTAGAGATATGCAGTCTTTGGACTGTGGGAGGAGGCTGGAGAAGCTGGATTTGAACCTGCAACCTCTTGCTGTGCTGTGAGGCGACAGCGCTAACCACAGCACCACCATGCCGCCCATGCAGGTTAAGTGTTGACTCTAAATTGCTTGTAGGCGTGAATGTGAGCGTGAATGGTTGTCTGTCTCTATGTGTCAGTCCTGTGATAGTCTGCCGGCCTGGCCAAGGTGAACCCGGCCTTCACCCAATGCCTGCTGGGATCGGCACCAGTTTCCAAGTGACCCCCAATGGGGTAAGTGGTAACAGTTAATAGATGGATGAAATAGTAACACGGTAGATACAGACAGCAAACATGGGGAACGAGAGAGGGGTTTGTCACGCAGCAAAGATCACAAAGATGTTCTTCTAGATTTCTAGACTAAATCCAACAATGCTTTAGTTTGTGTCTCGACAGTGCCCTTCTTCCCTATATCCTGTCTGTGGCTCCCAGCCTCAAACCCATTTAGTTCTTCTTTAAAAATGAAAACAACAAACAAAACAAAACAAAGTTTCTTTTTTTTTTTTTTTTTTTGTGGCCAAATAATTTCCCAAAACAGCTGGGTGCTGTAGGTGTCGTGAAAATTACATTTGCTGGGAACTATTTTCTGCCACGGATTAATACACATTTCTTGGTCTGGTGTGTATTTCAGGCACCAGAGTGTGTATGTGGGATTGACTCAAGGTAAAACAGGACTATTGATGTGTTTTTGATCGACAGCAATGAAGCTCTGTGGATCAGAGGAATATCAGGCTTTAGATGCACACACGGTGCTTGTTAGATGGATCATTGTTTTTTCAGGTGTTTTATTGATATAAAGAAAAATATAGAATGTGATCAGACTTACCCGTTAAGCACACATGGTTTGCAATTTCTTTAAATATTTCAGTGTGCTTCTGCTTAATTTCATGTTCAATCAAACGTGGCCAAACTACAAGAGGAGTTAAGCTCCAATACTCAGCATTCAGTTATATCTGTAATCTAATTGTATGATGGACTTTTATATTATGTTTTTTTCTAGAGCTGTCAAAATTCATGAGATAATAACTCGTTAATGCAAATTTGTTTTAATGCCACTAATTTCTTTAATGCATTAATGCAACTTGCAACTTGCAAAGGGGACTAAATTTTGGCAAGGAAAAACTGGCACGGCTATTTTCAAAGGGGTCCCTTGACTTCTGATCTCTAGATATGTGAATGTAAATGGGTTCTGTGGGTACCCACCAGTCTCCCCTTTACAGACATGCCCACTTTATGATGATCACATGCATTTTGGATCAAGTCATAGTCAAGTCAGCACACTGACACACTGACAGCTGTTGTTGCCTGATGGGCTGCAGTTTGTCATATTATGATTTGGGCATATTTTTATACTAATGACAGTACCTGTGAGGGTTTCTGGACAATAATTTATTATTGTTTTGTGTTGTAAATTGATTTCTAATCATAAATATATACATACATTTGCATAGAGCAGCATATTTGCCCACTCCCATGTTGATAAGTGTATTAAATACTTGATAAATCTCCCTGTAAGGTACATTTTGTGGAGAGGAAAAAAAATAATTTGCAGGTAACTATATACTATATACAGTACTAATGGAATGCCCTGGTTTATTCGTGGGGCTTTTTGTTGTATTAAACTGAGGCTAACAGAGGCCCTTTTGAGTACGGTACATGCTTTCTAGTACAGTTCGGGTCACCTTAGCTTGCTGTGTGTATGTATATGAGGAGTTTGGCAAAACTGTTTTAAGCCTTTTCCACTTAAATTTATTGTAAATAAAATCATTGTTTTTCCTAATAGCAGTCTTTGGCTCCAGTTTACGCTGTGTATTTTTTGGTTACAATAAAAACCCTTTTAGTCTTACATAGGACATTGTATTTTTTAGATGTTTAAATTGCCAGAAACAATGATTAGGGCATTGAATTCTGTCATGTTTTTGCTAAATTTGCAGCTTCCTTTCATCTGAGATTCCACTTGTCTTTTTGTATTGAATTACATCACAAATATAGCATTTATGCAAATACTGTATATTCCCCCTCAAAAATCTTCTGGCTCTGGTATCAATGATCATGTGCCTCAGTGTTACAAAAAACATGTGGCTGAGTCTATGATAAACGGAGAGGCTGCAGAGTCCCACACAGGATTAGCTGCCTTTTCCACCATTTAGAAGAAACAGATGTCTCAGAACTGAGCTGGATCTGGTCCAGGACTCTACGCCGATACACTGGTCTCTTGTTAAATCTGCCGTGTCTGTGCATGCATCTTAAAATGCTGAACTGCTGTTGTGGACGTCACATATGCACACCAGAGCAGAAGACAGATTATTGGCTGCAGTCTGTCTTCTTCACCTGTGTTTAATGAATTCCATAGCCTGCAGATTGCGAGGGGAACCTGGGTAGTTTGTTTGGACCTGTGCTGGGTTTAATTAGGATTTTAATTACGCACTGTCTGGGACCCTTTTTGTTTTTCGGTCTGGGCTTGCCCACTGGGGAGCTCTGTCCTCCAAACATTGCTTGAAGTGATGCTGGTACCTG